>CAMZMU010000044.1:27923142-28043984 GCA_947311845.1 Poa pratensis | reverse complement strand
TGTCGGAGAATGACTCCCCCGAAACAGGGGCAGTCACACTCGCGAAGAGAGTTCGTGTAAGGGGCTGAACACGACGTCAATCAACCCTCATCCGGCGCGGCGACGCTGCTCGTCGTGCCTGAGGAGGGACATCACAGGCAGAGAGAGACACGGCGCGTACCCAGGTTCACGGCCCTCTTGTGGAGGTAAAACCGCTACGTCCTGCCTGTCTGTATTGCTGCTTGTAGAGGTTACAGTACAGCGTGCTTGCCGAGGCACTGTTGTGCAATGGCGTACAAGGGGAGGGAAACTACTGTCTTCTTCTCCCTTGCGCGCAAGTAGCTAGACTAGGAGTAAAATGTGTTCGATCCCCTCTAGGGTGGTGCACCAGCTCCTTTATAGCGCCCCGGGCCTCCTCCCTGTCCTTGTGCAGCGGAGGGCTACCACATGGCGACAACGGTCGGGAGCACGGTGCACCGCTGCTTGGGCGTCCATGAGCGCGGTCCATGGGCACAAAAGCTGAGGCCGCAGCAGAGAGGCCGCCGTCCATCCAGGACGGCCAGCTGCTGCCGCAGAGGAGCGGGGAGTCCCCACGGTGACGTCGCGTTTGGCGCGTAGCGCCGGCCTGCTCCCTTATCACCAAAGAGGAAAGCTTGGTGGTCTGCGCCGTTGCCCCTGCTTTGTTGACTCCTTTATCACCAAAGTGGGACTGTAGCTCCGTCGTCACCTGCGCAGAGGCGCGGTCACTCTGCGGCCACTGCGGAAGCCATGTGCGCTCCGCAGAGCTTGCTTTACAGTGAAGGAACCCTCGCGTGGGCGGGAACGCCCTGTGGAGGATTCTGCGTTGACTTCCCTTCAGGGAAAGCTTCCTTGGAGAGGAGGGCAGCGGAGTAGAGGCTCCACAGGCCTAGCTGCCTCCTCAGGCCTCCGCGAGGCGATTCTGCCCCGCGGGCACCCAGGCTTGCAGGCCTGGTCCTTAGCGAGATTCACTCGCCGAGTGTTGAGGGTTATAGAGGCCTGGCCCAGTACACCCTGGTTCTTACTGGGCTGACAGTAGCCCCCGGGCCCATGACGGGCACGACGCGGTCCAGGGGGCGCAGGCGAAGCGTCATGGGCCCAAAGTGTCCGGCCGGCCCGAGACACGTGGCGAGCGGTTGGTGCGTCTCGGCTTCTCCGGAGGAGGTGGGCGTCGTGGTGGGACCCACGACGCCTCGGAAACCGCCTGAGGTGATATAAAGGCTGCCGCGGCTGTGCCGGCAGCAGTTCCGCCGCATTTACGCCTTTTCCTTCTTGCATACACCTCCGGTGCTCCACTCTCACCGGCGATTTCCGTTCTTCTCCGAGCTCTTCCGCCGCCCTTCCTTCGCGAGCCATGGGCCCCAAGAAAGGCAAGGCGGCGATGGTGGAGGCCTCCGCTGAAGCGCAGCGGGAGGAGGAGCTTGCGCCGGCTCTCATCGGCACTCGCGTCTCCACAGCGGAGGCGCTGGATAGGCTGAAGGTCCTCGTCGCCGGGAGGAATAACGAGCATGGCGCCAGCGGCGTCAAGGCGGCGCGCTTCGGCAAGCTGGCGGCGGGGTGGTACCCCATTTTCGTCCACACGCTGTTCGCTGGCTTGGTGCCGCCGTTCTCTCCCTTCCTTGCGGAGGTGCTGGCTTTCTATCAGATCCAGCTCCTGCACCTCCACCCGAACTCCATCCTGATTCTCGCCATCTTCGCCTATCTCTGCGAGGCGTATCTGGGAGTGATGCCTCCGTGGCCTTCTTCCGGAGCTTCTACGCGCTCCGCAACACGGCGCCCGAGCGGTCTGGGTGCGTGTCTTTCCGCATCGCAGACGGGATGGGCGCCGTCTACATCCCCATGTCGTGGGATGGCGACAAGGCCGTTACGAGGGTGACGAAGAAGGTGGAGGACTTCCGCCAGAAGTGGGTCCTCGTCGACGCCAAGGAGCGGAATGCCTTCTTCGATGAGCCTGAGGCGCCGCCGCTGAAGAACTCAAATTGGTCCAGCGAGAAGCTCCAGCACCAGAAGATTGCCCACTTGGTCTCGCGCATGAAGCTCGTCCGCGAGGCTGGCCTCACGGGGCAGATGGTCGCTGAGGACTTCGTGAGGCGGCGCATCGCTCCCCTCCAGGCGCACACGAAGCCGGTGTGGATGTACTCCGGCCCGGCAGATCCAATGCGCTTGCACCTCAGCGCCCACGCGCCAGACGACGTCGCCTCCATCTTAGGCACGCTCTTCATCGCCCCGGAGATCCCTGTTCCGGGCACTGAGCACCTGAGGCCCCTCCACCAGCTCACTCCAAAGAAGCGCCTCGCAGTTCTGGAGATGATGCCGACGTTCACGCCAGAGGGCTTGGAGGGAGAAGAGGCGAAGGGGGCTGCGGCGCCTGTGGTGGAGGAAGACTTGTTTGGCGAGTCCTCTGCTGCTTCAGACGCCGAAGCTGACGCCGCCGCCGGAGGAGTCAACCCCTCGTTAGGGGAGGCGAGCTCTTCAAAGCAGGCGGCCCCTGAGGAGGAGATCCTGGAGGTATCGTCCGATGTGGACGAGGATTTTGTGGTGGCCCCGTCACGACGGGCCACAGAAGAAGAAGACGAAGACGGGGACGATAGCGGCCCGGAGGCCGCGGCAAAGCGGTGCGAGCCCCGCACCAAGGCCATCCACGACCGGGCCGCCAGAAGCCTGGAGAGCACTCCTCTCAAGAGGAAAGCTGGGGCGGCCCCTGAGGAGCCCAGCGCTGGAGCCTCAACAGGCCTGCGGCGCTCCGCCAACAAGGTGTGGGTGGACACCCGCGCCAAGTCATCTGGGTGAGTACTGCTTCTTCTTGACTCGTTCTTGCTTATCGAGAGTTCTTGCCTTTCTCGAGGATCTCACTGTCTTGATTATCAGGGGTCTGGTTCATGCGAAGCGTCGCCGACTCCGCAAGGCTGCGGACGTGCGGCGCGACGCTACGACCGTTGTTGAGGGGCCTACAGCGCCCCTTGGAGAGGAGACTGAGGAGCCCGTGGTGACAGTCACCACGGGCCCGGCTGTTGACGAGGCCATGAGGCCTGTGGGGAGACGCCCCTTGAAGAAGCAACTGCCTCGCCACCTCCTGCCGAGAGTCAGTTTGAGGAGGCGGCGAAGACTCCGTCGCCGCCGCGCCCTGATGCTCCACTGGAGCCCCCAGAGACACCCGCCGTGGAACGGCGGGGACCAGCACACAGACGCCGGGAGGCGCGACGTCGAGATGGAGGAGGGAACTCCTCCGCCGCCCCCTCCAAATTCCGAGCCTGAGGGGGAGGCCACTTCTTCTGAGGCCGCAGCAGGCGAGGCTGCGGTTGAGCCTCTGGTGGCTAGGCCTCCCTCGCCAGCCCCCGCGGCCCACGAGGAGGTCGTCGTGGAGAACAACGACGCACAAGACGGTGGGGGCCCGCTCCTGTGGCCCCGTGCTGACCCTGGTCCAAGCACTGTGCTTTCTGCACCAGAGGCTGGCGCTGGGGCGGAGGACGTTGCGCCACGTGAGGGCTCTTGGGCCTTGGTCTTGAGCGACCGGAGCCGGAGCGGCGCGAGCCGCCAAGCTGCCCTCCGTTTGGTGAGGGGCACCCTAGACGGGCTAGAGACCCAACTTGCCCTTGAGGAGGCGGAGCTTGGCAGGAGGTATGACGCCCTTGCTGCTGACTGGGCCCGCTTCTTCGAAGTCAGGCGGCGGAGTGGCCCTGACGACCAGCTCTTCAGGCGCAGCGCGACGAGGCGACGCGGCAGGCCCAGGAGATCCGCGAGAACGCGGAGCGCGAGGCGCAAGAGGCCTTGGCGCCGGTCCAGGCGGAGCGCAAGGCGGCTGCAGAGGATCGGGAGGCGGCTGTGGCGGAGCGCCAGGCTGCAGCCTCCGACCGAGCGGCTATCGAGACCTCCCTCGCCGACCAGCGCAAGGAGCTGGCCAGCCGCGAGGAGAAGATAATTTCTGAAGCTGAGGTGGTGAGGAAGTCTCTGGAGCAGCATCGTCTGTCGCTGGAGGCTCGCGAGCAGGCCATGACGACACGCGAAGCTGAGGTGCTCAAGCGTGAGGAGAAACTGGAGCAGGCGGAAACTGACATGAACAGAGAGCGTGAGGCCTTGGAGTCCCGCGAGAGCAGCTTGGCTGAGGCCATGGGCAAGCACGACAAGGAGGTGGAGCGGCACCGGGAGCTTGTGGAGAAGCCAACCAAAAGCTTGCCGAGAAGAAAAAGGAGGCAGAGGCGGAGGCCCTCACCAAGCAAAAAGAGTACCGCACTGCTGTCACACAGGCCGTCTCCCGGGAGTATGCTGGGAAGTTCAAGAAGCAGGAGGACGGCTTCCAGAAAAAGCGCAGAGAGCTCGGCAAGCGCATTCGCCAGCTGGAGGAGTGGAACGCCAACTTGAAATCCTCGCTGAAGCGCGCCAAGGACGCTAATCTCCGCACGGAGCAGGCCCTCGAGCGCTCGGAGCAGGACCTCACAGCCCTGATGGCAGACATGCAGGAGCTGAATGCGCAGGTGGCCCCTGTTGTGGAGAGGGTCGAGGAGGCTGAGCAGAGCGCGGTGGCGGCACGGGTCTTGACGCAGCAGCGGGAGCGTATGTTCCGATCTTTGGTGACGCGCGGGAACGCTCTTGCTGCGAAGCTGGGGGTGGATGCTCCTGCCGTCCCCGTCCACGGGAACGCCGACGTTGCCACGTATCTGACCTACTTCGACCAGCTCTTCTCCGTCCTTGAGGGCCCTGTGGCGGAACTCGACGATGTTGTCGACGAGGAGTGCCGCAAGCTCCTGCTGGTGGCGGTCGAGCGCGTCTTCGTCAACCTCAAGCGCCTATATCCATGCTTCGACTTCGAGTCCGTGACCGAGCCCATGGGGGATGCTCAGACCGAGACGCGCCTCTTCAACTCGCTGCGGGAGGAGATCAACGACTATGTCAACCGCTTCAAGAGGGTCGCTGAAGAGCCGGCCTCTGGCGAGGAGGAAGACGTCGAGGAGGAAGGCGCGGGGAAGATGACGCTGAGGAGGATGAGGCCGCCAAGACTTCTGCTTAAGCTGCTCCTGCCACAAGTCGCGCCTGAGGCGCAAGTTATCTTTGTTTAAAGACTTTGTTTCATTTGTGATGGTCTGTAAAACACTTTATTGTGCTGCAATGTGCGTGTGCCCCTCGACGGGCATTTTATCCCTATTCCATGCCTTTTTCGCTTTACGTCGTCAGGACCCGTCTCTTAGCGCTATGACTCCGCCACTACGGTATGCCAGAGCAATGACTCAGCAAGGCCGGGGGGTGTTTAAGGCTTAGAGAGGTAAGAGCTCTCGAGTCGCGATGCTCGAGGGCTCCCCTTTGACGCTCAAGCAGTCCATGAAATGCGAGGAGAAAATACCCGCCCGAGGGACGGAAGTTGCTCGTGAGAGGAAAAACACAACGCCTGAGGTGTAAGCGCAGGACTTAGCTTAGCGAGGTTCTGCCCGTGGAGGGCGTTGATTTCCCTGAAGATGTGCTTCCCTCTTTGGGTCTGGAGCGTGACTCCACGAGCCTTGGGGGGACTCTTGTTCCCTGTGTAGGTTAGAGGTGGAACCAAAGCAAACATGGTAGAGAAACTCATGCGCGCTTATAGGTTTCCTCATGGGTGCCTCGCGAGGAGAGTAAGTACCAAAGGTCCTTAGGTGAGGTGGCAGGTTTGGGAGCAAGCCCCTGGGCCAGAGCTCTTTGGTGAGGTAACAGGCGTGAGAGCGTGCTCACGTGTTAGAGCTCGGATCCTTTTGGGTTTTGCGGTGCTGCTGGGATGCTCCCGAGGCACAGTCACCGTACTCAGCCCCCGCTCGCGAGGTGCGCAAGGGGAAAGATATGAGCGCGAATGAAAACACAGAGTAACGAGAACTAAAACTCACCCCCAAAATATTACATAGCGGCGCCGCAGCGCAATGTTTCACTAGGAAACGAATTGGTTCGTTACACTTGGGCTTGCCAAGATAAAGTTTCCATGTCGAGGCATGGGGACCACATTCAGTGGCTGAGACTCTTCACGGCCTGCGGCGGCACGTTACAGGAAGAGCTCAGAGGGACTGGCCCTCAGAGAGAGAAGCTTTTGTGAAGCTTGGAGGTGAAGCTGTGCGCTTTCCTCTAGAGACAAAAAATGCCTGGTGTGATAGAGATCACGGGTAGAACTTGCGTAGATGCGCGATGTTCCAAGGGTTCTTGACCGGGATGCCGTCCTCCGTCTCGAGGCGCACCGCGCCAGGTCTGGCGACATGCGCGACCCTGTAGGGGCCTTCCCACATGGGCGAGAGCTTGTGGAGACCTTCCCTGGAGAGGATCCTCCTGAGGACAAGGTCGCCTGTCTCGAGAGTGCGCGGACGTATGTGGCGGCTGTGGTAGCGTCGCAGGTCTTGCTGGTATTTTGCCGCTCTGAGGGCGGCTCGGCGGCGCAACCCGTCGAGGAACAGCAGGTCGTCGTTGTGGAGGTCTTCTTGATTGTCCTCATTGAAGGCAAGGACCCTTGCGGACCCGTGCTTGATCTCTGTGGGGAGGACTGCTTCGGCTCCATACACCAGGGCGAATGGCGTCTCACCAGTGGGTTTTGTAGGGTTCGTGCGGATGGACCAGAGCACGGAGGGGAGCTCATCGATCCAGCCCTTGCCGTAGCCCTTGAGGCGGTTGAAACTTCTCGTCTTGAGGCCCTTGAGGACCTCAGCATTTGCTCGCTCGGCTTGACCATTGCTCTGTGGGTGAGCTACCGAGGCGAAACAGAGCTTGGTGCCGAGGCTCTCGCAGTAAGCCCTGAAGATGCCGCTGGTGAACTGTGAGCCATTGTCGGTGATGATGCGGTTTGGCACACCAAAGCGGCAGACCAGGCCTCTGATGAACTTCACGGCTGCCCTGGCAGGGATGGTGCGCACCGCTTCAACCTCTGCCCATTTGGTGAACTTGTCAACAGCCACGAAGAGGAAACGGTAGCCCCCTTGCGATCTCGGGAAGGGTCCCAAGATGTCCAGCCCCCAGACCGCGAACGGCCAGGAGAGCGGGATGGTCTGGAGTCCCAGTGCAGGCTGATGGACTTGCTTGGCGTGGAACTGGCATGCATCGCAAGACTGAACGATGGTGACGGCATCTTGAAGCACTTGAGGCCAGTAGAAACCGCTCCTGAAGACCTTGCCGGCGAGGGTGCGCGCGCAGGAATGGTGGCCGCACTCTCCACTGTGTATGTCCCTGAGGAGCATGCGTCCTTCCTCAGGAGGCACACACTTGAGGGCAATGCCATTTGGGCGCTTGCGGTATAGGTCTCCCTCCAGGATGTAATAGGATTTCGCTTGTCGAGCGACTCGTTCTGCCTCTGCGTCTTCCTCGGGAAGGACTCCTTTTAGCAAGTAGTCCTTGAGCTCGTCAACCCAGCCTGTTTCTTGGTGCACCATGGTTAGCATCAGCGCTCCCCTGAGGTGGGCCACAGTTGGGTGCGCCACCTGTGGGAGGTGGTGGGAGTACTTCGTCTGTGCTTGTAGCTGGTGCTTGCAGCGGCTGCTTTATGGATGCCTTGGAGAGCCTCTCTTCAAAGACACCTGCGGGCTGGGCCTCCCTTCGCGATGCGCGCTTGGCGATGTCATCTGCTTCCTGGTTCTCCTTGCGCGGGATGTGCATGAGCTCCATGCCCCTGAAGTGCTTCTCGAGCTTGCGGACCTCTTCAAGGTAGGCAGCCATATGGCTGTCTTTAGGGGTGTAGCTCTTGTTGGAGAAGTTGACCAGGAGCTGGGAGTCGCCTTTGATGAGTAGGTGCTTGACACCGAGGGCAATGGCAGCTCTGAGCCCGGCGAGGAGGCCTTCATATTCAGCGATGTTGTTGGAGATCTTGTCCATCGTGAAGCACAACTGGACGGCATAGTGGAGCTTGTCGCCTTTAGGCGAGGTCAGGACAACGCCAGCGCCTCCGTTGCGGCAGGAGAAAGCTCCATCGAAGTGCATGGTCCAGTGGCTTGGCGTCGTATCTCCAGGCGGTATAGTTTCTGCTTCAGGAGGCTCTTCAGGAGTTGGGTCTGTCCATTCGGCGACAAAGTCTGCCAGTGCTCTTCCTTTGATGACCCTTGTGGTGTCAAAACGCAAGTTGAAAGGCTGCAGCTCGATGTTCCACCCTGCTACGCGATCAGTGGCGTTGGGGTTGCGCAGGATTTGCTCCAGAGGGAATGATGTGACCACCGTGACAGGGTGGCCCTGGAAGTAGTGGCGCAGCTTTCTGGAGGCGATGAGCAGGGCGAGAAGGAGCTTCTGCTGCGTAGGGTACCGCTCGCGAGCATCTCTTAGCACAGTACTGACATAGTAACTGGATGCTCGACAAGGGTTGTGGAGGGTGACGCAGCGTTGGCTCCCTCGAGGGACTCCTCAGGCCCTTTGGCGAGGTTTCCTTGTGGAGGAGTCTCAGCAGGGGTGCCTGAAGTAGGCTCGACAGCTGGCTGTGGGTCTGGCTCTGGGCCTGGAGGGACTTTTTCCTTGTCGGGAGGCTCTGGACTTGGAGTGGCTGCACTTTTCTTGGGGAGGACTGGCTCTTCTCTTTCGACCACCAGGACGGCGCTTGCGGTTTGTGGAGTGGCTGCAAGGTACAGCTTTAGATGCTCGCCCGTCCTGGGGGCTACCATAACTGGTGCGCTAGCCAAGTACTTCTTCAAGTCCTCAAATGCCTTGTCTGCCTCTGGAGTCCACTTGAAGGTGCCGGACTTCTTCATGATCTTGAAAAATGGCAGGGCCCTCTCGCCAAACTTGGAGATGAAGCGGCCCAAGCTGGCCATGCACCCAGCTAGGCGCTGCATGTCCTTGAGGCGGCGGGGTGGCTGCATTTCTTCTATGGCCTTGATCTTGTCAGGGTTTGCTTCTATGCCGCGATGGGACACGAGGAACCCGAGGAGTTTGCCTGAAGGTACCCCGAAGACGCACTTGGCGGGGTTTAGCTTGATGTTCACCTTGCGCAGGCTGGCGAAGGTCTCCTCGAGGTCCTTCAAGAGAGTGTCTCCCTCGCGAGACTTGACTACGATGTCGTCAACATATGCCTCTGCATTTCTTCCCATCTGAGCCCCCAGGGCGATCCTCATGAGCCTCTGGAAGGTGGCGCCGGCGTTCTTCAACCCGAAGGGCATGCAAGTGTAGCAATACACGCCACAGGGGGTGAGGAACGCTGTTTTCTCCTCGTCCTCTTTAGCCATTTTGATCTGGTGGTAGCCTGAGAAGGCGTCCAGAAAACAGAGGAGATCACAGCCGGCTGTGGAGTCCACGATCTGATCAATCCTTGGCATGGGGTATGGGTCCTTGGGGCAGGCTTTATTTACATCAGTGTAATCGATGCAGAGCCGGCCTCCCCCATTGGGTTTTGGGACAACCACGCCATTAGAGACCCAGGTGGGGTGGGCAACTTCTCGAATAATGTCTGCTGCTTTTAGCTTTTCTACTTCTTTGATGATGAAGGCTTGCTTCTCAGGGGCTTGTTTCCGTGCCTTCTGCTTGACGGGGCGTGCGTTTGGACACACAGCTAAGTGGTGCTCGATCACCTCCCTTGGTACGCCGGACATTTCTGACGGAGTCCATGCGAACATGTCAGAATTTGCCCGAAGGAAGGCGACGAGCGCGCTTTCCTATTTGGGAGGTAAGCCAGCGCCTATGGTGACGCTAGCCCCCGAGCCCTCAGCCCCCGAATCGCTGGTGCTCAGCGACACCTTCTTTGTAGCAGCCTGCTCCTGAGAGAACAGCTGCTTCTTCTTCTTGGGCCTCGCGAGGGGCTCCAGGTCTTCGTCAGCAGGGAACGCCATGGCAGCAGCTTTGTAGGCGAGCTCGACAGCGCGTGTAGCGTCCTGTACGTGACCATGGATGGTGATGGTGCCGCCGCTGCCAGGGATCTTGACCATGTTGTAGGCGTGATGCGTGACGGCCATGAACTTCGCGAGGGCGGGGTAGCCGAGGATGGCGTTGTAGGGCAGGCCAATGTGCGCAACGTCGAAGTCGATGAGCTCGGTGCGATAGTTTTGCTGCGTGCCAAAGGTGACTGCAAGCCTCACTTGCCCCAGAGGCGAGATTGAGCCGCTGGTGACCCCTGTGAAGGGCCTGGAGGGCATAAGCCACTCGTAGGGCACTTGAAGCGTCTCAAAGGTCTCGACAGAGATGACGTTCAGGCCTGCACCCCCATCAATGAGCGTTTTGCCGACGGCGATATTGTTGATGGTGGGGGTGCACACCAGCGGGAGGGTGCCTACAGTCTTGGTGGACTTGGGGTGGTCCTTGGCGTCGAAGGCGATGGTGTACTGAGACCACTTGAGGGGACGCGATGTCTCCACCCCGGGCAGCGCTGCGTTGAGCTCGCGGGCGAACTGCTTGAACTGATTGTTGGACTTGGGCGCCTGAGCCCCGCCGAGGATGCACGCCATGGCGCCTCTAGGGGCCTGGTAGCCCCCAGGCTCCTCGTCAGGGAGATTGTTGTTCTTCTCAGCGGCGTTGGCCTGAGTCCCTTGAGGCTTCTGGTAGCCACCTTTGCGTCCGCCCTTGCGGTAGTTACGGCCTCTGCCGCGACCACCGCTGCCTTCTTCCTGCTCGCGCTTCTTGCTCAGTTGCTTGAGGTCGTAACAGTTCTCTGTCGCGTGGCCGCGCCTGTTGTGGTAGATGCAGAAGGGACGGTTGTCGATCTTCTTCTCGCCATCCTCTGCAGAGTCCTCCGAGCGTGCTTAGCGCCGGGCTCAGCAGCCAGCACAGCAGTAGGCTTGCGCTTGGTCTCGTCACGCTTCTTGTGGGCCTTGGATCCCTCTGGGGGTCATCTGCAGAGGCCACCTTGGTGAAGAGGAGACCCTCTTCAGCCTTGGCACACTTGTCTGCGATGTCGAAGAGCTTCACGACAGAGGAGAGGGTATCGTGAATGCCGAGCTTCTCAAGCATCCTGCGGTTGGTGACGCCCTCTCTGAAGGCAGCAATGACGTGCGAGTCAGGGATGTTGGGGATTTTGTTGCGGACTTGGCTGAAGCGCTGGATGTACTTGCGGAGAGTCTCGCCAGACTTCTGGCGTACGGCGCGCAGGTCGTTGTAGGTGAGGGCGCGCTCGTACGTGCCCTTGAAGTTCGCAACGAACTGCTTGCAGAGGTCCTCCCAGGAGTCGATGGAGTCCTCAGGGAGGTTCAGGAGCCACGACAGGGCAGAGTCCCTGAGGGCGTGCGAGAACCAGTTCGCCATGACCTTGTCGTCTCCTCCCGCAGCCTGGATGGAGGTGGTGTAGAGCTGCAGGAACTCGATGGGGTTGTTCGTGCCATCGTAGCCCTTGGGGAGGTCTGGCCTGAACTTCTGCGGCCAGACGACGCGGCGCAGGTTGCGGGTGAAGGCCGTGCAGCCAGTGGCGTACGTGGCCACACCGCCCTGGAGAGCTCTGCGGTTTTGGCGCCCGGCCTGGCCAATTTCCTCGACGATGCGCTTCTGGAGGTCCCGCTGGCGCTCCATCTCCACCCGCGCGTCCGGCGGCGTCCGCTGCACGATTTGACAATCATGCGGCGAGGACGCGTGAGAGGCGGCTTTGTTTGCCGCAGCCGGAGGTGGTCCTGGCGGAGGCGGAGGCGGAGGCGCTCCATGCGCGGCGGTGCCTGCGCGCCCGGAGTTGTGGTGCACCAGGGAGCGCGAAGGTGCTGGAACCGCGCGCGGCGCAGCCGCGATGTCGACGAGGTGCTGGAGACGGCCAAGCCAGTTGTCGTGCGCCTCGGCGGTGGGGCGGTAGCGGAAGAGCTCTGCTGCCATGAGCAGCGCAGTGTTTGGGCTGGGCGCCGGGCGTCCAAGCGTGGACGCGCTTTGGCGCCGAGATGGATGCGAGGACTCAGCGTCCTCGCTGTGCTCGTGGTCGACGTCTTCGTCGTAGCGGTCGTCCTCATCCTCGGGGTGCTCCACGCGTGGCTCCGCAGTAGTGCGCCCCGAAGCGCGGTTGGTGCGCGGACGGCCGCGTGGCCTGGCGGCGTGGACGACGGGCTCGGTCTCAGCTCGGCCTGACGCGCCGGTTGGCGCGAGCAGCGCGAGTGTCCGCCATGGCGTTGAGGTCGATGGAGGTTGAATGCGCGCCTCAGCCCCCTACCTGGCGCGCCAATTGTCGGAGAATGACTCCCACGAAACAGGGGCAGTCACACTCGCGAAGAGAGTTCGTGTAAGGGGCTGAACACGACGTCAATCAACCCTCATCCGGCGCGGCGACGCTGCTCGTCGTGCCTGAGGAGGGACATCACGGCAGAGAGAGACACGGCGCGTACCCAGGTTCACGGCCCTCTTGTGGAGGTAAAACCGCTACGTCCTGCCTGTCTGTATTGCTGCTTGTAGAGGTTACAGTACAGCGTGCTTGCCGAAGGCACTGTTGTGGCAATGGCGCGTACAAGGGGAGGGAAACTACTGTCTTCTTCTCCCTTGCGCGCAAGTAGCTAGACCAGGAGTAAAATGTGTTCGATCCCCCCTTAGGGTGGTGCACCAGCTCCTTTTATAGCGCCCGGGCCTCCTCCCTGTCCTTGTGCAGCGGAGGAGCTACCACATGGCGACAACGGTCGGGAGCACGGTGCACCGCTGCTTGGGCGTCCATGAGCGCGGTCCATGGGCACAAAAGCTGAGGCCGCAGCAGAGAGGCCGCCGTCCATCCAGGACGGCCAGCTGCCGCCGCAGAGGAGCGGGGAAGTCCCCACGGTGACGTCGCGTTTGGCGCGTAGCGCCGGCCTGCTCCCTTATCACCAAAGAGGAAAGCTTGGTGGTCTGCGCCGTTGCCCCTGCTTTGTTGACTCCTTTATCACCAAAGTGGGACTGTAGCTCCGTCGTCACTCTGCGCAGAGGCGCGGTCACTCTGCGGCCACTGCGGAAGCCATGTGCGCTCCGCAGAGCTTGCTTTACAGTGAAGGAACCCTCGCGTGGGCGGGAACGCCCTGTGGAGGATTCTGCGTTGACTTCCCTTCAGGGAAAACTTCCTTGGAGAGGAGGCAGCGGAGTAGAGGCTCCACAGGCCCTAGCTGCCTCCTCAGGCCTCCGCGAGGCAATTCTGCCCGCGGGCACCCCAGGCTTGCAGGCCTGGTCCTTAGCGAGATTCACTCGCCGAGTGTTGAGGGTTATAGAGGCCTGGCCCAGTACACCCTGGTTCTTACTGGGCTGACAAAGGCTTCAACAAGTAACGGAGAGCATGCAAGATCACAAATGACATAGACATGATAATATAATATTCAGCTCCACATAGGTATCAATATAAGTCAGATCCCAGCAAACACAACATGTAGCATTACAATAAGATGATCTTGATCATGATAGGCAGCTCACAAGATCTAAACATGATGGCACAAGTGGAGAAGACAACCATCTAGCTACTGCTATGGACCCATAGTCCAAGGATGAACTACTCACGCATCACTCCGGAGGCGGGCATGGCGATGTAGAGCCCTCCGGTGATGATTCCCCTCTCCGGCAGGGTGCCGGGAAGAGCTTCAGAACCCCCCGAGTTAGGGTTGACGACGGCGGCGGCAGCGAATATGTTCTGGATGAAAGGCTCGGTGTTTTAGGGTTTTCGCGTCTCGGGGAATAAATAGGCGAAGGGGCGATGTCGGCGGACCCCCGAGGGGCCCAAACCACCAGGCGCGGCTGGGGCCCACCGCGCCACCTGGTGGTTTGGCCACCTCGTGGCTCCTTCGTCTCTCCTTCGGACTCCGTGTACGTGCTGGAAAAATAGGGACTGGCCTTTTGTTTCGTGCAATTCCGAGAATATTTCCAGAAGTAACTTTCTGAAACCAAAAACAGCAGAAAACAGGGAACTGGCACTGTGGCATCTTGTTAATAGGTTAGTCCCAGAAAATGCATAAAAGTGATACGAAGTGTATATAAAACATGTAGCAAATGGTATAATATAAGCATGGAACAGCAGAAATTATGGATACGTTGGAGACGTATCAAGCATCCCCAAGCTTAGTTCTACTCGTCCTCGAGTAGGTAAAACGATAACAACAAATAATTTCTGAGGAGACATGCTTTCACACAATCTTGATCAATATATTGCAAGGCTCATGTCATGAATGAAGTGACTCAAAGCAATGATCTATAGTTTGCTAACAAATAGATAAAGAGTAAACAATGAATCATATAAGCAAAAACTTTTCATGAATAGTACTTTCAAGACAAGCATCAAAAAGTTTTGCATAAGAGGTAACTCATAAAGCAATAGATTCAAAGTAAAAGGCATTGAAGCAACACAAAGGATGATTAAGTTTCAGCATTGCTTTCAACTTGTAACATGTATATCTCATGGATAGTTGTCAACATAAAGCAATATAACAAGTGCAATAAGTAAATATGTAAGAATCAATGCACACAAAGTTGACACAAGTGTTTGCTTCTAAGATAGAAAGGAGTAGGTAAACTGACTCAACATAAAGTAAAAGATAGGCCCTTCGCAGAGGGAAGCAGGGATTAAATCATGTGCTAGAGCTTTTTAAGTTTTCGAAAGCATATAGAGAGCACAAAATAAGTATTTGAGAGGTGTTTGTTGTTGTCAACGAATGGTAGTGGGCACTCTAACCCCCTTGTCAACCAGACTTTCAAAGAGCGGCTCCCATGAAGGACGTTATTCTACCAGCAAGGTAGATCATCCCTCTTCTCTTTTGTTTACACATGTATTTTAGTTTCTTTATAGATGACACTCCTCCCAACCTTTTGCTTACACAAGCCATGGCTAACCGAATCCTCGGGTGCCTTCCAACATTCACATACCATGGAGGAGTGTCTATTGCAAAATTAAGTTGCTTACTGATAAATCAGGGCAAAACATGTGAAGAGAATTATTAATGAAAGTTGTAATTAATTGGGGCTGGGCACCCCGTTGCCAGCTCTTTTTGCAAATTATTGGATAAGCGGATGTATATGCCACTAGTCCAGGTGAAAGTCTGTCAGAAGTAAATGACAAGATTGAAAGATAAAACACCACATACTTCCTCATGAGCTATAAAACATTGACACAAATAAGGAGTAATAAAGTTTTGAATAGTTTAAAGGTAGCACATGAAATATTTACTTGGAATGGCAGGAAATACCACATAGTAGGTAGGTATGGTGGACACAAATGGCATGGGTTTTGGCTCAAGTTTTGGATGCACGAGAAGCATTCCCTCTCAGTACAGAGTTTAGGCTAGCAAGGTTGTTTGAAGCAAACACAAGTATAAACCGGTACAGCAAGAATCACATAAAAACATATTGCAAGTATTATAAGACTCTACACTGTCTTCCTTGTTGCTCAAACATTTTACCAGAAAATATCTAGACCTTAGAGAGAACAAATATGCATCCCAAGTCTCAACAAGCTCTACGGTAGTTCTCCACTACTAGGCTTTAACTACATGATGCAAGAGCTTAAACATGATCTACTTGAGAGCTCAAAACAATTGCAAAGCATCAAATCAAAACAAGACAATGATCTACAAGAATGCATATGTCTTTTCCAATACCAACTACTACATGTAGCATTTTCTTTCTTCCAAACAAACACCAATAATTTATTTAAACATAAACTCTCCAAATGATAATATAATGCAGCAAGAGAGTATTTATAAACAAGTGCTAACAGCTCGAAGAGATGCATGAAAAACAGGAGCTAAAAGCACTGCAGTAGCTAGTTAAGAATACTCAACAAATATAAGTGAAGAACATGAGTATTCACATGAAAAAGCGGAGCGTGTCTCTCTCCCACACAAGGATTGCTAGGATCCGAATTTATTCAAACAAAAACAAAAATAAAAACACACAGACGCTCCAAGTAAAGCGCATAAGATGTGAAAGAATTAAAATATAGTTTCACTAGAGATGACCTGATAAGTTTGTTGATGAAGAAGGGGATGCCTTGGGCATCCCCAAGCTTAGACGCTTGAGTCTCTCTGAATATGGTTGGGATGAACCACGGGGGCATCCCCAAGCTTAGGCTTTTCACTCTTCTTGATCACATAATATCACCCTTCTCGCTTGATCCTTGAAAACTTCCTTCACACCAAACTCAAGACAGTTCTCATTAGAGGGTTAGTGCATAATCAAAAATTCTCATATTCTGTAATGATACAATCAATCCCAAAGCTTCTGGACATTAGCTACAGCCACCAATGCTTTGTGGAGCAAAGAAATCCACACAAACACAGTAAAAGAGCGAATGCAAAACAAAAGGCAGAATCTGTCAAAAACAGAACAGTCTGGAATGACGAATTTTTTCGAGGCACTTAAGTTGCTCAGATGGATCTGGCCTAAAATAATGAAAGTTGCGTACATATCTCAGGAATATGCGTGATTTTTCTCAGAATTTTTTGAATTTTCTACAGGGAGATAAGCTCAAATCCGTGACAGCTAAAAATCTGTCACTGCGCAGAAATCCAAATCTTGCATCAACTTTCAATATAGAACTTTACTTGGCACAACATTGCGATAAAATAAAGATACAAAGGAGTTGCTACAGAAGTAACAAAACTCCTTGACTCAAAGAAAACAAAAATAACAGCAAATAAAAACGATGGGTTGTCTCCCATAAGCGCTTTTCTTTAACGCCTTTCAGCTAGGCGCAGAAAGTGAAAATCAAGTGTTGTCAAGAGAAGAAGCATCAACATCATAACTTGCTCTAACAATAGAGTCAAAAGGTAACTTCATTCTCTTCCTAGGGAAGTGTTCCATACCTTTCTTGAGAGGAAATTGGTACCTTATATTACCTTCTTTCATATCAATGATGGCACCAACAGTTCGAAGAAAAGGTCTTCCCAAAACAATAGGACAAGATGCATTGCATTCAATATCCATAACAATAAAATCAACGGGGACAAGGTTATTGTTTACTGTAATAAAAACATCATTAACTCGCCCCAAAGGTTTCTTCATAGCATTATCAGCGAGAAAAACATCCAAATAACAATGTTCCAAAGGTGGCAAATCAAGAATATCATAAAGCTTCTTGGGCAAAACTGAAACACTTGCACCAAGATCACACAAGGCATTGCAATAAAAATCATTCACCTTTACCTTAATGATGGGTTCCCAACCATCTTCTAATTTCCTAGGAATAGAAGCTTTAAGTTTCAACTTCTCCTCCCTAGCTTGCAAAAGAGCATTTGTAATATGCTTTGTAAAAGCCAAATTAATAGTGCTAGCATTGGGACTTCTAGCTAATTTTTGCAAGAACATAATAACTTCAGAGATGTTACAATCATCAAAATCAAAATCATTATTGTCAATGGTGGTGGAACCATTGTCTCCAATAGTTTGAAAAATTTCAGCACTTTTATCAGAAAAAGTTTCAGCAGTTTTAGGCAATTTCAAACGCTTAGCAGAAGTAGTAGAGACATTACAACACCAATAACATTACCATCAATAGTAGGAGGTTTACTAGCATGTGAAACATTAGCATTACTAGTGGTGGTGATAGTACAAACTCTAACTATACTATTCTCTTTTTCAAGTTCTTCCTCTTTTTCCCACCTAGCATGCAATTCAGCCAACATCCTAATATTATTATCAATTCGAACTTGGATGGCATTTGCTGTAGCAAATGACTTAATATCTTTAACTTCATTAGGCATAACTTTCAGTTTTAGAATTTCAACATCATGAGCAAGACTATCAACTTTAGAGACAAGATCATCAATTTTTTCAAACTTTTCCTCAACAGTTTTATTGAAAGCTTTTTGTGTGCTAATAAATTCTTTAAGCATAGCTTCAAGATCAGAGGACACACTTCTATTGTTGCTGTAGGAATTACCATAAGAATTGCCATAACCATTTGAAGGATAAGGCTTATAATTGTTGCTACCAAAATTATTCCTATAAGCATTGTTGTTGAAGTTGTTGTTTTTAATGAAGTTTACATCAACATGCTCTTCTTGAGCAACCAATGAAGCTAAAGGAATATTATTAGGATCAACATGAGATCTACCATTCACAAGCATAGACATAATAGCATCAATCTTATCACTCAAAGAGGAGGTTTCTTCAACAGAATTTACCTTCTTACCTTGAGGAGCTCTTTCGGTGTGCCATTCGGAATAGTTGATCATCATATCATCAAGTAGCTTTGTTGCTGCACCTAAAGTGATGGACATAAAGGTTCCTCCAGAGGCTGAATCCAATAAGTTCCTTGAGGAAAAATTTAATCCTGCATAAAAGGTTTGGATGATCATCCAAGTAGTCAGTCCATGAGTGGGACAATTCTTCACCAAAGATTTCATTCTTTCCCAAGCTTGAGCAACATGTTCATTATCAAGTTGTTTAAAATTCATAATGCTACTTCTCAAGGATATAATCTTAGCAGGAGGATAATATTTCCCTATGAAAGCATCTTTGCATTTTGTCCAAGAATTAATACTATTTCTAGGCAAAGAAAGCAACCATTCTTTAGCTCTTCCTCTCAAGGAGAAAGGAAAAAGTTTCAGTTTTATAATATCCCCATCCATATCCTTATACTTTTGCATTTCACAAAGTTCAACAAAGTTATTAAGATGGGCAGCAGCATCATCAGTACTAACACCAGAAAATTGCTCTTTCATAACAAGATTTAATAGAGCAGGTTTAATTTCATAAAATTCTGCTGTAGAAGCAGGTGGAGCAATAGGAGTGCATATGAAATCATTGTTGTTTGTGCTAGTGAAGTCACACAACTTAGTGTTCTCAGGAGTACTCATTTTGAAAAACAAAATAAACTGAATTAAACAAGTAACTAATTTTTTTGTGTTTTTGATAAAAGAGCAAACAAGACTAAATAAAAATAAACTAAGCAAGACAAATAACAAAGTAAAGAGATTGGGTGTGAGAGACTCCCCTTGCAGAAGCAATTCGGTTTTCCCCGGCAACGGCGCCAGAAAACGTGTTGGTGGCTCTAGGTTAATAGTGCCAGAAACAATGCTTGTACGTCACACGTCAGTTGGGAACCCCAAGAGGAAGGTATGATGAGTGCAGCAGTAAGTTTTCCCTCAGTATGAAACCAAGGTTTAATCGACCAGTAGGAAAACGAGGTTTGCTTCGAAGGTGTTGGTGAGGAGTGTAGTGCGGCGCAACACCAGGGATTCCGGTGCCAACGTGGAACCTGCACAACACAATCAAATTACTTTGCCCCAACTTAACAGTGAGGTTGTCAATCTCACCGGCTTGCTGAAAACAAAGGGTTAAACGTATCGAATGGAAAATGATGTTTGTTTGCATAAAACAGTAGAGAACAATGATTGCAGTAGATTGTATTTCAGATGTAAAAGAATGGACCGGGGTCCACAGTTCACTAGTGGTGTCTCTCCAATAAGATAACTAACATGCTGGGTAAACAAATTACAGCTGGGCAATTGACAATTGATAAGTGCATATAACATGCATGTGTGAGCTGTGGTGTCTACTATGAGATTCATTTGGGCATTACGACAAAGTACATAGACCGCTATCCAGCATGCATCTATGCCTAAATAGTCCACTTTCCGGTTAACATCCGTACCCCTTCCAGTATTAAGTTGCAAGCAACAGACAATTGCATTAAGTAATGTGCGTAATGTAAACAATACATTCATCCTTGAATAAAGCATTGCTGTTTTACCCCTAGTGGCAACAACACATCTACAACCTTAGAACTTGCTGTCACTATCCCAGGTTAAATAGAGGTTGAACCCAACTATCATGCATAAATACCCCCTCTTGGAGTTACAAGTATTCACGTGGCCAAGGCTTCAACAAGTAACGGAGAGCATGCAAGATCACAAATGACATAGACATGATAATATAATATTCAGCTCCACATAGGTATCAATATAAGTCAGATCCCAGCAAACACAACATGTAGCATTACAATAAGATGATCTTGATCATGATAGGCAGCTCACAAGATCTAAACATGATGGCACAAGTGGAGAAGACAACCATCTAGCTACTGCTATGGACCCATAGTCCAAGGATGAACTACTCACGCATCACTCCGGAGGCGGGCATGGCGATGTAGAGCCCTCCGGTGATGATTCCCCTCTCCGGCAGGGTGCCGGGAAGAGCTTCAGAACCCCCCGAGTTAGGGTTGACGACGGCGGCGGCAGCGAATATGTTCTGGATGAAAGGCTCGGTGTTTTAGGGTTTTCGCGTCTCGGGGAATAAATAGGCGAAGGGGCGATGTCGGCGGACCCCCGAGGGGCCCAAACCACCAGGCGCGGCTGGGGCCCAGCCGCGCCACCTGGTGGTTTGGCCACCTCGTGGCTCCCTTCGTCTCTCCTTCGGACTCCGTGTACGTGCTGGAAAAATAGGGACTGGCCTTTTGTTTCGTGCAATTCCGAGAATATTTCCAGAAGTAACTTTCTGAAACCAAAAACAGCAGAAAACAGGGAACTGGCACTGTGGCATCTTGTTAATAGGTTAGTCCCAGAAAATGCATAAAAGTGATACGAAGTGTATATAAAACATGTAGCAAATGGTATAATATAAGCATGGAACAGCAGAAATTATGGATACGTTGGAGACGTATCACTCGCCTCAGAACAAGGCGGAGGAGGCCGCGGCGTCCACGAACTCGTCCGAGCTCACCTCGGAGAACAAGTCGGAGGAGGCCGTGCCCACGAACTCGTCCAAGCTCGCCGCGTGCCCACGACTCCGACCGAGCTCGCCTCGAGAACAAGGTGGAGGAGGCCGCGCCCACGAACTCGTCCAAGCTCGCCGCAGAGGACAAGCCAGAGGAGGCCGCCGCGCTCCCGAAGCCGCTACACCTCGCCGCGGAGGACAGGCTGACGAAGTCGCCGCCCTCCCTGGCCGCCGTTGGCCGCCCCGACCCTGCACCTGGATCCGCGACCCTGGCCGCGGCCGGCCGCCTTGACCTCCTGGCGCGTGTGTCCGGCTGCTTCTAGGCCGCCCCGACCCCCGCAGCGGAGCACAGACGCGCCACGAGCGCGCAGCTGGATCTACGGGCTGGGGTGGGGTTGAGTCGTGCAACTGCTCTCCCTGGACGGCGATGGCCTCCTGCCCCGACCTAATGGGTCGACGGCGCGGCAGACCTGCTCCCCGCGGCGCTAGCCAGGACGCCTCGACCTCGCTGCCCACCGCGCTGGCCAGGCGCCCCGACCTCACTGGCCGCCGCCCTCGTGCGTGTCCCTTTCGGTGAAAAAGATTTTGGGAGGGGGGGGGGGGGGGGGGGGGGGGGGGGGGGGGGGGGGGGAGGACCTGTGATTTCAGGTGAAAAAGCGTAGGTTTTTTTTTGCAAAAAACCCACGCGCCCGGTAATTCGGGTCGGAGGGAGTTACCATTTAATTTCACAAAGAAAGTGTAACACTATGCCTGCATGGACCATGAACTGTGTGAACTAAAAACTACAAGTTACTCCCTCCGATCTGCAATTACTGTCACCTATCGTTTAGGATTTTGAACTAGCCTAGTGTAGTTCCATGAACTTAAATCGGACCCGAGGGAGTACTTCTGTTAAGCTTATGCTGCTTCGATTACGTCAGTGCTCATGGTATCGTGATCTTCTTTGAAGCTGGTATATTATATACAATGAGGTCATGTCCAAATTTTTATTTGCATTTGGCTGCAAAATAAAAGTCACTCCAGGAAGTTCTTGTCAAGATTTATATTCGGTGACATTAAAAAAAATGATTGTGCACAAAGTCATGACAAAAATGAATGATGCATTCAACTGCAGTGCAGAAATTATATAGGCCCAACAAATTGCTTTTGAATTATATATAATATATAGATGAACATAATTTGCATAAACAACTCATTAAAAAAGGGAATGCCATTGGAAGACCTGAGTTATACTTATGGAATCGGTGAAAGACTTAGCCGTTCTCTTGGGAATCAATAAAGTTTTCTTTTTTAAACGAAGGCGAAAGTTTGAGAAATTATTGCCTAGTTAGTTAACGGAAAACGGACGAAATCCGTTACAATAAAAACCATATGCGGACTATTCTCCCACACCGCGTAGGCAGTCCATCCAACTGTCCCAAACTGCTACAACCGCACACTTAAACACAAAGATAAACACCACAACAGAGCCCATTTTAAATACAAGAACAAGGATCAAGGACACCACCTGAAGTATATTCATCAGTCAACTGCATGCGCCTTTCTTACAGCTGCGGACGCCATTCTTATGAAACCACCCTTCCTGTTTTTGGTCCTAAGATACTTCTGCACCTTCTTGACTTTATCTGTTGTAGCCTTCTCCGCCAGGATGCTAGAAATCTCCTTGCCAGATCTGGGACTAGCCACCTCCAAACTAGCGAGCAGCTTGCAAAGCTCTTTGGAGTTAGGTGCCAAAGCACCCGCTTCATTAACCTTGATGTCACAATCAAGGGAATCAGCGGGTGACTGAGAACCAGTTGTGGTGGTGCAGAAGCCACCGTCGAGGTCCCAATCGAGTCTAACGGGTGGGCTACTCCACCCGGGACCTCTAGATGGGGGGAGGTGGGGGAGGGATGAACGTTGGAGAGTATGGTTAGGTGGCCGGCGATTGCACCCCAATGTCACCTAGGTTAGCGATGGTAGCGGTCTTTTTTCCGCGTCCCACATCAAGACAGATGGATATACAATACTGGCCTTACGGTGTACCTTCAATATTTCAGGTTCCAAAAGCGACAACATGATCGTCTTCCATATCGCACACCCGCTCGACTTCCTTTGGTAGCGTTGTGGTGCATCAATCCCGCTTCAAGGGTACATAGGCGACATATGTAACTCCACCTCTGGTGATCATGTATGGGAGAGGGCCGAACTAGTTTTTTTTGGATCAACCTCGCGCGACTATTGAATACTTCTCGATGACTACTTCCCCAAATATTGACAACATTCTCGGCGGCATGCCCGCCAAAGATGGCACCACAAATGGGTCTTGTTCAACTGTATGTGTTCTTGTCTTATCTGTTCGAGATCATGTTAAAATTACTACTAGTGTCAATCGGTTTAGATATGATGTTGTTGTCTTGCTTACTAGTTTGCAGGACAAGTTTAGTCTCTATATTTTATGACCATGATTTATCTTCTTTCTTTATGGATTAAATTTCATGAGAAAACTCATATTTTGTACATTTTTTCCAAATGCATCTTCCTCTAAAAGAAATCCACTGTCTAACCATATGTCTAGGCTATTAGTGAGCAAGAAGCAAGGAGGGGTTCTAGGGATCCAATTATCTTGCAAATATTTCGAGCCATCACAAACACCCCACCTGATTTTTTCTTTGAGGTTGCGTTGCGGGAGGAACGTGACAGAGGTCCTGTCAAAAAAAGAACGTGACAGAGGTGTGTAGGGTTTTTTTTGTGAGAAAACACAGAGGTGTAGGTGCAATTCCAAAGCCATAGGTACGAATCCCGGCCCAACAGAGGGTGTCCAACGGCCCAACAGGCTGATCAATACGTATCGAGGCCGCCCTACGTTGCTCTGAATCCGACTCGAGCTCCAGAGAAAAGACAAGAACATCTACCGTCTACCAAATCCGACTTCCCCTCCAAAAACAGAATCTACCGAATCCGACTCGATCGATCGATTCACCCGACGCCACTACATAAATACTGCCTTAGCATACGCTCATTGCTCACCATCACGTACCCTTGCAAGAATCGAGAAAGCGCTCCTCTCTGTCTCTAGGTGCAATTGCCTGATGGCGTCGATTGCCATGGACATGAGCAACGAGTACTTCGAAGAGGAAGAAGAAGACAGCAACGAGTACATTCAACCTGCGGACCTCATTAGGTTTATGCTGTTTGTCGAGCAGAACGCCTACAGACTCGCGGATTACCTAGAGGCGCAAAACGCCGCCGCGGCGAGTACGGCTGAAACCATCCCAAGCGTCGGTGTCGAGGGTGCTTCTTCAGACGATTCGGAGTTCGCCGGGGCGGTGGCAGAGGCGCTGGAGACGGTGGAGGAACCGTGCGACGGTCGCGACTGCCCGATCTGCTTGCAGGAAGACGACACAGCGGCGGCATGGAAGGAGACACCGTGCGGGCACCGGTTCCACGGGCGGTGCTTGGAGAGGTGGCTGCGTGCGAAAGGGAGCTGCCCCATGTGCCGGACTCAGGTGGTCACGGTGCCCACCGGCGCCGCCGCCACTAGCTTTGCTCTAGAGTTAGATCGGCCGGCTATCTTGGAGCTCTATGATCAGGTTATTGCCAATGCCGTTTAATTCCATGGAGGATGAGGAGTGGCTGCTTAATTAGCTAGATAAATAACGATGCTGCTTACTGTGGTTTTAGTTGTCGTGATACCTCCTGTAATAGAGTTTCAACTTTCAACTCATTACGGCGAACTTTGTGAAATATTGTCAGGAAATGTAATCGTATGCTATATATGTACAATCACTCGTACGTTTTACTTTTTTTTTTGAGAACTATACATTTTACATATGGTCTCCATCATATTATCATGTTCATTGGCCTGAATCGGTAGAAGATGATGTTAGGGCAATAGCAAAGACATCTATTACCAGGGGGCCAGAGGCCACATATATAGTACATGTACAGGTGAATATGCAGGAAAGCCCCTAACATATGGGCAAAATACAATATGCACAAATCTACTCTAACACCCCCCCTCAAACTCAGGGTGGATCCACAACACTGAGTTTGGAGAGTAAGAAGTCATGTTGCGCTCGAGTTTGTGCCTTTGTAAAGAAATCTGCCAGCTGCAAATCTGAAGGCACATAGTGAAGCGCAACAACCTGATCCTGCACCTGAGCACGTGTATAGAAAGCATCAACACCAATATGCTTGGTCAGCTCATGCTTGACCGGATCACGTGCAATACTGATAGCACCTGTACTGTCACACAAAAGTGGAGTGGGTGTCGTAACAGAGACCCCAAAATCTGCAAGCAACCACCGTAACCAGGTCACCTCAGCAATCAACGAAGCCATAGCCCGCAGCTCAGCCTCAACACTCGAACGGGAAACCGCACCTGTTTCTTCGTCTTCCAAGCAACAAGCGAACCACCAAGAAACACACAGTAAGCAGAAAGTGAACGACGATCCGTAGGATCACTCGCCCACGTGGCATCCGAGTAACACTGGAGCTGGAGAGAGCTGGAACTAGGGAAGAAAAGACGACGAGTAATCGTGCCACGAAGATAACGAAGGACACGGAGGAGATGACTATAGTGAACGGTGGTAGGAGCTGAGACAAACTGACTCAGAATATGGACGGGATAAGAGATATCAGGGCGAGTGACAGCGAGATAAACAAGACTCCCAACAAGATGGCGATAACGTGTGGGATCAGAAAGAGGCTCACCATCAGTGGATCGAAGCTTAACATTAAGCTCCATAGGAGTCTCAACGGTACGCTCATCACTAAGATCAGCCCGAGAAAGAAGATCCTGAATATACTTTTCCTGGGAGATAAAGAAGCCATCGGCTGTAGAAGAAACCTCAATCCCAAGAAAGTAGCGAAGAGGACCAAGATCAGACATGAGAAACTGCTCACGTAGACGTGCCTTAACAAAGGCAATGTGCTCAGGGTTATCACCAGTGATGATCATGTCATCAACATAGAGAAGCAACAAGGTCCGACACCGAGAAGAGGTGTAGACAAACAGTGCTGGATCATGAGCACTGGGAGAGAAGCCAGCGGCAATAACCACAGAGGAGAAACGCTCAAACCAGGCACGAGGGGCCTGTTTGAGACCATATAAGGATCGTCGAAGACGACAAACCATCCCATCGGGAACAGAATACCCAGGAGGAGGCTGCATGTAAACCTCCTCACTCAACTCGCCATTAAGAAAAGCATTCTGAACATCAAGCTGGGATACAGACCAGCGTCGAACAGAAGCAACAGCAAGAAGAGTACGAACAGTGGTCATATGAGCGACAGGAGCAAAAGTCTCGTCATAGTCTCGGCCGTGCTCCTGCTGAAAGCCACGAGCCACAAGACGCGCTTTATAGCGCTCGAGAGATCCATCAGAGCGGGTCTTAATTTTATAGACCCACTTACACGTGATAGGACGAACACCTGAAGGGGGAGAAACAAGATCCCAGGTGCCAGTGCGCTCAAGCGCAGCAATCTCCTCAGCCATGGCCAGCTGCCACTCAGGATGACGCTCAGCATCCCGATAAGAAGTCGGCTCGGAGACAACAGAAAGACCATACTTACTAGGAGTATAACGGTCTGGAGGACGACGCTGACGAACAGGCCGTGAATGGGAAGGCTCATCAGCAGAAGATGACTCATCAGAAGAAGAGGAAGAAGGAATAGGAGAAGGAGGAGCCGAAGCAGGAGAACGAGGAGTACTAGGGGTACTAGACGGAGGAGAGGATGGCTCCGAAGATGGAGGAGGCGCACCAGGTGTAGAAGATGGAGAACTAGGAGATGGGGAAGAGACAGCAGGAGGTGAATCCGGAAAAAGGAGAAAAGAAATATCATCCACCGGATAAGTGCCAGAGGTATGGCGAGGATAGAAGGAGCGCGTCTCATCAAACGTGACATCACGAGAGATGCGCATCCGACGAGCAACAGGGTCCCAACAGCGGTAGCCCTTATGCTCATCACTGTACCCAAGAAAAACACACTCAGCAGACTGAGCGGTCAGTTTGGTGCGTTCGCGGGGAGGAAGAAGAACATAGCAAGCGCAACCAAACAAACGAAGAGCCGAGTAATCTGGAGAGGTACCAGAAAGACGCTCGAGAGGAATGCCACCTTGAAGGGCAGCAGAGGGCTGAATGTTAATGAGGTAAGTCGATGTAGCGACAGCCTCAGCCCAGAAATGTGGCGGAAGAGAGGAAGCAATCATCATAGCACGGGCAGTCTCAAGAATATGACGATGCTTACGTTCGGCGACACCATTTTGAGCATGGGCACCGGGACACGAAAACTGAGCAAGGGTACCCTCTCAGCAAGAACACCACGCAGTGCTGAGAGATATACTCACCTGCAGAATCAGCACGAAAGACACGAATAGGCGTGGAATACTGAGTACGAACCATGGCAACAAACGCTTATAAATGGAGAGAACCTCACTGCGAGAGCGCATAAAAAATAACCAGGTGTACCGAGAAAAATCATCAATGAACAAAATATAGTATCGATGACCCCCCTTTGACTGAAGGGGAGCCGGACCCCAAACATCTGAATGAACTAAATCAAAAGGTCGCTGAGATACAGACGCACTAGTAGGATAGGGAAGCTGAATCTGTTTACCTAACCTACAACCCTGACATGAATGTAAAGACACATCTCCTGAAACAGACCCTAGAAGACCTCGACGAACTAATGACGATAAACGGGAGCCACAAAGGTGACCCAGCCGATGATGCCACTGCTGGAAAGAGCCAGTGACAGAAGCAGCAACCGCAGGAGAACTGGCAGATGAAGTAGCAGCGGAAGGAACACGAAGCCAGTCTAACTCCCAGAGCCCCGGAGACTGAAGACTACGAGGGCCAGCTCCAACCAGGGCCTGAGTCCGACGGTCCTGAACAGCACAAGAATCAGCGTCAAGAATGACGCGACAACCAGAATCAGTAAGCTGACTAGCAGAAAACAAGTTCATCTTAAGGCTAGGGACATGAGAAACATCAGGAACAGAGAAAGATGAAGTAGAGAGGGTGCCTCGACTAGAAACAGGAGAGAGGTACCATCAGCCGTGATAACACGAACAGGAGAAATAAGAGAGCGAAGAGCAGAAAGAATAGAAGACGCAGAAGTCATATGAAAAGAAGCTCCAGAATCCAGATACCACGGGGATGACATACCTGACTGTGTAGAAGGTGGTGGTCGCGTGTTGCCAGAAGAACCAGACACAGAACCAGCAGTACCCGGCAAGGAAGAGCCTGAAGCAGCAGCAGACCACGAAGACCACGGATAATGTCCTGATCAGACAGTGCAGCAGCAGAAGAACCTGAAGAGCCTGAAGATCCTGAAGAACCAGTCCTCCGACGAGCAAGATACTGCTGACGTAAGCTGGGATCCCTCTGCCAGCAGCCAGAATATCATGGCCAGGCTTGCCACAGTAGGTGCAAGGACCACGAGAACCACGAGACTGCGGGGGCTGACTCTGACCCTGGACCTGAGGAGTAGGTAGTATCGGCGGTACTGAAGACCGCGACGGAGGCTGTGGCGGAGCAGGACCACGAGCAGACGGCACAGGAGGACCACGAGCAGCAAGAACAGAGGGAACCTCCAGAAGACCAGCACCACGAAGACGAGTCTCCTCAGCACGAAGCTCAGACAGGACCTCAGAGAGCGGAACACGACCACGGGCATGTAGCTGTGCACGGCGTGGCTCAAACTCCTTGCGGAGCCGCGACAAAAACTCAAAGACGCGCTGAAACTCCAGGTCGGCGCGGACAATCAAGCAGCAGGGACAGGTGGCACACACAGGCGTACGAAGAGAATCAAGCTGACGCCAAATAGCAGCACTCTGAGTGTAGAACTCATCAATAGTCAAATCGCCCTGCTGAAGGGCATGCTCCTGGCGGACCACAGACAGGTAAAGAGCATCCCCAGACGGCTGATAACGCTGACGAAGAAAGGCCCACTGAGCAGCAGCAGTGGGAAGAGCCATAAACTCAGCAGCATACTGAGGCAAAACACTGGAAGTCAGAACAGCAGCAGCACGAGCATCCTCATCTATCCACTGAGAGTAGGCAGTCAGATCCTGCCGGTATGTCGCAACAGCATCAGAATGGTCCTGGACCTGCCGGTCATAAGCAGTCAAGCAAGAGCATCAGCACGAGTGGCTGAATCCTTGTCCTCCTGAGAAGCATCAGAGGCAAGAGCAGTAGGCGTCGGTGCAACAGGCACCGAAGGAGCAACGGGGCGGGGCGGACAGGGGACCTCGCCAGAAAGCACACCCCAGACGAAGACCGCGCATGTGGACGCGCATGAAGTTAGCGAAATCAGGGTAATTCGCTCCATCAAAGATAATCGGGCAGCGAGGAATCGCAACATAGCCCGACGAGGTAGACATCTCTCTCTCTCTTTTTTTTTTTCAGAACCGAAAGTCAACTCTCACTGGATCAGGCCCGCGACAGATCGATCGAGGGCACAGCGAGCGGAAGACGCCGAGACGGCGGCAGCCTGGGGCGATGGCGGCCGGGGCGGAGGTTGCTGGGGCGAAGCCGGCCGGAGACGGGGCGGCCGGTCGGAGACGGGGACGAGGTGAAGCCGACGGGGAAACGGCGGCGGCCGGGGCGCGGCGCGAGGAGCCGGGGGCGCGACGGCAGCGGCGGCACGGTACGTGGAGAGAGAAAAAAAAAGGTCTAAAACCTGCTCTGATACCATGTTAGGGCAATAGCAAAGACATCTATTACCAGGGGGCCAGAGGCCACATATATAGTACATGTACAGGTGAATATGCAGGAAAGCCCCTAACATATGGGCAAAATACAATATGCACAAATCTACTCTAACAGATGACACGAGAAATAGGAGATTCAGGCCTGACCTGCTTCTGCCTGGGCCGGCCAGTCTGGACGCTTTGCCTTCGTTCCCAAAGCAAATTGGCCGCCGCCTCGCCGCCTTCTAGATAGCTTTCCTCCCATCTGCTGTCCACCAAAAAACATTTCAAACTTTCCACCCCAAAACCCTAGCCTCCAGCCGACCATGCCACCGCCACCGGCGCTGCCGGTCGAGTTGCTCGAGGAGATCTTCCTCCGCCTCCCGCCCGACGATCCAGCAAGCCTCGTGCGCGCCTCCCTCACCAGCAAGCAATGGCTAGGCCTCCTCACCGGCGCTTGATTCCGCGGCTTGTACCGCGACCTCCATCGGGCTCCCACAATGCTGGGCTTCGTCTATTCGTGCCATACGGAGCACCTCCCCATGAAGGAGGAGGAGGAGGAGGAGGAGGAGGAGGAGGAGGAGAAGGAGGAGAGGATGAGGATGATGATGATGATGATGATGATGATGATGATGATGATGATGATGATGATGATGAGGAGGAGGAGGAGGAGGAGGACAATATCCTGCACTTCGTCGCCACCGCAAAATTCGACGTGCGCGTTCCCGTTCCCGCCTTCGAGGACTGGAAGGACTACGCCGCGTGGGACTGCCGCCACGGACGCGTGCTCTTCTCTAAAGACGATGTCATACCCATGCGGCTCGTTGTTTGGGACCCCATGACCGGGCGACGGACGTTGGTGCATGGTCCAGAAGACTACGACAACTCCGGTGCCGCAGTGCTCTGCCGCGACGCAACCACCGGCGGCTGCGATAACCGCGCGTGTCATGCGGGTCCCTTTCAGGTGGTATACGTTGGCCTGTACAATACCCATGATGGCTGTGTCGTGTACGCACGTGTGTCCCTGCCGGATGTGGGCAAGTGGAGCGACTCGTGTCCTCCTCTAGATCTTCTGACAAGGGAAACGTTTCTTGTCGAGAACAGTCCCCCTGTCTTCGTCGAGACTTGCTTCACTTCATGCTCACATATGATTCTCGTGATGATGGTGACGGCGGCGCCAATGACCTCATAGCTGTTCTCAAGTATGACTTGGGCTCTAGTTGTCTGTCGCTGATTGATAGGCCGCCGATGGGGACTTGCCAAGGCGGTCAGATATTACTCATGGCGATGGAGGATGTCAGTTTGGGGTTTGCACATGTGGACGGGTTAACCCTCAACCTGTGGTCAAGGCACATCGGTTCCGATGGAGTCATGACATGGACTCGGCATAAGGTCATTGATCTCGGGACACTTCTCCCTGTTCAAAACCCCCAGGAAAAACTTAGACAGTGGAGTACAATGATATCATTTTTGTAGCCATGGGCCTTGACATCTACGAGATTAATCTCAAGCCGCTACGGTTGAAGAACATATGGAAGAGGGAACAGTGCCGTGTCTTGTTTCCATACATGAGTTTCTACAATCCGCCAGGTATATATCTATATATGGATTTATGTTGTGATTTGGTAGCAACTCTTACATTATTCGACGGAACAAAGAATATATAGAGTGTGTAATTAAATCAAAAGTTATATTTGATGCTTCAGTTTGTTATAACAGATGTGGTCGGGCATGCTTTGAGATATAACTAATTATGCTTAGGCTTACCTGATTGGCAATTTTATATAGTACCATGTCATCTCCTAGGAATCACACTGAAAATTTTATGTTCGCAGAAAAGGTAAGCCTCTCTGATGTGGCGCATTGAACATGCACGGTTGAATTTGCTTAAGGATATGAGGCCACTGTCATCAACAAAAAAGGATGACCAACTTGGAGGCGACAAAAATCTTATAGTGTATTGTGTCACTATTTAGTAGCTGGTTTTGCGAAATGGTGCATGTTCTCTCGTAATATTGTTGGCTTTTGTCAGTAAACATGGTAACTTGCTCGTGTTGTTGCCATATGCAAGTAAGTGAATGATTTATTTTTTAATGGACCTCTAATTTATTGCAGCAGCAGCAGCAACAAGCATGTGCTTCTATATATAGTTTGCTCGAGGTTCTATTAAACGGTAGGCCATTTGAAGGTTTTGTCTCTGCTTTTACATTCTTTGAAGGATTAAAGAGTTGATCGCAGTTAAGCGCTAGGCGTTTTGGCTACACTCAGTGCCTAAGCGAGCTTAAGCTTGCGCTTAAGTGCGTTTTTATAACCTTGAGTTTGCTTGAAATTGCACCGCAGATAGTAGCCTATCGTATAAACTCTTTTTGGTTTTCTAATATCTAGGTTCATCTCCCAAAGGAGACCATTAAAAAATGTTCCAGATGAGGTACCACCGTACCATTGATGAGTATGTAGATGGTGATTGCATGTCTAGAACTAGTGGTTTCTGTCACCCAAGATATGAAATGATGCTGTTTTGCACGCTGGCCTGCTGATGTGTATTTGTTAATCTTGTGAATTTTATTTAGTGCTACCTGTGAAGTGCTGATATTAGCGCGCTGTTCTTTTTAGCAAGCAGATCTAATGCGGAGTATATGTAAGCTGAAATCCTGATGTATAAGTTTTAGGGACTGACAGACTCACAACATATGAGCCTCATGATTGCAGAAAGATCGCATAGAGCTTTAATTTCTTCAGTAGCTCCATAAAACGGGAACGTATATTCCGTTATATGTTGCACATTTTTTTCCTAAAGTGGACATGATGGTATACTCACTGTACTGTCCATGTAGTGAGATGGAGTTGTTCAAATTTTTTATAATAGGGTATAAGGCTAGTGATCTGTGCAATTGTGTATTTTTATCATAACATCGAGATTGGTTTCACAAATTTTACTTCCAGATAAGATCTTTTACTTCAAATAATCATCACACATTTCTCTATGCATTTTCTACCAAATATGATGAAGAGGTAGGCTCTGTTTTCCAGATGTATGGTAGCTTGTTAACCTCGTTAATTCTTCATGGGCAAAACAATTTGCTTTTCGAATTGGATGATTGATTTAACTTACATGACCTACTGGTTACTCTTATATTTTTCTTCATATATGGGTGTTAGCGATATTAGTATATTTTTCTTTACAAGTAGGATGTATATTCTGGATCATATTATTGCACATTCCTAGAGAAATGCTTGGTACGTTGTTTGAGTATAACAAAGTAGGAAAAAGCAAAAAGGGTTTGTTAAATGAACCGGAACTGTCGTGAGCACTCAAGCATGATTGCTTGCTGATGTCTTAGTTTTATCTTTTGAATTTAATTAGTGCAGCATTAATTCTCCACATGATTCTGATACTTTAGAAGCTGAAAGCTTTATTTAATTTCACTTGATGATGCGAGAAACTTGATACAAGCACCTCTTGGTTTTTTCCTCTGCCTTGGCCACCTAGTACTGCTTCTTCAAAGGTAGTAAACTCTCTAAAGTCATCGAGTACTTCTGCTTAGTTGGTCTGAGTCATGGCTGAAGCTTTGCAAGGTGGATGGCTTCTCGATTTGCCTTTGTGAACAGCATTTTATGATCTTCAACTTGGACAAGTTAGCATCAAAACCTGCTTGCACGCGATCCCTTCTAATTTCATCTTCAACCTTTTTGTCCACCCTTAGTACCCTTATATATTTTCTTTACCCTTTATATGTTGAAAGCAAAAGATTTCGCTTCTGGAACTTAATCTGTACGACATGTTATCTTTTGATGCCCAGTTCGGAAAGAGATTGCAACAATTCCACATTCATGTTTAACGCAAGGGAGTTCTCGAGTCCTGCTGTCGTAACAAACTAAAAATCAACAGATATAAGATTTATGTTTCCGTGTGCTTCTTTGAAGATTTATGCATATATTTTACCCATCCTGGCTATCCTGATTATGTTCTGAAGGTAGGTGTAGAAATACAGTGGTTAGTGATGGAGCAGATTAGGTCCTTATATTGTCACCAGTTCCAGCTTTTGTTTCTGATTCTGGTGTGATTACACTTTGTTATTTCAGTTTTTTTTGTATGTCAGTATTTACAACTTAGAAGAGTGCATTTCGTTGGTGGTGGACGCCACTATTAAGACTTGAGTAATGTGTGAAGTAGACGCATGAAAAGCTGAATTTAATCAGGTCGTCTCATATTTCTAAGATTTCTGATTTCTGGCAAGTGCTGTTCCTTAGATATTGCATTTTTTTCAAGAACTTAATTTTTAATTCAGATATTTGACATTATCACCCCTCCGAATCAAGACATGTAATTTCTGAATTTACAGCTTAACTGCAGAAAATGTCCAGCAATGCCATAGTACCATATAGGCAAATATATGGGTGATCACTTGTCTTCTCTCGTGGACTAAGCTTCTTCTTCTTTGGTGGAGGACTTGGCATCTGCGAAATAACGTGATCTTTGATGATGGTAAATGCAGAATTGAGCAGTCAGCGTTTCTTCTGCAATCTATCTTAGCTTCAAATCATGATAAAAGGGATGTTGAGGCCTTATCAAACCCAAAAGGAAAATGCCCAATAAATTGGGAGGGCGAATGCAGAGTCACACTAGAAAAAGAACCTCATGTTGCGTGGTCAAGACCAGATTTGGGCTGGGCAAAACTGAACTGGGATGCAAGTTTTTGGGAGGAGGAAAACAGAGGGGGCTGGAGCGCTATTCTCAGGAATGATTCTGGTAAAATCTTGCCATCAGCTTGGGGCAAGGTAGAGAACTGTACACCAGCAGAAATGGCAGAAGCGATCTCGTGTCTTCAAAGTGTGAGAGCAATTTTACCTACCGGTATGATTCACTTAGAAAATGATTGTTCTTCTCTTATTTCGGAGCTAAAAGGTGAAGGTAGCAGTAAAGGTACTGCTTTGGATATTAGGGGGCTGATAGATACTATGCAAGACTACAAGGTGTCAAAGATCAACCGTTCTGGAAACAAAGTTGCTCATCAGCTTGCTAGATTGTGGCGTATGGGTTCTGATGATGGTGTTTTGGTTGGGTCTGTGCCGCCCTGCATGGTGAGCCTGATCGACCATGATTGTAACGGTTTGAACCTTTATAGATTTATAAAACCCAAAATTCAAAAAAAATGGAGTTTATTGGTTATGCACGCTAGGATCGCGACGACCAGGACAAATAGGGGCTCCTCTGATGGTCCGGTACACTCATCTAGGCAGTTTTGCTGCTGCGGCAAGGTGGCAAGGCCGTAGTCCTTGTCGTCGTGCCAGAAGAAGTTGCAGGCTTCGTCCTAACCTGCTAGTGGTGCGCCTTCATCAAGATCGTTACCTCAGGTGCTGCAGGAGGCGACGACGCCGGCTGCTGCCGTTGTGTCTTCCTCTAAAAAACAATCTGTCGTTGTGTCTACTTGGTGTGTGACAAGACACGCGGCAACGCTGTGGTCGTGCTCGTCCACTATTTTTTTAAACATATATAAGACATTACGCCCAGCTTTAAATTACTAAAGTCTCAAACGGCTAAGAGATACAAAGTGCTGGGGAGTACAGTTACAAAGACCACAAACATTACAGGCACATAGAAATATTATGATTTATTCAGTAATGTCAAGAAATTCGATATGACCATAGGCAGAGTTGGGTGACCACTTCTCTTCTCTATTTAAGTTCTTACACAAGTGGGCATGTTTTCTTTTCCGAAAGATCATTTTGCATGCCTAGGGAAGTACTACAAAAAGGTCCATAATTTTTTTAAAGGTCAAATCTTACTGAATTTTACTAAATATATATAAGAAAATATCAACATCTATAATGTTGACTAAATATTATATAGGTTTCCATTTTTTTTTGATATTTTCGTGCTCATTGTAAAATATTTAGTATTGTAGTTGCCCATATTTTATCAATAAACTTGGTTAAACTTTGATGGTATAGAATTTGAATTAAATTTGTATGCCTTGTTGTTTGAACAATTACGGATGGATGCAGTAATAAACAATCCACCATGGCCCAAGATCTGTTTGTTTGTGAATAGAAAGGTACCTAAGGCATGTCAAGTAGTCGGTATAGGAACGACTCTTCAAAACAACAATAAGGAGGAACGAGTCCCGACATTGCTGATTGAAAGGTTTAATTTTTTCTTTGGTGCCTTCACCTGCTGCTATATGCTAGACGCCATGTTCTTACCATCCATCACTCATTCTGGCACTTCTTCGAAACGACGCTCAGGGCAGGGAACAACATTTTATGGTTTCAACAATGATGAGGACCTCACAGACTTCCCTGACTCGTGTGACGCAACATCGATGACACAAACATTGTTGATGGGTAGGTCGCCACGAGCGCGACGATTACTGGAAGAAGGGGATGCACCTTCAGGTTTCACACAACATTGACTACACTGATGGTAATTCATCATTCATATATTTTCTTTCTTATCCTAGTGGATGTATTTACTCGAACCTCCAGACACTAGGTGTAGGATTTTATGTGAAGGAACGGTTCCCATGAATACCGATGCAAAGGTTTTGTCTTTGGTTCCTGTTTGTGCTTCTAGTCGTCCTGGGTAATCATAAAAGTCATTCTGCTAGTTAGGCAGCGCTACTCCCGACACATCTCAATCTCATTACTTGGGTAATATTGTTCATTCTAGGCTTCCAGTCCCAAGTCGATGTTCGAAACATTGGCACATAGGACTGAAATTCACTCTTCTTCCCGCTTTCTTCCTTCTCATAGTAGCCTCACTCATGTTTGCGCTTAGTTGCCATTTATATCATAGTAGTATGGCTAGGCAGATGTGCACATTGTTCCCAAACATAAATGCTATTGAATGATGGAGATCATTAGGTGATATACAAAATATCATGTTGATTTACTTGTTCTGTTGTGACAATATGACTTTGTTTTTTGAAAATAGCATGACCCCAACATGTATAGTGGTTGGTGCACATAACCAAATAATATTAGTTATTCAATAATTTCATCAAATACCATATGGCCAAATAGACGGAGACCGCGTGGGTGATCACTTCTCTTCTCTCACGATGTTCTTATATATGTTGGTATATTTTCTTTACTGAAAGATAATTTTGCATGCGTATGAAAATTTATATGTTATACGAACTATTGTTAGAAACAAGGTCGATAATTTTGAAAAAAATTAAAGCCTATAAATTTTGATCAAATACGTATATGGAAATATCGACATAATAATATTAACTAGATATAGTATTGTCATTTTTAATATCTTTTTGAAGAAATATATAATATTTGGTATTGTAGATGTTCCTAATTTTGTATACAAAAGCTGATCAAACATAGAATCCGTTTAACTTTTAAGTTTTAACTAAATAATCCACCACATATTCAATAGTTGAACCGATTGTTTAAGAAGAAAAAAGAAAACTGATATCTAATACATGTAGCCGAAACGACCTCTTTAAGTCAACACCAAGGAAGACTTAATTTCCATGAATACCTTTTCAAGTTCAAAGGTTTTGTCTTTGGTGCGTTCTCCTGCCACTATTTGCTTGACGCCATCTTCTCACGGTTCGCCCGTGCACCACAATAGTTATTCCGCAAGCTACTTTGCCGATTCGCCCGTGCACCGCTGCACGAGAGCACCGACAACTGCAGTCACGATCTAATACTGGGTTAACTTTTTTTAGTGGGCTGCTACTGCATTTAATTTTTTATGGGATACTACTGGGTTTACTAGGTATATAGTTTCTAGGATGGCTATGGTCAGCCCGGCCCGACCGACCCGACACAACCCGGCCCAGGCTTGCACATCGTGCCGGGCTTGGGCCCGATACACAGGTCAGGTCAGGCTTAACAAAAACAAGAATTCAGTAAGGATCGGGCCTAATCGGGTTCGGATCGGGCTCGGGCCCGATTTCTACAGCCCGATTGTCTGGCCGGGCCGGAATCGGGCCTGGGTTTTTGTGTGACATGTTTTTTTAGGCCTGAGCCTGGCCTGGCCTGGCCCGAGAAATGCCCTGGTATAGTCAGCCTCAGCGACCTAGTGACTCCTCTGTCAGTAGGTGTAGGATTGGGAAAAAACGATGATGAAGTACATATGTGTGTGAAGGTACTTAAACATGTGGAGATAGACACTTGTAAGCTTAGTCCCACGTGTCTGTCAAGAAAATTAAACCTTGTCTTCTTTGTCTTTCTCGAGTTTGTTTTGACGGACTAATCTAGGTGCTCATCGAGGATCTCCTCCCCTTCCCGTTCATACTCCTCCCACATCTCAAGATGAGGTGAGCAGTCCTCTAAAATCACCGTCGTCACGTCTAGAATAGCGTGGTTGTGTGCCAGCAAAACAACGGCGAAGAGATTATAGAGCTCGGTGAAGCGACTGAGGAAGTATCCTCGTTGACCGTTTGTGATGAGGACCAGAATCTCACACGCTTTGTTTCCCCCCAAGCGTAGCAAATAAGTATGTTACACTAGATTTATTCCATTATATTAATTGTGTGTGATGTGCCCCAACATTGCGCGATTTATTCCAGGAAACCAGTCTCACACGATTTCACTTTGTATTTGGAGTTTTGGACAACGCACACGGTTAGAACAGAACACGTACACCCTGTTTGTATATTTTACTGTAGGTGATATATACGGCGTATGTCGCATTGCAACTATTTTTCTTTCATGTGCGATCAGTAGTTTAAATGACCCGATGTGTGTTAGTAAGCAGACGGTTGACCGAGCATGGGTCCACTACCTCGGAGCAGAGGAGGCAGCACTGATCGAGTTGGTTTTCTGGTTGGCAACAGATTCTGAACGGCATCCCTTGTGTGGATGGTCTTCGTCTCACGTCAAAGTCTTTCATCCATGCCAACAGCTCGTCCTCACGTTTATCATATCACCACGAGTTCAACAATTTTGTAACCAGAGGGCTCCAAAAGATTAGACTAAACAGGCTCCAGGGAAATCACAAGAGCATACAACATCGGACTCGCACTAGTATCAAAAATTAGTAGTGCTTGATGCTCTAGTATGATGAATTCATGATGCATAAGCACACCCGTGCAGTGCAACCAGCATGTGAGCGTAGAGTTACTGCAACCTCTCATTGACGACCAGCTAAAAAATTGTCGCCCTAATAATGTTTGAAATATGGTAACCTGGTACCTCTGTTCCTCCACTATCAGAATAGCCTCCCTCATTTTGCTCTAATCCACATGTTATAATAATTTCTTGCTTGGGCTTGGATGTATAATCTTTAACAACATAAACACAATTGAAAGTTGACGTCCTATCGAGGCGTTCTTGCAAAGGAATTTCACAAGAATTTCAGGGCATTAAGATATTTGGGATTTTTTACCATATGGTCCTTAAATTTACAAGATTGGGTTATGCAGAATTTTCCTATGTATTTCTTGTACTCTATCCGGAACAAAAAAAATAATGCCTCCACTCAAGCTTCTTGATATAGTTCCTTTTTTTTACTATGGTGTGTCAAACTCTTCAGTGCTAATACCGCCAACTCCTATTGGATTAAAGAAAAGAGGCCAATTTGTTGTTGTGTTTTTTTTATATTCTTGTGTTTTGAAAATAATGCAAATTAAAGAACTCATGATTCTCTTCTTTTGTAGATGGCCATATGGCAGCGGGCATATGTTTGATCAGTTCCTCAGTAAGTCGGCCACCCAGCAACAAAGCCGTTAATCGTGTGCGAGTAAGTAATATATACTATTGTCATTAAATCCTAGCCATCAAATTTATATCTAATTATAAATACTCCCTCCGTGTCAAAATACAAGGCATGCTATTTTTAAGGTGGTCTTTAACGTTGAACTTTGACCACCAATATATAACAAAATATATTAAATCTGAATGTATATATGGTACCGTTGAATTCGTCTTGTAAACTTCTTTAATTTCATATATCTTTATAATAATTTTGGGTACATATTATAAGTACAAATCATGTTCAAAGTTACACGGCGTTGATCAGCAGAATTAAAGGGCGCCTTACATTTTGTGAAACGGGCAAAAACTTTGCCTTTTATATTGATATAGGGTGAGCAAACACAACACGGCCTAGGCCAAAGTAAAAACTAGTATGAAAAGGTACATATACAATCAACCAACACCGTTGATACGTTTCAAACGTAGCAATAATTTTTGATGTTCCATGTTGATATTATACCAATTGTTACATGTTTTGTATACACTTTATATCATTTTTATACATTTTCTGGGACTAACCTATTAACAAGATGCCACAGTGTCAGTTCCTCTTTTCTGCTGTTTTTGTATTCCAGAAAAGTTGGTCTGAAAATCTTCTCAGAATTGGACGAAAATCAACGGAGGCCCCTATTTCACCGACACGCACACGGAGTCCAAAGGGGACACGGAGGAGCGCCACGAGGCGCCCACACAAGGGCTCGGCGTCCATAGTAATAGCTAGATGGTTGTCTCTCCACTTTATGCTATCATGTTTAGATCTTGTGAGCTGCCTAACATGATCAAGATCATCTTATTGTAATTCTACATGTTGTGTATGCTAGAATCCGATGAATATTGAATACTATTATCAAGTTGATTATCAATCTATCTTTTATATGTTATTTATGATCTTGCATGCTTTCCGTTACTAGTAGATGCTTTGGCCAAGTAGATGCTTGTACTCCAAAAGTGAGTATTTATGCTAGATAGTGGGTTCATGTCTCCAGTAATCTGGGCGAGTGACACCAACGTCTAAGATTGTGAATGTGCTATTGCCACTAGGGATAACACAACAATGCTATGTATACAGTTATATGTGTTGTTTACATTATGCACATTACTTAATGCGATAATCTGTTGTTTGCAACTTAATACCAACGGGGGACACAGATGTTAACCTGGGGATGGATTATTAGTCATAGATGCAGTTGGATAACGGTCTATGTATTTTGTCGTAATGCCCAAAATGAATATCATAGTAGTCATCTTCTCATATATATGCATTGTCATGCGCTCAATATTTTATCAATTGCCCAGCTGTAACTTGTTTACCTAGCATGTTATCTATCTTTATGGAGAGACACCACTAGTGAACTGTAGACCCCGGTCCATTCTTTTACACTGATAAAACTACCAACTGCAATCATTGTTCTCTTTTACTCTCTGCAATTAAATACTGTTTTCCACACCATACGTTTAATCCTTTGTTTTCAGGCAAGCCGGAGAGATTGACAACCTTCATGTTTCGTTGGGACAAAGTAGTTTAATTGTGTTGTGTGCAGGTTCCACTTCAACAACACTTTTTCTGCGCCGTTGATAAACTTCAGATGTGCTACTACTCCTCCTGAATTCGATAAACTTGGTTTCATACTGAGAGAAAACTTGCTGCACTGCTTCAAACCTTCCTCTTGGGGTCTCCCAACGAACATGTGTTTCACGTCATCAACCGTCTAGTCTCTCAGCTAAAAAGATTGTCATATCTTTAGGTCTCAGTCGCCTCTAAGCAACAATCTCAGCAAGAGGCTTATCTCCAGCCAGAATCCAGTTCTTGCCCTCATCTTTGATCTTCTGGATGAGAGTCGACGGCATCGAGAAGGTGTTGTTGAAAATGCGAGCGTTTCTTTCCTTCCGAATTTTGACTTGAGCCCTTTGGGGTGCGTCGTGGGGGACTTGGAGAGCGTCTGCCAATAATTGAGGACAGTAGGGCGGCCCATGCCCATGTCATGTACCAGGGAAGGGCAGGAGAGCCAAGAGGCTGCAGCCTGCCAAATACGCCTTGAGAATTTGCACTAAAAAAGGATGTATCTTGCCGTCTCGTTCTGGCACTTGCAGAGCTAGCAGAGGGGAGTGTGAGGCCATCCCCTCTTCGCGAGGCGGTCTGAAGTCCACAGCCTGTTCTACACCACCAGCCATGCAAATATCTGCATTTGGGTGGTGCCCACGTTTTCCAAACCAGGTTGTTGAACGAGCAGGGGTTGGATCCGATGAATTGCGCTTTGTAAGCCGATCCCGTCGAGTATTTCCCGTATGGAGTTAGCGTACATAGGATGGTGTCCGCAGTACTGGGGTCCAACGTAACGCCTCGAAGAAGGCCCCAAAGGTTCACAAACTGCGAGATGTGCTCCAGAGTGAACTCATGGACCGTGATGTCTGCCACCCAATGTAGGTTGGCAAGAGCGTCCTTCAGACATCGCTTCTTCTGCTTAGACGCTTGAAAGATTTTTGGAGCAATCGACATTGGCGAGGTCCCAACAATCGACATTGGCGAGGTCCCATTTAGCCAAGAAGAAGGGCGCCTTATATTTTGAGACGGAGGAAGTATAATTTAGATGACTGTGAATTATTTATTCTCTACAGCCTCTATCCCAAGCACACTTCCGAGTTTTCGGTTATTACAACCAATTATAACCAATTAAAGGACGAACGTTATTTTACTTAGTTTAACATGGATTAGTTAGTTCTATGGACACTCATGCATGCATCTAGATGGTCAACTTTCTCCCTCTTGCTAGCCCAAACATTCCAACAAGCAAAAACTTGTTTCCAACACCTTCAACCAAAGTTATTCCAGTGAGTCCACCATATCTACCTAATGGCTTTATGCTATTTCGAGTATGTATATCATGATATTTGTGTTATCTATAACTCTGAATGAAAATGTTTATGTTATTAATTGTTATGGGAAAAGTTGGTTATATAGCTCTCACGAACTTGATGCACAACTTTATTTTTATTGTATAAATAAAACATGACCCATTGTGATTAATAATATGATGCTAGTGACTTGATAAATGTCCGAGGTTGGGAGTTAGCCCATATGTGCTGTCACATGCAAAGCTTTCAACATGCTCCTTCATCTCATTTAGTTGATATCATGTACTTTTGTTTATGGATGCCTATCATAGTGAAATAAAGTGGAAACGAAGTAGTTTAAATGAGTTTGTATAAATGGTTAGAGAGACGCCCGTGCCGCTAATCTAAGCCATGCATCATTCATGGTGGAAATTTACTTACATGATACGGTGAACCGTCTGTGAATCATTCATGGTGGATCATTCATTGCATCATTCTACACACTCTGCACTTGGAGTCTCAACCTAACCCATTTACTTTTGACGCAGGTAACTACGCACCGGAGATCAAGACTGTTTTCTGACGCCGTAGATCAACCTATTCAAGGGCCATCACCGACCAGCGATTTCGTTATGTTTCACAAAAAAATCCACTTTTCATTTTTTAAGTGCTAATAGCCCGACTTTTTGTGAAACGGCTACCGAGAGTGTCATCCCAAATGGAACCGATAAAAATTGTTCAAATACTAGACATCGTTTCATGTACAATCACCAACTGGTAATCATTTTTTTAGCTATTTACCATTTTCCGGTCAATTAAACGGTTTCCTGCCGATTCAGCTGGAAATGGCTAAAATTTGAACTGCAGGTGCTAAATATCTTGCCTGTTATTTTTCAGGAATTTCATTTCTAGGTTCAAAGATAGCCATTTCATCAGAGCAACAATCAAAAATATTTGCATGACTCAATCACTAGACATGAACGATCAGGACCGAGATTTCAACTAGATTTTCAAACGAGTACACAAAATTCAAAAAAAATCAAAATAAAGTAAAACCTTCGCCTAACGTCGTGATATGTGACCTAGTTACCATTAAAAAAATATTAACTTGCACTACAAATTTTTTATTGAAAATGTGTTCACATAAACATGCTAGTTTTTTTTAATAATACATTTTTTTAAAGAAATTCGAGAAATATTATGTGTTTTCAAAAAATTACACAAATAATGTGGCCTCGGCCCAGCAGTGGCCGATAAGTGTCTATGGGCCAGCGGGCCGCGCACTGACAGGCCTGTCGACCTGGCCGTGGCCTATAACTGTGCCTTTGCGTGCGTGCTGGTTTTTGCTCTCTTTTTTTTTTGAAACTACTTGGTCAAGTCAAACCAGATCAGATCAGATCGAGACTGCTGGCCAAGGACATGCTCGAGGCCTGCACCTGGCCGCCCGTCGTTTCCGTTCCGGCCGCCATCCCAGCCATGCCCCGCTGCCATTAGCTTCCCCAGCCGGCCCTGTGTCCATTCCACGCCGTGGCTGGCCGTGGCGTGCTGGCCGTGCTCGTGCCGGACACGCCCGTGCCACCGGCTCTCGCCCGTGCTCGCCGGTAGGCCGCCCGTGCTCGTGTTGGCCTCCCGCGCCCGCGCCGGTGGCCGCCCGTGCCGGCCGCGCCCGTGCTCACCGACAGGCGGTCCCTGCTCGTGCTGGCCTCCCGCGCCCGCGCCGGCCACGGCCTTGGCCGCTGATACGTCTCCAACGTATCTATAATTTCTTATGTTCCATGCTAGTTTTATACCAATAGCTACATGTTTTATTCACGCTTCATAGCATTTTTATGCATTTTCTGGAACTAACCTATTAACAAGATGCCACAGTGCCAGTTCCTGTTTTCTGCTGTTTTTGGTTTCAGAAAAGCTGTTCTGGAAATATTCTCGGAATTTGACGAAACAAAATCCCAGATGCCTATTTTTCCCGACACGTTCCAGAAGTCCGAAGGAGAGACAAAGGGGGGCAGCAGGGCGCCCTCCCCACATGGCGGCGCGGGTGGGGCCCCTGCCGCGCCAACCTATGGGGAGCGGGCCCCGCGCCTCCACCGACATAGCCCCTTCGCCTATTTATTCCTCCTGACGCGAAAATCCTAAAACACCGAGCCATTATTCCAGAAAACATCCTCTGCCGCCGCCGCCGTCAACCCTAACTCAGGGGGTTCAGAAGTTCTCCTCCGGCACCCTGCTGGAGAGGGGAATCATCACTGGAGGGCTCTACATCGCCATGCCTGCCTCCGGAGTGATGCGTGAGTAGTTCATCCCTGGACTACGGGTCCATAACAGTAGCTAGATGGTTGTTTTCTCCTTGTGTGCCATCATGTTTAGATCTTGTGAGCTGCCTATCATAATCAAGATCATCTTATTGTAATGCTACATGTTGTGTTTGTTGGGATCCGATGGATATTGAATACTATGTCAAGTTGATTATTGATCTATCATACATGTGTTGTTTATGATCTTGCATGCTCTCCGTTATTAGTGTAGGCTCTGGCCAAGTTTATGCTTGTAACTCCAAGAGGAGTATTTATGCTAGATAGTGGGTTCATGCTCCATTTAATCTGGGACAGTGACAGAAAGTTCTAAGGTTGTGGATGTGCTGTTGCTACTAGGGGTAAAACAGCAATGCTTTGTCTAAGGATATTAGTGTTGTTTACATTATGCACCATACTTAATGCAATTGTCTGTTGCTTGCAACTTAATACTGGAAGGGGTGCGATGCTAACCTGAAGGTGGACTATTTAGACACAGATGCATGCTGGATGGCGGTCTGTGTACTTTGTCGTAATGCCCAAGTAAATCTCATAGTGATCATCATGATATGTATGTGCATTGTTATGCCCTCTCTATTTGTCAATTGCCAACTGTAATTTGTTTACCCAGCATGTTAGTATTTTATTATGGAGAGACACCACTAGTGAACTGTGGACCCCGGTCCATTCTTTTACATCTGAAATACAACCTACTGCAATCATTGTTCTTTTACATTCTCTGCAAGCAAACATCATTTTCCACATTATACGTCTAATCCTTTGTTTTCAGCAAGCCGGTGAGATTGACACCCTCACTGTTTCGTTGGGACAAAGTAGTTTGATTGTTGTGTGCAGGTTCCAAGTCGATGAGTCTAGCATTCCCATCAACACCACACTTTTTCTGACGCCGTTGACACCTTCGAAGCAACTTCGACTCCTACTGGTTCGATAACCTTGGTTTCATACTGAGGGAAAACTTGCTGCTGCACTCATCATACCTTCCTCTTGGGGTTCCCAACGGACGTGTGACTTTACACGCATCAAGCACTTTTTCTGGCGCCGTTGCCGGGGAGGCCGAATTGCTCCTGCAAGGGGAGTCTCTCACACCCAATCTCTTTACTTTGTTTTTGTCTTGCTTTATTTTTATTTTGTCTTGTTTGCTTTCTTTATATCAAAAAACAAAAAAAATAGTTACTTGTTTTACTTTTATTATTTCGGCCTAGTTTTTATTTTGCTAAAATGAGTACTCCTGAGAACACCAAGTTGTGTGACTTCACTAGCACAAATAATAATGATTTCATATGCACTCCTATTGCTCCACCTGCTTCTAAAGCAGACTTTTATGAAATTAAACCTGCTCTATTAAATCTTGTTATGAAAGAGCAATTTTCTGGTGTTAGTACTGATGATGCTGCTGCCCATCTTAATAATTTTGTTGAACTTTGTGAGATGCAAAAGTATAAGGATATAGATGGGGATATTGTAAAACTGAAACTATTTCCTTTCTCCTTGAGAGGAAGAGCTAAAGAATGGTTGCTATCTTTGCCTAGAAATAGTATTGATTCATGGACAAAATGCAAAGATGCTTTCATTGGAAAATATTATCCTCCTGCTAAATTATATCTTTGAGAAGTAGCATTATGAATTTCAAGCAATTTGATAATGAACATGTTGCCCAAGCATGGGAGAGAATGAAATCATGGTAAAGAATTGCCCTACCCATGGACTGACTGCTTGGATGATCATCCAAACCTTTTATGCAGGATTAAATTTTTCCTCAAGGAATTTGCTGGATTCGCTGCTGGAGGAACCTTTATGTCCATCACTTTAGGTGCAGCAACAAAACTTCTTGATGATATGATGATCAACTACTCCGAATGGCACACTGAAAGGACTCCTCAAGGTAAGAAGGTAAATTCTGTTGAAGAAACCTCTTCCTTGAATGAAAAGATTGATATCATTATGTCTATGCTTGTGAGTGGTAAATCTCATATTGATCCTAATAATGTTCCTTTAGCTTCATTGGTTGCTCAAGAAGAGCATGTTGATGTGAACTTCATTAAAAATAATAATTTCAACAACAATGCCTATAGGAATAATTTTGGTAATAACAACTATAAGCCATATCCTTCTAATAGTGGTAGTGGTTATGGTAATTCTTATGGTAATTCTTACAACAATAGTAGGAGTGTACCCTCTGATCTTGAAGTCATGCTTAAAGAATTTATTAATACACAAACTGCTTTTAACAAATCTGTTGAGGAAAAGTTTGGTAAAATTGATGTTCTTGCTTCTAAGGTTGATAGTCTTGCTCTTGATGTTGATCTTTTGAAACTGAAAGTTATGCCTAATGAGGTTAAAGATACTAAGTCTTTTGCTACAGCAAATGCCATCCAAGTTAAAATTGACAACAATATTAGGATGTTGGCTGAGTTGCATGCTAGGTGGGAAAGAGAAGCTGAAATTGATAGAAAGAATAGTATAGCTCGAGTTTGTACTATTACCACCACTAGTAATGCTGAAGCTTCACATGTTGATAAACCTCCTATTATCAATGGTAATGTTATTGATGTTGGCAATGTTTCTAAAGCGTGCAAAATTGCCTAAAACTGCTGAAACTGTTTCTGATAAAGGTGCTGAAATTTTTCGAAGTATTGGAGGCAATGGTCCCATTACTTTTGATCATAATGATTTTGATTTTGATAGTTGTAACATTTCTGAAGTTATTAAGTTCTTGCAAAAGCTAGCTAGAAGTCCTAATGCTAGTGCTATGAACATGGCTTTTACAAAACATATTACAAATGCCCTCATAAAAGCTAGGGAAGAGAAATTAAAACTTGAAGCTTCTATCCCTAGGAAGTTGGAAGATGGTTGGGAGCCCATCATTAAAATGAAGGTGAATGATTTTGATTGTAATGCTTTATGTGACCTTGGTGCAAGTATTTCTGTTATGCCTAAGAAACTTTATGATATGCTTGACTTGCCACCTTTGGAATGCTGTTATTTGGATGTTCATCTTGCTGATAACTCTATGAAGAAACCTTTGGGGAGAATTGATAATGTTCATATTACGGTTAACAATAACCTTGTCCCCGTTGATTTTGTTGTTTTGGATATTGAATGCAATGCATCTTGTCCTATTGTTTTGGGAAGACCCTTTCTTCGAACTGTTGGTGCTGTTATTGATATGAAAGAGGGGAATATTAAGTATCAATTCCCTCTTAAGAAAGGTATGGAACACTTCCCTAGAAAGAGAATGAAGATGCCTTTTGATTCTATTATTAGAACAAATTATGATGTTGATGCATCTTCTCTTGATAACACTTGATTTTCACTTTCTGCGCCTAGCTGAAAGGCGTTAAAGAAAAGCGCTTGTGGGAGACAACCCATCTTTTTATTTTCTGTCATTTTATTTTATTTTGAGTCAAGGTGCTGTTTACTTCTGTAGCAACTCCTTTGTATCTTTATTTTATTGCATTGTTGTGCCAAGTAAAGTCTCTAGTTGAAAGTTGTTGCTAAAATTGGATTTCTGCGCAGTGACAGATTTTTGCTGTCCACGTTTTGAGCTGTATGCGCTACAGAAAATTAAAAATTCTGAAAAAATCACGCATGATCCTTATATATGTACGCAACTTTCATTAGTTTGGGCTTCTTCCATCTGAGCAAGTTAAGTGCCTCGAAAAAATTCGTCTTTCCAGACTGTTCTGTTTTTGACAGATTCTGCCTTTATTTTGCATTGCCTCTTTTACTATGTTTGATTGGATTTCTTTGCTCCATTAAACATCAGTGGCTGTAAGTAATGTCCAGAAGCTTTGGTAATGATTGTGTCACAGTAGAATATGAGAATTTTTGATTATGCACTAACCCTCTAACGAGTTACCTGAGTTTGGTGTGGCGGAAGTTTTCAAGGAGCAAGAGAAAGGATGATATGATGTGATCAAGAAGAGTGAAAAGCCTAAGCTTGGGGATGCCCCCGTGGGTCATCCCTGCAATATTCAAGAAGACTCAAGCGTCTAAGCTTGGGGATGCCCAAGGCATCCCCTTCTTCATCAACAATTTATCAGGTCATCTCTAGTGAAACTATATTTTAATTCTTCCACATTTTATGTATTTTACTTGGAGCGTCTGTGTGCTTTTATTTTTATTTTTCTGAATAAAGTTGGATCCTAGCATTCTTGTGTGGGAGAGAGACACGCTCCGCTTTTTCATGTGAATACTCATATTCTTCACTTATATCTTTTGAGTATTCTTATCTAGCTACTGCTATGCTTTTAGCTCCTGTTTTTCATGCATCTCTTTTAGAGCTGTTAATTCTTGTGGAAAGTACTCTCTTGTTTCTTTTGTAAATTACTTGGAGAGTTGTTGGTTGATGTGTTGGTTCAGAAAATGCTGCATGTGGTAGATGGTATATCGAAAAGACACTCATATAGATCATTGTCTTGTTTTATTTGACACTTGGCAATTGTTTTGAGCTCTCAAGTATTTCATGTTTAAGCTCTTGCATCATGTAGTTAAAAGCCTATTAGTAAAGAACTACCGTAGAGCTTGTTGAAATTTGGTTTGCATGATTGGTATCTCTAAGGTCTAGATATTTTCTGGTAAAAGTGTTTGAGCAACAAGGAAAGACAGTGTAGAGTCTTATAATGCTTGCAATATGTTTTCATGTGAGTCTTGCTGTACCGGTTTATACTTGTGTTTGCTTCAAACAACCTTGCTAGCCTAAACTCTGTACTGAGAGGGAATGCTTCTCGTGCATCCAAAACCTTGAGCCAAAACCCATGCCAATTGTGTCCACCATATCTACCTATTATGTGGTATTTCTGCCATTCCAAGTAAATACTTCATGTGCTACCTTTAAACTATTCAAAACTATTACTCCTTATTTGTGTCAATGTTTTATAGCTCATGAGGAAGTATGTGGCGTTTACTCTATCACCTTGTCATTTACTCATGACAGACTTTCACCAATGGACTAGTGGCATATACATCCGCTTATCCAATAACTTGCAAAAAGAGCTGGCAAATGGGGTGCCCAGTCCCAATTAATTAACTTTAACCATTTGATTCTCTTCACATGTTTGCCAATGATTTATCAAAAGCAAATTCCAAAATGTTAAACTTTATCAAATAGGCACTCCTCCATGGTATGTGATTGTTGGAAGGCACCCGAGGATTCGGTTAGCCATGGCTTGTGTAAGCAAAGGTTGGGAGGAGTGTCATACCAATTTATAAATATGCATGTGTAAACAAAAGAGAAGAGGGATGATCTACCCTTGGGTAGAAATAACGTCCTTCATGGGAGCCGCTCTTGAAAGTTTGGGTGACAAGGGGGATAGAGTGCCCACTGCCATTCGTTGACAACAACAAACACCTCTCAAACACTTACTTTATGCTCTCTATATGTTTTCAAAACTTAAAAAGCTCTAGCACATGATTTAATCCCTGCTTCCCTCTGCGAAGGGCCTATCTTTTACTTTATTGTTGAGTCAGTTTACCTACTCCTTTCTATCCCTGAAGCAAACACTTGTGTCAACTTTGTGTGCAACAATTCTTATATGTTTACTTATTGCACTTATTATATTGCTTTGTGTTGACAATTATCCATGAGATATACAAGTTACAAGTTGAAAGCAATTGCTGAAACTTAATCTTCCTTTGTGTTGCTTCAATGCCTTTTACTTAGAATCTATTGCTTTATGAGTTAACTCTTATGCAAAACTTTTTGATGCTTGTCTTGAAAGTACTATTTATGAAAAGCTTTTGCTTATATGATTCAGTGTTTACTCATTATCTATTTGTTAGCAAACTATAGACCATTGCCTTGAGTCACTTCATTCATGACATATGCTTTACAATATTATTTGATCAAGATTATGTTGGTAGCATGTCACTTCAGAAATTATTGTTGTTATCGTTTACCTACTCGAGGACGAGTAGAACTAAGCTTGGGGATGCTTGATACGTCTCCAACGTATCTATAATTTCTTATGTTCCATGCTAGTTTTATACCAATAGCTACATGTTTTATTCACACTTCATAGCATTTTTATGCATTTTCTGGAACTAACCTATTAACAAGATGCCACAGTGCCAGTTCCTGTTTTCTGCTGTTTTTGGTTTCAGAAAAGCTGTTCTGGAAATATTCTCGGAATTGGACGAAACAAAATCCCAGATGCCTATTTTTCCCGACACGTTCCAGAAGTCCGAAGGAGAGACGAAGGGGGGCAGCAGGGCGCCCTCCCCACATGGCGGCGTGGGCGGGGCCCCTGCCGCGCCACCCTATGGGGAGCGGGCCCCGCGCCTCCACCGACGTCGCCCCTTCGCCTATTTATTCCTCCGACGCGAAAACCCTAAAACACCGAGCCATTATTCCAGAAAACATCCTCTGCCGCCGCCGTCAACCCTAACTCGGGGGGTTCAGAAGTTCTCCTCCGGCACCCTGCCGGAGAGGGGAATCATCACCGGAGGGCTCTACATCGCCATGCCTGCCTCCGGAGTGATGCTGAGTAGTTCATCCTGGACTACGGGTCCATAGCAGTAGCTAGATGGTTGTCTTCTCCTTTGTGCCATCATGTTTAGATCTTGTGAGCTGCCTATCATGATCAAGATCATCTTATTGTAATGCTACATGTTGTGTTTGTTGGGATCCGATGGATATTGAATACTATGTCAAGTTGATTATTGATCTATCATATATGTGTTGTTTATGATCTTGCATGCTCTCCGTTATTAGTGTAGGCTTGGCCAAGTTTATGCTTGTAACTCCAAGAGGGAGTATTTATGCTAGATAGTGGGTTCATGCCTCCATTTAATCTGGGACAGTGACAGAAAGTTCTAAGGTTGTGGATGTGCTGTTGCTACTAGGGGTAAAACAGCAATGCTTTGTCTAAGGATATTAGTGTTGTTTACATTATGCACCATACTTAATGCAATTGTCTGTTGCTTGCAACTTAATACTGGAAGGGGTGCGGATGCTAACCTGAAGGTGGACTATTTAGACACAGATGCATGCTGGATGGCGGTCTGTGTACTTTGTCGTAATGCCCAAGTAAATCTCATAGTGATCATCATGATATGTATGTGCATTGTTATGCCCTCTCTATTTGTCAATTGCCCAACTGTAATTTGTTTACCCAACATGTTAGTATTTTATTATGGAGAGACACCACTAGTGAACTGTGGACCCCGGTCCATTCTTTTACATCTGAAATACAACCTACTGCAATCATTGTTCTTTTACATTCTCTGCAAGCAAACATCATTTTCCACACTATACGTCCAATCCTTTTTTTCAGCAAGCCGGTGAGATTGACACCCTCACTGTTTCGTTGGGACAAAGTAGTTTGATTGTTGTGTGCAGGTTCCAAGTCGACGAGTCTAGCATTCCCATCAACACCACACTTTTTCTGACGCCGTTGACACCTTCGAAGCAACTTCGATCTCCTACTGGTTCGATAACCTTGGTTTCATACTGAGTGAAAACTTGCTGCTGCACTCATCATACCTTCCTCTTGGGGTTCCCAACGGATGTGTGACTTTACACGCATCTGCCGCCCGCACCCGTGGCGCCCCCGCCAGTGCGCTCCTGAGCCCGCGCTGGCCGCGGCCTTGGCCGCTCGCGCCCGTGCCGCCCGCCCCCCGCCCGTGCTCGCCGCCCATGCACCAGTCGGCCTGGCCATGGCCGACAGGCCCTATCGGCCTAGCCACAGCCGAGCAGGTGCTCTGCCGGCGGCCGACAGGCCTATCGACCACGGCTAGGCCGACAAGCACATATCGGCTTAGCCTAAGCCGAGGCCGCAATATTTTTGAAAAAATTGGAAAACGTATAATATTTGTCGAATTTCTTTAAATAAAAGTATTATTAAAAAAAATTAGCCATAAACATGCTATCATGAACAGACATTCATAGCTTTCAACACTAACAAGGAGTGTTTTGGCCACAATCATAACATAGTTTCTCGAAATGTGCCCAAATTTGGCACATGTGTGCACTGTGGCATGGCAAACAATGTTGCCGACCAAGGATTTCGTTATGTTTCACAAAAAATCCACTTTTCATTTTTTAAGTGCTAATAGCCCGAGTGTCGTCCCAAATGGAACCGATAAAAAATGTTCAAATACTAGACATCGTTTCATGTACAATCGCCAAATGGTAATCATTTTTTTTAGCTATTTACTATTTTCCGGTCAATTAAACGGTTTCCTGCCGATTCAGCTGGAAATGGCTAAAATTTGAACTGTAGGTGCTAAATATCTTGCCCGTTATTTTTCAGGAATTTCATTTCTAAAACTCGGCTGTGTGCATCCTTTGGATGCAGAGGCTGGGGGCACGCCCTCCATTTTTTTTTTAAAAAGATAGCCATGGAGGCACATCCTTATTGTGCACCTATGGATACCTTTTATTTTCAGAACACAATGGTATTGCAACAACAATTCATAGAGTAGTAGGTCTGAGCGTATCGTATTAACTGTCCATCAATTTTTAGGCACACATGCACCGTCCTGCAGCTGCTCGTAGCGTGTGTATACATATATACACCACTTCATTCTTGCCTTTTGTTTCCAGCAGACCAACATAGAATAGATGGACAATGTTGAAATTTTCGGAGATACGTTTGACGAGAGTGAGAGGCATCGAGGAAAAAAGCACTGCTAACTGGCTACTGGCTTCATAATTGATCCGGCATATGGGTTTAGTCATGCTTACTAGCGTTGGCATACTTGAATTGCTCATGTTCTATGAGCAGCTGATAGCAAGGCTGCTGGCCTGCTGCCACAAGGACAAGGGAATTCGGGGTTTTGCCACCATGTCCTTGTGTAGTGAAGTGAGGAACCATGCAGGTGATCGGACGCGGTTCCGCAAGCGCCAGATACTATACTTTGATTTAACGTTGGGTCCCAAACGGAATCTTGGAAGCTCAAGCGCCAGCATCGGGACTCGGGAGTCAGTGGCGGCCATCCACACCTATTTCCACCTCGCTGCTAAACCGCAGCGAAGACAAGCCGGCCCATGGTAACGACGCAGCGAATTGGCTAGCAATCGTGACCGTCCAGGGTCGTGGGACATCAACGAAAGCATGTTTGGAGAAATCCTTTGAGAAAGATCAACCATGTAGCTGAGTGAGCGCCTTTACCGGCATATGTTGAATAAATGACATAAAAACCGTATGCATCTCTTTGATTCAGAGGCTGGGTCAGGTAACTCCCCATTTCAAAAAAAAAAAAAAACATGCACATGATTGACGGCCTTCTCCAAATGTGAAAAGTTGGATGTGCATGTGAAAGCTTCACTAAGCCTGGAAACAAAATTTTATAGTACACGACAAGCGTACACCATCATAATCTTTTCTCTCAAATGCTACGCTATCATAATCTCGTCGAACCAATTAAGTAGTACTGGTCACCAAACCATGCATTTCTACATGCTACCAATTTTTTATTAGAATTTACTATATCTCCCACAAGTGAAAGTGATGTTCGTTTCCATAGTATCCATAGCTACGAGCATACGAATCGTAAGATGGGTTGGGATGTGTGTCTCCGGCGAATCTCACGGGATTCAGTCATTGTTTATTTTCGGCCTATCCGTTTGGATTTGGTCTTCGTTCATTCGGTTGTGTTCATGTTCCTTTCGATTTACGCTTCTATTCATCGACGACGGTTACTGGTCTGATGCGCTGGTCTTATTAGATCTTAGCATGATGAATTTCTGACTGTAAATACAACAAAGTTTGCGTGACTCTGGTGAGGGAGGGGCGATGACAGATGCGCGCCTATGACTCGCTCCAGCACTTGTAGTCGTCTCGCTAAGTGGTCTATGAATCTGATTGTAATTTTTATTACTTCTTGTATTCTTTGCACCGACTTGACAATTGATCAATAGATTGGAGTTTTCTCCGCCGGTCACGAAGCGGATTCAAATTTTTATGGGCGTACGCCATCCATGGATATGGCTTATATTATCATCTTTACAGGCCATGGCATCGACTCTTGGCGTGCATCTGCATACATGGTGGCCGGCCTTTAAAGCATGCATCGACGATGGAGACGTGAGGGTGACTGCGGCGTCGTGCTTTACCCTGACATTTTTGCCATTTAAGCCGATACTGGGCTAGACCTAGACGCTGCGCGCCCATGATGCTTTCCGGAAACGGAGCCCGGCTAGCTGAGCCATTGCGTCGTGTCTAGCCACGGTTGGCCTCCCAGCTGCTGCTGCTACTACCAATGGCCGGACCTCACGCTCTTCTCCACTACGGTTTATGGTGAAAGTGGAACCGTGGAAGCAAAGGTGGCACGAGTCTTTTCTTCTTATTCTTGTTTCTTTTTAGCAGCTCTCTTTATGTATCTTTTGGAAGCCCGATGACAATCTTCTGGAATTTTACAACTGTACCAGGGAGGAGTGTGTACAGTATGATTTTAAAAGCCAAACAAGTATGAAAAGGGTGAAGATGAGTTTCACACTCATGTAAGTAAAAATATGGAATTATTAGCATAAAACTGCGACATTGAAGGACAAAATTTGAAAAACCGCAACAATGTCGTGGGATCACATAAACCCGCGACTTTAGTGGCAATAAACACACATTCGGCGTTAAACGCGAATTGACACCTAATCTGACGTTCTGGACAACAACTGACGTGGCATGGAGAGCCCCACTTGTCAGGACCAATTTTCATATTTTTACTGGGTCCCACTTACTAGCCCATGGGAGTCAATTAAAAAAATATCTAAAAAAAGAAAAAACGCCGGTCGCCCAAGCGACATGGACGATCTAGTCGCGGTGACTTCCTCGCCGGTGACGGCATGCACTGCATCCACACCAGGTCGATGCCGGTGTCGATGATGGCCGCGTAGGGCAGCGCCGGCCGGAACTCGCCATTCCCGGCGTGCACGGGCACCTGTAGGTCGGCTTCGGCCGGCGCGGCTGCTTTGATGCTCGGCAACATCGGCACACCCGTGGTCCGAGCGACGAGCCTCGACATGCCCGTCCGCCCGCCGCAGCACGTGCGTCAGGGGCACACGCAGGCCGTTGAGGTGCCCCGGCTGTGACGACCCGCGCGCCGCCGTGCGGCTACTCTCCGGCTGGGACGACTCGCGAGCCCGCCGCGCGGCCGCCCTCCCACTCGCGCGCCCGCCGCCCTCCCGTTCTCGCCGCCCTCCGCCTCGCGCCCCCGCCGCGGCTGCTCTCCAGCTCGCGCGCCGCCGCCGACCTCCCGCTCGGTTGCGAGCAGGGAGGCTCTCATCTGCAAGCAAAAGTTCTTTTTTAGACATTATTATTATTTTAATTGCTTCCATGGGGCTGACAAGTGGTACCCAGTAAAAGATATGCAAATTGGTCCTGACAAGTGGGGCTCTCCATGCCACGGCAGTTGTTGGGTGGATCCCGCACCCAGATTCAGTGTCAATTCACGTTTAACAACCTATGTGTGTTTATTGCGATTTTTTCCTGCGAACGCCACCAAAGTTGTGATTTCCGCGATCCCACATCATTGTCGCGTTTTTTCGCAATTTGACCTTCAATATCGAGGTTTTATGCTAACAACTCTAAAAATATGTTTACTGCTTACACTTTGCTAGAGCCTCAAATTTTCTGTTTTTTCTCTCGGCGCACAGAAAAAGTCCCTTTCTGATAAACATATTTGGAAACAACATGGAAGACTATTCAACACTATATCTGTAATGTTTCCTGTTCCAACATTTTAAATTACGTCACATCGGATTTGAATGCCACGGTAGTGTTTTTTTCAACAATCAAAAAAGTAAACCAAAGAAGTTCAACAATCAAAAAAGGAAGAATCAGAAACGAATGAGCAGTTACTATTTTCTTCTTCTATCTATACAAGAGTATTTCTTAGTAGGATCCTCTGCCTAGTATTTCAACGTTATGGTCTTCCTCTATCTATACAAGAGTTGTTGACTCTAAAGTTCTAGTGAGCAGGAAGAGTAAACCAAAGAAGTAATTAACTGGAGTTATCTGTTGAGATGGCGCACATGCTGTGACCACTACAAACTGATATTCTTAAACTGAAGAAATCATATGGTTTCAGCAGCCCAAAGCAGAATATAAGATCAGATGGTATATCAATTCAATCTTTCATATAATTATCTCCCCAATATTTGGAGCAAACATGGCACCATAAGAATCAGCATAATACAGATACAACAGGGTAAAGATTCAAAACAGGGGTGATTATGAATTTGGAGGGGACGAAGTGGCCATCATCAGAAAGTTTAACCTCTAACTGGGACGAAGTCAGCACAACAGCGGCCGCGTCGGCCGCCTGATAGAGATAAGCACCCGCGCCGACGGTGAGCTACACCAAGGCGGCGGCGATGACCTAGGAGCCGGCGAGGGGGGCGCGAAGACCTCGTAGCCATCGAGCCGCTGCAGTAGCGGAGGCTGAGAGCCTGATAGAGAGGGGATGAGCCAGCGAGGAGGATGGTGAACGCCGGGATAATCTCTCGTGGCGGCGGAGAATCGAGATGCACGGCGGGAGGCGCCTTGGAGGTCACGGGTCAATATTTCCCCAAGTGTAGGTCAAATCAGGTGTGGGGCGGCTACTGTTCTAAAGAAACTAAATTGTCATTTTGCTATTAAATAATTTTTGGTCGATTGTTGTATGATAGAAATTCATTTTTATACCGCAGGAGAAAGTTCAGGCATAATATTCGATGGAGAACAAACAGGAGCTGGCGGCTGTTCAGAAGGAGCTACCACAGAAGATTCAGAGCATCAGATCTAGTGTAGCTCTGATGTACTCTGTAGTTTTCGTGCAGACATGATATATCTAGAGCATCTACACGGGCACCCTCCATATGACCCTGAAAGGCACACTGGATTTAGCCGCCATAATACCCACCGCCACAACGGGCACCCAATTGATCGACCGAGCCAAATCATGTTCGGCGCCTTCTAAAGGCACCTAAGTTTGTAGGCCATCTCAAAAGTGTTGGACACTGCGCGGACAAGCGCTACGATAGGCCGTCACCATCTGTCATACACATAGAGCACCGCGTCCAATTCTCCTTCTGTACATTGCCGCTCTTGGCATCAAAATTATCAATCTACGCTCCATCTTCACTACATTTCGTCCCATGTCACTCACCATAGTAATTTTGCCATTAAATTGTAACTCCTCAACAAGTTAAAAAAACTCCTTACACAATAAACATTCCCCACTGATCAACGACCTTGAGGAAACATAAAACTTGAACATTGGTAATAATCTATTTTCGAAAAATACTAAATCATAAAATGTTAGTCATGGCAGGATAAGAGTGTTCAACATAAGACACACGACAAGAACTCGAACATTGGTAAAATCTATTTTCGACAAATACTAAATCGTCAAATGTTAGTCATGGCAGGATAAGAGTGTTCAACATATGACCCATGACAAGTTAATATTCAAATATGGTACCGACTTCCACACTTTCTTCTTCAGGCCATTGTCCAACAAAGAAGAGATTGTGAACAATCGAAAACACAGTAAGTCCTTACATTTTATAAATAGACCCTAAATCTTATATTGAAAAGACAATGCGGCCCCGCTACCTTGCAGTCTTCCTACAACGAAAGCTCTAGAAAATGTTATCCGTCAAGGATATGCATGATGCCTTTAAGTACGAGTTAATGGCACCAGCGGTCACACAACTCGTCGTCGATGTGCACTTAAGTCACACTTCTCCAGAATGTGATTATTTGGTCACACACCTCGACAAGTGCGTGCACGCAGGTCACTGGCCCCACTTGTCAGTCCGTTTTGGATGGTAAATTTTCAGAAAACCCCCTGGAGTAATATTATTTTTACAAAATGGTCCTCCTAATTTTACAAAATGGTCCTCCTAATTTTACAAAATGGTCCTCCAGTGGGACCATTTTGTAAATTTAATATTACTCCAGGGGGTTTTCTGAAAATGTACCGTCCAAAACGGACTGACAAGTGGGGCCAGTGACCTGCGTGCACGCACTTGTCGAGTTGTGTGACCAAATAATCACATTCTGGAGAAGTGTGACTTAAGTGCACATTGGCGTCGAGTTGTGTGACCGCGGTTGCCATTAACTCTTTAAGTACATAGGGTTGAAAATGGAGCAGAAACTTTTCGCCGGATTTCGTAAAGAAAGAAAACATTGAGAAGGAAACATAAACTCCTCAAAACCACTCTAGTGTGCGGCATTGCCATCTCGAACCTTGCTCGCCCGCATCTCTTGGCCACCATGAAGCTCTCAACAGTTGTGCAAATCCCGGACAAGACCAAGATAGCGCCATATCGCAACAAATCTAGGTTCCTCGCCATATCCTGGAGAATATTGATCTTATTTCAAAAACGTGTTGTTTAAATTTCATTAGGGTGGAATTCCATGAAAGTTATTTCAAATATACATAGTCTAATATGGCGAGGGTTTCTTCTTCGACGCCCTTGTCTAGCAAGATCATGATCTTGATGATTTTCCCCGTGATCAATAGCGACTAGCTTTTTTAAAACAAGGGTAGAGCCTCTCGAAGGACCAAGATGCATGTTGTATTAAATAAAAAGCGATGGGGATACATACTACAAATAGGACATTTGAAAAATTGAAAACATCATCGTGGGGCATGTGAGTTTTGTTTGAAGGTTGGGCTCATGAATATGTGGATCTTCTCGCGAAGACAACTTCGACGGTTCTTCTATATTCTCTAGCATGATTACAGCCTCCATGAATTCCCCTGCGCAATAAGGTCATTTGAGATGAAATAAACGGTCACCTCAGGGATGTCAATGTATTTCCTTTATCTTTTAGGGGTGGCTATTGCTTGTTTGACCAACAAATCTCAATATTTTTCTTAAATAAAAATAAGTAAATCATTTCCCTCCGTCAATCTGGTTATTTTCGTCGGGAGGAAAAGCCAGTTGAGGGAAAATTGTAACATTCCCGCTAATATACAATTTTCCCTCCCTTTACAGCTCCTATATTATTAGCCCTTGCAATTACTTCCCCGTCTCCAAATCAATCTGCCCACGAAAACTCGCATCTGAGCGCAACTCACTCGCCTCCCACCGCCACCACGCCGCCCCCTCTGCGAACTACCACCGCGCCGGCCCCACCACCGAGATGCCCACCACGGCACCACCGCACAATCCTCTTCGTGTTGTGCCTGAAGGTCCACTCTGCTTCATCGCAAGACCCGTCCTCTTCTACCACCAGCGGGGATCTGCAGCCACGGCTTGGAACCCCTGTCCAGTCCTGCAGTAAGCCATCAACTGTTTGTATGCTATTGCCTTTGTTCTGCGATCTATACACTGGAATAACATGCATTCACAAGTTTATTTTGGTAGGATTGTTCGGTTATGAGACCCAAATTTCAGAGGGCACGCCCAGAACCTGTTCTGCTCGATTATCTTGTTGAGACACAAACTTGTACTAGGTTGATTCTCCTTCACCCTTTTCTCATTTATCTGATACAAATTTATGTCTATTGCCAATTTAAATTGTTGCTGGATATTTGATGAGTGAAAAGATAGGCTTTTATCCATCTAGAATAGTTTATCTGTAGTTTATCTTAATCTCGTTTGAAATTTATGGACATTATCATGGTTAGAACAAACTAGAGTTGATAGATCTGTTGTAAGACATGTTCTTCTTGTTCTTCACAAAATCTTTGGAACAAGAAAACATGGTTAGAACAAACTAGAGTTGATAGATCTGTAGTTTTATTTTTGCATCTCAAGTTCCTGAACATAAGGTTTTATTTTTTTCTTTTGGCGTTGTTCAGTATTGTATACTGCAGAAAATTATTGTGCAAGAGTAAATTATAGGGGTGTGGCTGCAACTTCTAGAAATATTCAGTACTACTGTCTGAAATATTTTATTGGTTAACTTGTAGGATGGTGATGGACTTGTTGACTATATAACTGCATTATGGAGATGGAAATCAAGACCAGATTATTGCAGATAGGAATAACAAAGAAAAAGAAGGCTATGGGAATATTGGAACAGAAGAAGAGGTGAAAGAACTCCTTTTCTCTTGCCATTGTATGCATTAATATTGATATTTCACTTATACTTGTTAGTTCTGTAGAAAAATGTCCAGTCAAACGATAATGGTATTCCTCGTTTACCAATACTCCATGGTAAAACAAAGGTAATGTCAATACATGGTTATATCATTGCTAGTCACTTGAAACCTCTGTATTAATATTTCAGTTTCCAGACAGTTCAATGCAATGAACCTATTGAAGTGCGCCCGTCTAAGCAACATGACATGATTGACGATAATAATTTACTGCTTTCACGCGAAAAGGTTATTGCTGCACTCTTACTCATGTCACAAATATAGAATATACAATAATTACTTGCTCATTGTTGTGTCATGGAACCAGAATGGCGAGCATGATAATATCAATCAGTTACCGATTCAACACAATTCGTCATCGCCACACGACCTTTTTATCGATTCTGTGCCAGAGGTATATTTGTGTGCTTTTCATTTGAAAGTTTCAGCCTTTTCAAGCTCCTGGATATGAATATCATTCGATGTGCTATGTTTTCCCTTTGCAGGTGAGGAAAAAGAGAGATTGTACGGGTGAACTTTATTCAAGACTAAGAGCAACAACGAACTAGAAATCAACATTCACGCTAAATTCCACACAAAAAGCGTACTTCTTTACTCAAGGTAAAATTCCACCAACGGGCATGAGTGTATCTACAAACCAGTTAGCTGTAGGCTAGTTGCAGGTTACATGGTACTAGAGTTTCGACCGTGATTACATTCTGCTTACTATCCAGAAAGTTCTCAACTACAATAAGTAGTGTGTCACCAAGGTGGTTGTAGGCTAGTTGCAGGTTACATGGTACTAGAGTTCCGATCGTAATTACCATGACACACTCTGGAGTTTTCGTGTAGCTATAAACATGTTGTGTTCAGAAAGCTGATTGTTAGGCTGTTAGTCTCAATTTCACTTTGTACCAGCGAGACGCAAGTGAATGGTCATGTTAGTCTTCCTTAACTATGACCAAGTGTATTCATTGGCATATTGTTCATGCATATTATGGTATTATTGTGGTTGAATACTAATATTGATCGTAATATAGGTTGGATCCGAAATAATTCTAAAGACTTCAACATATCCCAACAGGCGTGTTGCATATGCTATTATTAATTGCTTGGCCTTCAACTTTTGTAAGTTAATTACTTTTTATTCCATTTTCTGCAATCATATTTGTGTATATTTGTTTGTAACTATATGTCCAATTTTTTTTACAGATCCAAAAGAAGGATGGTTGAGTTGTTGCTGAATTCCCGGCTAGATGAAGAATGTCACTTATCAATAATTATAGTTACATGGATAGATTGTAAAATGTAATAGTATGGTGTAATAATCTTCCCAAGTGTGTTTTCCTATAGTCAAGTTGATAAGAATGTTGTGGTGTTGCACGAGTGTAATATTGGTATTTATTTATTGCAATGGAATATGATCCTACAACCTTGTATCGTTTGAGATATCTTGATTAATAAATTTGTGAATGTGTCATGCTTCATTTTGTTTATCATTTTCATAGTGCTAAGCATCAAAGAAATAAGTTCATTGAACACGTCCAATTATTGTTATTAATGAAGGTATATCCATAAATGGAATATACCTAATTTTGTGTTTATTAATTAAAAAAGAAATACATTAATTACCTTAAATTCGTAGTGTTACTCATGTTGTTACTATGAGTACACAAATGTGTTACCACTGTAGTTGACAACAATGAATATTGTATGTTACTAGTTGTATTCTGAAGCTAAAAAAGATGTTACTAATGGTGTTACTATTGTTAGAAAATATGTTACCAACAATGTTTGACAACAATGACTATATGTTCCTACTTATGTTACTGTAGTTAAAAAATGGTGTTACTACGGGAGTTGGTAACACATAATATGTGTGTTACTATAACATAATTGTAACACAATATCCAACCTATGGTAACAATTATTATGTGTGACAGTGGGCACATCTTAGTAACACGGCCTAATGGAACACATTAAAAATTGTGTTACTGAGTGGCATAGTAACACTATTTTAGAGCTACGGTAACACAAGACTGTGTTACCAAAGGTCTGTCCTGTTGTAGTGTATGATGGTAGAGTTAGTCCAAATGAAGTTAGTGATGAGTGGATTGAAAAAACTGATCAGTTCTTGTCAGAGGCATTCCGTGTTGCGAGGAGAAGTACAATGAGGCCATTTTGTCCTTTTTCTGTATGCAAGAATCGTTTGTATCGTGGCAAGGATATCATGACCAAACACCTTATGCTGAATGGATATATGCCCAATTTTACAGTATGGGTCCAGCATGGTGAGCAAGAACCTGATCGTGCTAGAGCTGAAGTGATGCGGCAACGTGTTAATGGTGCTGAGGATGATGGGCTTGGAAACCCGATGGATGATATCTTTGATGCACATGTGGCACATCAAGCGCATCAAGACGAGGAACCAGAGCCAAGTGCTAAGGCCTACCTTGATATGTTGTCCGCAGCGAAGAAACCTCTTTACGGGACGGCAAAAATCTCCCAGCTGGATGCCATCTCGCAACTACTAGCTATCAAGGCCCAGTTTGGCATTAGCCGAGCTTGCTTCGAAGCATTTCTGACAGCAATCAGTAACCAGCTCCCTGAAAGTCATGTTCTGCCACGGAACATGTACGAGACCAAGAAAATTGTGAAAGCTCTCATGATGGGCTATGAACAGATACATGTTTGTCCTAAGAATTGCCTTTTGTTTAGGAAGGAGTTTCAGGAGGACAAGTATTGTAGGATCTGCAAGTCCTCTAGGTATCTTGAGGTAGACATGCCTGATGGCCAGAGGAAGAAGCAAACCAAAGTCCCTGCAAAGATTCTTCGGTATCTCCCTTTCATACCAAGAATCCAACGCCTTTTCATGACCGAGGAGTCTGCCAAACAGATGACATGGCACAAAACTGGGCATAGATACAATCCAAAAAAGATGGTACATCCAGCAGATGGTGAAGCATGGAAGTCATTCGACCGAGAATACCCCACAGAAGCCGCAGAAGCTCGAAATGTCAGAATTGCTATAGCAACTGATGGGTTCAATCCATATGGTATGACGGCTAACCCATATAGCTGCTGGCCTGTCTTTGTTATTCCTCTGAATCTCCCTCCCGGTGTTCTCATGCAACGCAAGTCCATATTAATGTCCCTGATAATTCCAGGCCCTGAATACCCTGGGAAGAATCTGAGTGTGCTTATGCAGCCACTGGTGGATGATTTGTTTCATTCATGGGAACATGGGACATGGACATACGACCGGGCAAGTAGGGAAAACTTTCTGATGAAAATTTGGTTCCACTACTCCATGCATGATCTACCGGGGTTTGCCCTGTTCTGTGGCTGGTATACAAATGGGAAGATGCCATGCCTAGTGTGCATGCAGGCTCTTGTGTTCTCTTGGCTGAAGAGGGGAGGCAAGTATTCTGCTTTTGACCAGCATCGTCAGTTCCTTGATGAAGGCCATCCATACAGAGAAGACAAGAAGAACTTCACCAAAGGCAGAGTTGTACATGAAGTAAATGCCATACCTGAGTTCAACGGTGCATATGTTCTGGCTCAGCTAGCTGCTCTTGAGCCTAAAACCAAAGGCAAAGGTTTTGAGGGATATGGTGAGACACACAACTGGAGTCATGTTGCAGGCATAACGAAGCTCCCCTATTTCAAGCACCTCAGACTTCCCCATAACATTGATGTGATGCACACAGAAAAGAATGTTGTTGAGTCCCTGTGGAGCACAGTCCTCAACATTACTGACAAGACAAAGGATAATGTTAAGGCTAGAGCAGATCAAGAGAAGCTATGTGATAGGCCTGGCTGAACATGAAGCCTCCCTCGGGCTCTCAAAAAACTTGGTTGAAGCCAGATGCTCCCTTCGTCATTAAAAGGCCTGACAGGAGGAGGTATTTGTTTGGCTAAAGAAGCAATTGATGTTCCCTGATGGTTATGCATCGAATATCAGTAGTGGAGTCAATCTTGCAACAGGCAAAGTCACTGGTCTCAAAAGTCATGACTACCACATATGGATTGAGCGGATAATGCCGGTGATGGTTCGAGGCTATCTCCCGGAACGTATTTGGCGAGTTCTTGCTGAATTGAGACATTTCTTCCGTCAGCTCTGTGCTAAAGAAATATGCCCTGATATGATGCTGCATTTGCACATGAAAGCTCCCGAGTTGATCTGCTCGTTAGAGATGATCTTTCCTCCAGGGTTCTTTAATCCCATGCAGCATCTCATTTTGCATCTGGCGAACCAAGCATATTTGGGAGGCCCTGTTCAGAATTTTTGATTTTTTTATTGAGAGAGAGTTCAAGCATATTCGACACAAATGTGGAAATAAAGCTAAGATCGAAGCATCCATAGCTGAGTCATATGTTCTTGAGGAGGTGTCAGACACAACAACAACATACTATAGAGATGATGTTCCCACTCTGCATAATAAACTCTCTAGATACAATACCAGCAACTCAGAAAATGAACCTGAACTCCTCCTCTTCAAAGGGCAAGGTGGTGTTGCTGGTGCTTCTAGATCTCATACCATTAAAAATGATGAGTGGCAGTCCATCATGTTCTACATCTTGGACAATATGAAGGAAGTGGATCCATTCAAGGAGCATTTCATTATTGAAGAGTGGAAGCAACCGAGTAGGCCTACTCCCAAGGAGCTTGATAGACTTCTAAGACAGGGTGCCAATGGAGGGAAATCTTTCGTTGATTGGTTTATGGAAAAAGTAATTCAAACTTGTCTCTATTACACATAGCTAATGCACTCAACATTTCTAACTTGTTTCTATTAAAAAAACTAATGCACTCAATAATTCTTCTAGGGAACAGATTCCAGCACACCAATGAGTCCCGAACTGCGATGGGTGTCCAAGGGTTTTGACAATCGGGTAAAAAAATATGAAAAATATGATGTGAATGGATATCGCTTCCATACCATGGAGCACCAAAACACTAGGCCTAATGCAAAGACCATAAATACTGGAGTGTTTGTTGGAGGAGATGATCAAAACAAAACACAGTTCTATGGAAGATTACAGAACATATACTCGCTTTCATTTCGTCGTGGGGCCAAAGATCTCCATCTTGTTGTGTTCAAATGCCATTGGTTTGACCCAGTCCATGGACTGAAATCAACCCCTGACATTGGTTTAGTTGAAGTTAAGACATCAAGCGTCTATGGAGGTTCAGATCTCTTTGTTGTGGCTAACCAGGCAAAGCAAGTTTATTACCTCCCATACTCATGCCAAAAACCAGTTGTGTATCAGGTATCACCACATGGTAAGCTACCTGTGCCAAGTGATGAAGATTATAACAACATAAACCCCAACACTTATGAGGGAGAGTTCTATCAAGAGCAAGAGCTTAATGGGGTTTTTGATGTATCCTCTATGTTGAATGGTATTGATGCCCTTGATGAGGATGCACCAAATGACGGTGAGACAGTTGTGAACCTAAAGGACCTAGATATGCTTGCCAAGTTACATCTAGACGATGACGACGATGAGCCTATACCCCCCTCGTTTCCGGATCAACCTTTCTACACGCGTGACAGTGATGATGAGGATGAAATCGAATATGACTTTGATGATGATATTTTTGGTTAGTATGCTTCAGTATGTTAGGTTTCTGTAATGCCAAATACCACTGTACTGTCCTGACAGTAGGTTTATGATATATCATTGCATCTTTGTTTTTTTGTTAGTACACTTCCTTGCTTTGCATCAAAATTTATTATCCTTACTAATTGTTAATTCTTTCTTGATGCAGGTGATTGAACCATGAGCAAGAATACAATGAGCAATACTATTAGTAAGGTGTGGCCAGTGACGAAGACGCAGAGATGTGGAAGGGTGGTTAATCCTAGAGTACGCCTAGCTGAGGATGATGTGCCCTCCCGACATGTTCGGGAGCAGCAGCAGCAGGGGAGACCCCCTAGAACTAGAGCCGAGGCCGTGGCAGGGGCAAAAAAGAGGAGGAGGCCGAGCTGTAGCCTGAGCTACGACACCGTCGTCTAGTACTTTACCCTCAGCCAATGGCACCATGGCTGAGGAGGAGCAAGGTGAGGAGCAGGAGGATATTGAGATGGAGATGGAGTCGAACAGGGAGGTGGTGGTGCATGAGGAGAGGCAGGATGAGCAGGAGGGTGAGGAGGGTGAGGAGGAAGGCGAGGAGGGTGAGGGTGAGGGTGAGGGTGAGGACACAGTGGGTCCGGTGTGGTTGCGTGGAGAATCAGATCTCCCTGATAAGCGACCAGCTACCGAGGAGGAGAAGATCTTAACTGAGCCTAATCAAAATAAGTAAATGGCCTAATACTAACATCTTAATCATGTTAAATTCTTGATGTTCTGAGCCTAATACTAACATCTTGATCTTTGTGCAGCAATTGGAAATGTGTTGATGGTGTGAAGCGCCGGTCTCCAAACGGTATTGTTGGAGTGTTGATTAAGACATATTGGCCAGGCTTGGTGAGAATCAAGGACCAAGATGAGTTAGCACTCAAGTGGCACCACTATGAAGCCAAGAAAGATGACGACTTCGGGACTAAGGCGAATGCCGTGCTCACTCGTTTTTGGGTAAGTTTTTGGGTAGATAACTCATTTAACTCACTGCTCCTTCCATTCTAGAGTTGTAGGTTTACTATACCATTGGCACCATTATTTAACTCACTGCTTCTACCATTTTGGTTTTATGCATCATTGTAGCATTACTATAGAGTTGCACCAGAGAAGCAGGCCAAGGCAGACAAGAACTTGTTGGCAGCAGCGAAGAAGCGTCTCCAACAGATGCCATATGAGGTGCGCTTCACGGCCATATCACACTTCTACGGGGAGAAGCTCGGCAAAAGTATCACGAAAAAACAAATGAAGGAAGAAAAACCTGTATTGACAAGGCAGAATTACCTAGATGTAAGTAATGTTTTATTTCTTGTTTGTGCTTCATTTTCTTATGTTTTATTCAAATGCAATGTTTTGCTGGCTTTAAATGCTATGTGGTTGGTGCTCTGGACGGGCGGACGGATGGGCGGCGTAGGTGGATAGGTGGTTAAACCCTCAGTTCAAAGCTAAGGGCAGCGTCTGTGTAGCGAATCGCGGCAATGCCGGTACACACTGCCAAGGCAGCCTGAGCAATGGTCGTTTCAAGGACAAACTGGTATATACTTGGTTTAGCTTTCCCATTATGCACTTGGTTTAGCCTTGCCATCATTTAGCTTCTGCATTGGTTTAACTTATTCCTGACATATTTTGTGTTGCAGGAGCGTGAGCGGGGAGGACCAGTCTCACAACTTACATCGTGGTCACTTGGCCGTAAGCCAAAGAACAACAACAACCCAGAGGCACTACAAAAATTTCGGCCATCCGGGACGATTTCATAACGTGGTGATCATGGTCCAAAACGTCGGGATGTGCAATCCTCGATGATTCACACGACGTTATGAAAACGTCAGGGACCGATAGTCATGGACGATTCTACGACGATCCGGTGAACCTCTGAACGTCGCGAGGGATCCACGATGTTTATATAATCGTCACCGGTCCATCATGCGGCCCAACAAGCCGCGACGTTTTTTATCGTCGCCGGAGTGTTCCACGTGGCAGACGGACGTCATCACCGTTAGATGACGTCACGTATATTTCGACGAAATCTTAACGTCGAGACATATGATGACGTCAGACTGATGCGACGTTTTTCGCGGTCGTCGCGGATGAGCACGAATGAGTGAGCGCCACACGGGATGTCCACAAATCGACACGTGGATGTTCTGCGACAGTTTTATTTCATCGTAGTGTCACGTTATGACGTCATCTATGGTCTCGACGTTAATTATCCATCGGCGTTGCCATGCAATCGGTAGTTGCCACGTGCGTTCACCTTATTTGACCACGTGTCATTTGACGACGACGAAAATTTTCGTCTCGCGTAGGACGTGACGTTACTGCGCGCGACGTTTCTTTTGGGACGAGGTTTGAACAATTATTTTCGCGATCTGAAACGCATGTAAAATTCTTGCCCTAATGGTATTCCCAGCAGAGCAAACACAACACATGCAGAAAATACATAAATTCTGAATTATAGGTCTCAGCCTTGCTACCAGCATAGGCTACAGAGGCTACGTTCTACAGTTCACCAGACAACATGTGGTTGACCAGCAGTGGCAACATGCAGTTTGAGACTAACGAAGGGCACCAAAAAGCCTCAGACTTACCAAAAAGCCACGAGTTTGTAGAGGTTTTCAAGCAGCAGTGAGTTTAGCCAACATCCGCTTGATAAGTTCAATGCACGGTTCTTGATCCTTGATCACACGGTTCAAGTCTTGTCCATACTTGATCTTGTCTGCGTCAGCATGTTCCTTCGCCTTCTTGTACTCATCAACGATAGACTCCAGTTCCTGCCTCCTTTTTTTCTCAGAATCAAGCTGAAGCTGAAGCTGAAACTTTGGCACACTCTTATGGCTTGGTATCACAACACCTATGTTTTTTAGGAAACTAGCCTTTCGATTGCCCTTACACAGCACGACAGCGACAGCTTCAGCAGCAGAAAGAGGTTCCTTGACAATGCCATCCTCTGAAGTAGATGGTTCCATCCTAAATTCCATTTCAGCCTATAAAGCATGTACAAGCATAAGATGAAATAACAGCTTGTAAGGTACACTGATCTAAATATCAGATGATAAGCATTTAAGGAACATGGATGAAATATACTCCCTCCTTTCCAAATTGTAAGCCTTTCTAGCCATTTTCTGCACACATGTATATATAACTGAAAATAGCAAGGGTACAGTGCAGATTTGAACAGACGTTTCTGGTGATGCGAAATGACAAGGGATCTGCATGTACAATCATAGATGCAACAACAGCTAAACTAGGATAGATGACAGGCATGTAAGGAACATAGCCGAAGATAGCAGATCACAAGGATATATGAACTAGCAAATGACAAGCAAGTAAGCACGCATGTACATGAACTATCAGATGACAAGCATAGGTGAAATGGCTGAGTCTGCCATTGTAACTTCCAGAGATGTACAGTATTATCAGGGAATTACAATTGCCCTTTTCACAGGCGAACTGAATCCACGCCTGGTTTTGTGCGTATCTTTGAACAATTCGAAAGCATCTTTCCCCTGTCGCAGCCAACCTCGTAGCTACGAGATCCTGTAGCACGAGGGAACATGACTTTCGATCTGCTCCAGGTGGCTTTCTTACAGGCTATCTACACAAAGAGTATGAACAGGTTAGGTGAAATCTAGAATATAGGATTGAATCAGTGGCAAGGTTCAGTGAACAAAGACACGACCTCATTCTTGGGTGTGGACCATTTCTCGACTAACTTGCCCCACTGTTCTTCGCTCATGTGACTTACTGCATGAGGAGGTGTTCGTACAACCGAAGCCTTGCCTACATGGTCAAAATATCTGCTCTTCAGGTAATGGCGTCTTTGTCTTGTACGGTTCCTGAGATTCATTAGAAGAGAGCCATGAATCCAGCAGTCGTCGAGGTCCAAATCAAATTTTACCTGAAACAAAAGAAAGAGTATTCTTCACTTTTATGAACAGCAATGGAAAGAACTGGAAAGTTGGGTTACAAAACTTACGCTGACGTGTTTGACAAACCTAGAAAATATGTCAGGTCTTTCCTTGTAATCTTTCCAATGGGGGAAGATAGGGACAACATCATTCACAGCTAATGAACAAGCTGTAGTATAGATGGAAGCAATCTTTGGGTCCACTGGCCTTGTCCTTCCCGGAGGAATAACAAGTCTGAACTTCTTGCCCCTTTCCAGGCCTAGAAATTTGTCATGGGGAGGTGCCTGTTCGCATTGGGCGGCTGCCTCCTGGTGGTGGCCAGTTGTATCCTTCTGTTGGGCAGCATCCAGATGGTCATGGGCAACTGCCACGCTAGACCATAATAGTCGTGGTGTAGCGGCTGCAGGTACAGCTGGAGGAGTCGGTTTGATCTTTCTCTTTACTACCGGAGTCTCAGGTGTTGTGCCATCAACTATTTCTGCATTGACGCGCTTGCGATTGCGAACTTCACCAGGTTTTGTTTGTGGTTCTAACATGGATAAAGATCTCAAAGTTAGGTACAAACGTAACACTTGGTAAGAACATACTACAGCTACAAAGTACGCTACTCACTTCCATGTTTCTTCCAGGGGGTATAATTTATGTTCTAAAATATATGACTGGTATTGATTGTTCTTTAGTAGTGATCATGTAACAGATGTATATGAGTAATCTATTATGTGGAACTAAGACTGATAGGATCGCAAAACTGATCTTAAGCGACATACATGCAAGAAAATAAGCAAACTTTGACCATAAGAACTCATTGTGGTTCTAACATGAATAGAGAGCTCAAAGTTGTTAGGTACAAACATAACACATGTTAAGAACCTACTACAGCTACAAAGTAAGCTACTCACTTCCGGAGTGCTTCCATGTGGTGTATTTTCTGTTATAAAAAATCGGACTGGTATTAATTGTTTTGTAGTACTGATGATTTAAAAGACTGATTTGAGTAATCTAATATGTGGACCTAATACTGAAAGGATCGCAAAACTGATCTTAAGTGACATACTAGCTGGAAAATAAACAAACTTTGACCATAGGAACTGATCAAACAGAAGCATTGAACAGGTAATTAAATAAACATGTACACGAAAAAGCATCAAACAGACGAAAATAATTATGTCAAGAATGCATCCGGGGGCTTTAGGAACTTTGTCTTACGGCTGTTCTTGGCGGGAACCGTTACTCGTCGCGTGCGGGGAAGCATTGACAGCGATGGACGACCTGCGAGCTGGACGGCGAGGAGGCAGATCTTGAGGGAGAGGTTGACGGCGAGGAGGAAGATCTTGATGGCAACCTCGAAGTCGAGGTGGCAGTTCTTGCCGGCGAGCTTGACGGTGAGGAGGTAGATCTTGGCGACAACCTGGCAGTCGAGGTGGCAGATCTTGGCGGCAACCTAGAAGTCGAGGTGGCAGTTCCTGCCGGCGAGCTTGAAGACGAGGAGGTAGATCTTGGCGGCAACCTGGAAGTCGAGGTGGCAGTTCCTGCCGGCGAGCTTGAAGACGAGGAGGTAGATCTTGGCGGCAACCTGGAAGTCGAGGTAGCAGATCTTGCGGCGAGCTTGAAGACGAGGAGGTAGATCTTGGCGGTAACCTGGAAGTCGAGGTAGCAGATCTTGCCGGCGACCTTGACGGCGAGGTGGACGACCTAGATGGCGAGCTACACGGTGAGGTGGAAGACCGGGACAGCCAGCTACACGGCGAGCTAGGGTTTGGGTGGAAAGGATGGGAAATTTGGGACCGGGAGGGAGGGAGAAGGGGAATGCGGGCATTCGAGTAGGGGACGTCTTGGCGAGGGGGGTATAGGCAGGGAATTTTGGTTCGAAATTTTGTGCGCGCAGAAGAAGGCGGCAAAGTTTCAACGATAATTTTGGGTGGGCGCGAGGTACGAAATTTGGTAGGTGGGCGCGCGGTGAGAAATATATCTGGCCGTCGGACACATGATGGATGGCTTAAACAAATTGACCATTTAATGAAGTTAGTATTACAGTACCATGCGAATAAGTCTATAAATTATTGACCTAAACTTTTGAGGAAAAAATTATTCGCTAACTAGGAAAACCAAATATGAGACAACGTTAATTATCACAATAATCCGACAAGTATACAACCGATGGGGTTCCCCGGTGATCTAATTACCTAATTAACTGCATATAGTGTGTGTATGAAGCGGGGGAGCTGGGTTGGCAAATTCAACATCACATTACTCTTCTATATGTATTCTATCACTCATCTAACTTGGTCTTGTCAATGTCAAGATGTATTTCATACACATTTGTTGACCCATTTCGGTCGAAATCCTTGACAGTTGACCCGACCCGCTCAATTTGTATCCTCTACCGGCCCTTAAACGGCCTCAAGGGGGTTTAGACCAATTGACTTTTCAACTTGATTGTGTTATGGTAGGCCATATGACCATTTAAAACCAAAGTTGAACCATGTCACATGATTCCATCTGGGTTGCCCCTAAGTGGTAGATGTGTTAGTGCAAAATCTGCGTGTAGGTTAAGTGTCGTCTGTGAAATGGGTACACCTAGGAGTTGGATCAATGTTGTCATTTCCAATGTACGATCACACACTCGTACCCATATATTACGGTCCTAGCTACCTAGGATTTGGTGGGATTCTGATGCTCCGGACCGCCATTCCCATCGAAACCCTAGGTCCTCTACTTTTTTGACCGGCCTCGGGAGGGCTATATATTGGAATTTTTTCACTAGTTGTGTTAGGGCTGGTGATATGACCATAAAAACCAACTATGAGCCCATGTTATCACATGATACCATATGGTGCACCCGAACAAAAGGGTTTTTGCCCTACCGGGGCATGAACTTCATGCATGATAAGTTTCGTATGTGAAGTGGGTCAGACCTTCTAGGAGTTTTATCTTGGATATTTCCACATATATACCAACACACGTCTATTCGTACATATGGGCCCAACCTAGGATTTGGTAGGGATTCAGGCGGATCATGCGTGTGCCATTTCGGTCGAAATCCTTGAAGATAGGTGCACATAGGAGATCCAGATTGGACTCAAACTTTTTGTGGGTGGTGATGCAAACGATAGACAAGGTGGGCTTGCAGGATCTGAGATTTTTCTGACAATTTTAAGTGTGCGTAAAATTTTCTTTGAACAAAAATGCCTAAAATTGAGATGAAGGCCAATTATTGGTCAAATTCATGGTCAGATCATTTTAAAATCAGATTAGTCATGCAATGTTTGTAGAATCATGTATAAATATATGTACCACGTGATTTGACAGAGTTTTGGTCAAGTTGTATCATAATGGGGTCAAAACAACATTAGTTTGATGGAAACATCGAGGCTGAAAGCACATAACCAGAAGGAAGAAAATAGGAACTGCATATATACCAGCATAATTAGTCTTCCACAGCACAACAAAAGCAGCACTTTACATAACTGCTTAGCTGATCTTACTTGTTCATCGAAACCAAAATAAATAATTACAAAACACATGGACAGAGGACAAACTAATCTTCAGGAAGGCCTACGCCTCTTGTGCTCCTCATCAGAATCTTCTTCATCTGATGAATCTTCTTCAACTGATGAATCTTCAGGAACATCGGTGCCTGAATCATCAGAATCATCCTGAAACTTGAGTCCAACGGGCACTCCAACTGGCACTCCAGCCTTTTGCCTGAAACTTGTGTCTAACTGGCACTCCAACTGGCACTCCAGCCTTTTGCCTCTCCAGAATGACCCGGTACAGCTCAAACGCCACAAAGGCATCAATGGCGGCGTAGTCTTTGTTGATCTTGTCAAGAGGTTTGCACTGCCAATTATCGTGCGCCTCGGAGGGCAACTTCTTCTTCATTTCTGCGTACCAGGATCAATCAGGTCTGCAGCCATGACAACCATGCCAACCTTGTAGTATCCAGGGAGCCGGTACAGGTGCTGTAGGTCGACATAGAAGTTATCTGGAATGATGACTTCAGGCCAGGTTTGGCGAAAAACCACCTTGTCTACCGTATTGTCTACGGTCGCAAAGGTGATTCCTCTATGGCGTAGAAAATCAGAAATGTAGCATGAACACTTCCAATGGTCAGTACTGCAATAACCAAGAGAATGTGGATAGAGATTAGTTAAAAGATGTAATTTCACAGGTGACAAACAAGTATATGATCAACAAGTCCACCAAATGAGGTAAGTTTAGTTAAAAGATTTGAAATATGATCAACAAGTCCACCTAAAGATTAAGAAATACGATGAACATGAATCCACAGAAACATATATGCATTTTCATGTATACAACTATACAACAACCATCATATTTACCGAAGTTCATAGTCCTTCAAAATATATTGCTTATTTACATTTACATCCATGATTTCATTCTCTTACATGTTCAACAAGTCCACCAAATGAGGTAAGTTTAGTTAAAAGATTTGAAATATGATCAACAAGTCCACCTAAAGATTAAGAAATACGATGAACATGAATCCACAGAAACATATATGCATTTTCATGTATACAACTATACAACAACCATCATATTTACCGAAGTTCATAGTCCTTCAAAATATATTGCTTATTTACATTTACATCCATGATTTCATTCTCTTACATGTTCAACAAGTCCACCAAATGAGGTAAGTTTAGTTAAAAGATTTGAAATATGATCAACAAGTCCACCTAAAGATTAAGAAATACGATGAACATAATTCACAAAAACATATATGCATTTTCATTCTCTTACATGTTCATGTGTACAACTACACAAACTACTCAAAAGAAATGCAAGACCTCAAAATCAATCGTCGTGCTACACAAAATCAATATAAATTCCCATATTAATTATGACAGAAAACCTTTTACACTTCATATAATACACGAATCTAATCCGTGTCATCGCAGTGACAGACTGAAAAAACCCCGAAGACAGGAATAGATCTAGGAACGTCTGTCTACCCTAAATCTGAACCAAATTAGTGAACTCGCAAGAAGTCTGAGCGTCATCTAGTACTAATAGTAGCACTAACAGTCTGGCACAAGGGATGAAGAAAAAAACCTCGAAACAGCAACATGTGTGGGCATGTTACTTAATTTGTTCATACCTGGCGCATTGGTAGACCAGTACATGGCGGCGCATGGCGAGCTGAATAACCGCCATCCTCTTGTCTTTGAGTTCCTTGTCTTTGCTGTACTCCATGTCCAGCCCCATGATCTTGGCGTCTCCCTCTGCGAACCACTTCTTGTACATGTCGAGGACCCTCGCTAGTTCTTCTGGATCGTTGGTGTAGACCGCCTCGATCTTCTGGTCTTTGTGGATGGTGACGCTGTAGGTCTCGGAGAAGCATGCTGTGGTTTCCATGGCGACGATGCGGGGGAGAAGAAGATTGGATTGCAGTGGAAGCGGAGAAGACTAGAAGAAGCAAGAGGGGGAAAACAGAGGAGCGGTGCGATGTGACATAGGAAGATGAGACGAAATGGGCACGCGCGGTTAATGGGCAGGTTAATGTACACGCGGTTAATGGGCAGGTATATGTCTTGTCCCATCAAAACCCCTGTACCGTAGCTGCCTCGCCTCTCGACCTACTCCGTGTAGTTGACTGCACCGAGTCCGAGACCAACCCCTCGCCCTCCTCTAGCAGCCGCCACGTCTCACCACGTACGTCTTTCACCGTCTCCACCGGCCGCTCACCATTGGAGCCGGCACGAACACACTAAAAATAAGTCAGTGCCAAAAATGCCCACGTACGTCTTACATTTTCTGGCCTTTTTCTTCCAAGAAAATGAACGCAACACCTATACTTGTAAGAATAATCTGAAAATATGCTGCATGTGGAAAATTTCTAAAAAAGGGTACTGTACTTTGTTTGCTGCATGTGGATTGCTACTTGGAATAGCACAAACTTGCGAGCACTTCGTGTAAGTACCACATATGCACGCCAAAAACAGCAAAATTACATGTAGGTGCAAGGAGTTCATGTTTGTTAGTATTATATCACAATGAGGCATGATCCAAACCCTGATCAAAACCTCACCAAAACCTTCATTTTGGCGTGTCTAGGAATGATCCAGGCTTAGTTTTTCATTTTGGTGTTTAAAACTTGTTTAAATGTTGATTTGAACTTGAGTTTGACCGAATTTGAAATAATCATAAAATATTCAAAAAACATCAAAAAAATAAATGAAAATCCAGTGCACATGGTCTTATTTTGTCATGTACTAACAGCTCCAACTGATAAACAAGGTCTAGATACATATTAAACAACAAATGCTTCAATATGGTGTGAAATCTCACATCTCAAACTATGAACTCTCATGTGTGAAGAGAGGTGGTTTGTGATTTGCAACATGAAATTGTCCAAAACCTCACCAAACCTTCATTTTGGTGTGTCTAGGAATGATCCAGGCTTAGTTTTTCATTTTGGTGTTTAAAACTTGTTTAAATGTTGATTTGAACTTGAGTTTGACCGAATTTGAAATAATCATAAAATATTCAAAAAAAAAAAAATGAAAATCCAGTGCACATGGTCTTATTTTGTCATGTACTAACAGCTCCAACTGATAAACAAGGTCTAGATACATATTAAACAACAAATGCTTCAATATGGTGTGAAATCTCACATCTCAAACTATGAACTCTCATGTGTGAAGAGAGGTGGTTTGTGATTTGCAACATGAAATTGTCCAAAACCTCACCAAACCTTCATTTTGGTGTGTCTAGGAATGATCCAGGCTTAGTTTTTCATTTTGGTGTTTAAAACTTGTTTAAATGTTGATTTGACCTTGAGTTCGATCGAATTTGAAATAATCATAAAATATTCAAAAAAAATCAAAAAAAATGAAAATCCAGCGCACATGGTCTTACTTTGTCATGTACTAACAGCTCCAACTGATAAACAAGGTCTAGATACATATTAAACAAGAAATGCTTCAATATGGTATGAAATCTCACATCTCAAACTATGAACTCTCATGTGTGAAGAGAGGTGGTTTGTGATTTGCAACAAGAAATTGTCCAAAACCTCACCAAACCTTCATTTTGGTGTGTCTACCTAGTTGACAATGTTTCAACTCGTTTTCAATCCGACGGCGTGCGAATGCCACAATCGGGCGTGTCCAGAGCGCGCCCCCAAAGGTGTTCGACATTGTGAATGCCACAATCTAACGGCGTGCGAATGCCACAAGGAACACAAGAACAAGGAACACAATAATTTACATACTGTTTACAAGGTTTCACCTACCGGAACGTGCCACGTCACGTCCAGAGCACGTCCAGGGCACGTCCAGAGCACGCCCCCAAGGTGTTCGACATAGTGCTTACATGGCCATTTCACAAAAGAACTCCCACACATGCTCCCAGCGCTGGCAAACACTGCCTGAAAGAGTTTCAGGCACCTAACAAAATTCATCAGACTTGCTATCTACAGAATGCAGCTCAATCTACCCTCCGAACGCCATGGATCTGTAGCTGATTCTTCTAACTCGATTTCATCTCGCAGAGAATTTCTGAGCACACCAATCTGTCCTCCGCCAGCCCGGCAACTAGACTGAAAGCCTCTAGGCTCAACGCTACTTCCAAGTCCAGGCTCGGGGTTGAGCGTGCTGAAATGCTGCTCGATGAGCTCCCGCCCGAGCTGCTCTCGTCGCCCGCAGCAATGTTGTAGCCGTGACGCTGCCACGCCTGCTTCAACACCTGCTGGACTGAAATCCAATCCTTCGCCGCTGCACTAGTCACGAATCGGGTCGCCGGTCGCCTATTCGACCGTGAACCCGCACCACCCCATCCTCCATCCTCCATCGACGCCCTTACCTGCGATTGCGACCGCAAGCCTTGCGTCGCCGCCCGCTTGCTCGACTCCGATTGCCGCCGCTGAACTCGCGCCGCCGCTCGACTCGCCCGCTCCATTGCCGCCGCCGCCGCTGATCGACCGTGCAGCCGCACCACCCCATCCTCCATCCTCCCTCGACGCGCTGCCGCTCGAGTCGCCCGCTCCATTGCCGCCGCTCGACTCGCCGTCGCCAGGATGTTTTCCCCCAGCCCGGAGAAACCGAGACGACAGGACAGAGTGAGGTGTGAGCTCCAAGAGACACCGGCGCGTGGCAGAGATGGTTTCCCCACGAACAGAGGCAGGTTTCCCCACGAACGAAAATTTAAACTTAAGCCTGGATCCTTCCTAGCCACTCCAAAATGAATATTTGGTGAGGTTTTTGAATTTAAAATCTTGCAAATCATAATATTTGTTGTTTTGATGTTTTTGTTCAGTTGTCAGACTCTGTTCTATGATATCACACTCTCGGATAATATATCAAAGGTCACTGGTCTTGAGCTTGTTACTCGTCGTCATCACCTGCTACATTAATTATTCAGTCGTTCTACAACTGCATTCATTACTACAATGCTACATTCAGTTCTAACACCTACTAAACGGTGCTACATTCAGTTCTAGTACTGCTACACTGCTACACTCAGTTCTAACACTGCATACAATGTTCACTTCTTCAGAAATAGAGTTACAAGCACAAGGCAACGAACTACAATCTTCAGAAGAAGATTTGCATGTTTCAACAACAGCAAAACCTCTTTAAGCATGTTTATCACCAGCTGATCTTGTCCAGGAACGGTAGCTTGATGTTCCCTCTCCCTTAGGAGCAGTTCTTCCCTCCTCTCCTCTGCCCATGCAGTAGCTTGAAATGCATCATTTCCTGTCAGTTGGTTGTACTGGATCAAGTAGAGCACATATTCGAGCTCCCAGTGCAAGAAGTTGCACGGACGCTATGAATTGAACAAAAAATGTACAGTTAAACACTAACCAGCGGACAGTGATAGAGACAAAATTAAGAAGAGAAGACCAAGAAATCACACCAAAAGCTTCATGTTTGAACACCTACCTCCGGCGGTTTAAGCCCATACCTCTCGCACTTGTAGAAGACCCAGCCCTTGTGCTGATTAGTGCCGGAGGTCTTGACAACGACGGTTTGACCACAATCGGGGCAGGCAATGCGTGGGATGAAGGGGCAGCGGCGGCGCAGAACAGAGCGGGATGAGCTTGCGGTCGACATGGCGCAGCAGATCTACGGCGGGGCAGCTCTGGCTGGGGTTCGAAAGAAGGGAGGGGACGATGGCAAAACGGCTAGCTCAACGGATATGTCTGACGAGTTGTGCAGCGGGAGCATTCGTGGCGGCCAGTCAGTGAAGGCCACGGCAAAGAACCTACAGTTAAAGTTACTTCTTCATAGGTGTATGGTTGCAGGTCATAGGAGGCGCCCGTTCACCGTGGCTATACGCACACGGACGTGGATCCCATAACAAAGGCAAGGCTACCACAAAATCACTGACAGGGGATCCCCGAAGATGCGGGACCTACATGTCATACAGTCTATGTTTATGTCTAGTAAGTCGAACATATCTAAGGAAGTTTATGTCTATATGTTTCGTAATTCTGACGTGTTGATTCCTAATATGTAATGTGCTATATTTGCGTCATCCAAACGTTTTTCTGTGCTACCACAAAGTTTATTTCAGAATCTGGCACTCTATTTTTTCTGCGGCCGCACTTTTCGACGATTTGATTAATTTCTACCACCAAGGTACACACAACCTAGTCAATCAGGACAGTAGTTTTTGTTCGAAATTTGATACAATTAATATGAAATTTAAACTAGAACTTAATCTAAACGGCGGTAGGTGGCTAGACTTAACCTAAACTAAGCTAACTAGATGCCGCTACGGCCAGCCTCCTCTTCGTTGTTCCCCCTTGCTAAGCGTGAGAGCACGCGCCTCTCCCGGCGACGCGCTCTGACTTCCTGGACGCCTGCTGCTCGGCTTGCTGTCTCGTCTTGTTTAGCTCCTCGCGGGTCTCGCGGTGGATGTCTTGTAAGGATGCTACCACGTTCTCCACCTGGGCGACCACCAGCTGCTGCGTGGCCGACGTCGCCTGTGCGTTCAGCTGCTGCTGCTGCTTGGCCCTCTGCCTCGCTGCGTCCAGCTCCTCGCGGAACTCACGGTGGACAGCTTTTAAGGAGGCTACGGCGTTCTCCACCTTGGCGAACAACTGCTGCTGCTCGGCGGCCACGATGGGCGGACACGCTCATCCTCCGTCTCCACCACCTCCCCGTCGTCATCAGCACCACGCCGGCGCGCGCGCGTGGCCTGGACCAATGGGTTGTCCCGGGGGATCCATTCTCCGGTGACACGTTTTCCCGGTGGCATAGCGACAGCATGGGTGGTGTGGGCGCGACGAGCAGGAGTTGTGAAGTGGCGGCAACGCAGGGTCTGCTTTTTATAGCGGACCGGTTGCGCGGGAAACAGAGGCGGGAAGCGGTGGCGCTGGGCGGGAAACCGACGGGAATTTGGCCATACAGTATATGTTCATGTTTAGCTAGTCGAAAATATCTAAGGAATTATATGTCTCTATGTTCCGTAATTCTGCTGTGTTGATCCCTAATTTCTACCACAAAGGGGAACACAAACTAGTCAATCAATCGCATGGAACATGTGATAAGCTACCCAAACAAACAAAAGAAAAACTAGTCAATCAGGACAGTATGTTTGTGCGACGAAAATCCGGGACGTTTCGTCGAATGAAACTGGCCTCCAACTGGACTAGTGGGCCGGGGACGAACATCCACGACGTAAAATGCACGAAACGTCGCGCGCAGGCGGCCCATTAACAAACAATGCAAATGTCGCGAGCAAAATCAGCTTTTCGCCCCCACCTCGACGAAACACACGACGTTATAGGAACGTCGCCGAAAAAACGTCACGGATCGCCGGATTTTTGGTAGTGAGGTCTTCTTCGACGGAGTTGTGACCAAGTTGACCAAGTACACCACAGAGTTTAGGAAGAGAAAGGGTGAGGATGTTGATCCCTTTGAACATGATATTGATAAGGTTGCGGTAGTATTAGCAGGACATGGCAAGAGACATGGCCAGTTAATGATGCTTAATGGCGAGCTAGAGGATGCCCCCTCCCTCTCACAAGTCCAAACCTGCACAAGCGGATCTCCTAGTACCCACACTCATGGACAGCCTAGATCGACTATGGCCACTCTCGAGGTTTCCTCATTTTCTCCTTTTTCATCCCACAGTGATCTTATGTTCTTACATGGCTGCTTTTATGACATCAACTACATGATATTGTAGGCAGAGGTGTTCAGGCAGCGTGATGCCTATGATGCTCTCAAAGAGACCTACGAGACATACATGAAGCAGCAGGCAACATACCAAGAGTACAACAATGATTATCAGATGGTTAGTTCTTCACTACAATGATTCTTACCCATTTATGACCATGAGGAAACTCTTCATTACTTAACACTTGTCTTGGCAAATTTGCAGGCCATGCACTCCCATTTTACTAATGGCACTCCGATGCCAGTGTGGGCGCCGCCACCGCTACCGCCACCTCCGGTGCTTCCACAGCCTCAACTGATGGGACATGCTTCAGGAAGCAATCAGGTTAGTAATTTGCCCAACTTCTACAGGCTCAATTGTCAAGTTTCCCAAACTCAACACATGATCTGTTACTTACTACCTCTTGCTAAAAAATGTAGGGTTCAGCTGCATCTAATCAGCAGCTCCTTGAGGGCTCTACTCCTGCTTCACGGAGCCTTGTTACCCCTCGCACCCCAGCCTCGACCAATGCTTCTCCTTCCCGGCCGAACATGTAGGTTCAGTGTGTGAACCTGTTGTGTCTTGGTCAGTGTGTGTCTTGGTCAGTTTATGAACCTGTTGTTAGTGTTCTTGGTCAGTTTGTGAACCTGTTGTGAACTTGGTCAGTGTGTGTCTGAGTCATTTTGTGTTTTAGTCTACTGAACCTATTGTGCTTGATGTGTGAACCACTTGTCCACATATAACCATTATTGGTTTGTGTGTTATTTGTGGATTTGATGAGATGGATGTATCTCACTATGTGTTTGATGTGAACCATTTGTGGTTTGTGCGCTGTTCTATGCAAAATGCTGTGAAATTATCAAATATATGCTGCTGTATGCAGGGATGCAATAAATAATTTTTTTTTAAACATCCATGAAATATGCCGATCGTGAACGCTCGGCATACAGAATAGCCCAGGTGCACTAGATGACGCAACGTCGATCTTCTGCCGACAGTATACGCTCGGCAGAAACATACCCCTATGCCGAGCGTACACGCTCGGCATACGTGCCACACGTGGAAGCCCCTGGCAAGGCGTATGCCGAGTGTAATCCACGGTCGGCATACAGATAGCACGCTCGGCATATAGGGTACACGTGGCAGACGCTTGGTGGCCCAGTCGCCGTGTCTGCCGTGCGTCTTAGACGCTCGGCATACAGATACGGGACGCTCGGCATACAGTTCTTCGTATGCCGAGCGTACACGCTCGGCACACAGCGCACACGTGGCAGTTGCTGGTGCTCACTGGTGAATTTTTTGCCGAGCGTGCCATGGATCTATGCCGAGCGTGGCTACGGTCGGCAGACGCCGGACGCGCCGTCAGACGGACGTCTCCGTCAAGTTGTTTGCCGAGCGTTTATATGCCGACGGTGATGTCTGGCGCTCGGCATATGAGCAGTTGCGGAGCGTTTTCCTATGCCGAGCGTAATGGTGGTGTATGCCGACGAGACGTACGCCGAGCGTTCTTTGCCGAGCGTAACGCTCGGCATACCGAGCATTTTCCTACCTTTGCCGAGCGTTCCTGGCGCTCGGCATAATTTACCAGTCCCGTGGTGAATTAAAAGAACTAAGAACAATAGTTGATATATCGAGATACCGACAACTAACATCTGAATTTCCGACACCTCTCAAGCTCAGGACTTCGGTAATATTTTTTCCGTTCTAGTCCAAATACATGCTCAGATCATGGAATGAACTTCCGCCTCTCGCCCTCTAAGCCGTATTTTATAACATTTGCTTGGTTGGACGCATGTGTGCAATGTTTCAAAAAATAAATGCAGTTCAGTGTTGAAGCTCGGACAAAACATAATGGCTAATATTGATTCTGTTGGTCCGTTGTCTGTATTGAGCATGTGCATGGTTTATTACTTCTGTCTAGTGAGCTAGTGGTTGGGATCCTCACGTTGCTCAGTGTTAAAATATAAAACCTAGACCTTTTCATCAGTTTGTATTTTTAGTTGCATTTTTAGGATAGTTATCTAGTGTATCAATTCAGTATGGCACCAGAGATAGATGGTCTCAAGTTCAACCCCTGGAGAACGCGCTATTTAATATAAAAATAGTTGTGCTCTTCCATCAGTTCAACTTTTGAAGTGAGTGTTAAAATATAAAACCTAACCTATTCCATCAGTTTAAACTTTTGAGATAATTGAGTAGTGCATCAATTCAATATTCAGCAGCAGGGAGACGGAGAAACATCTGTCCATGCACCTTGTCATATACTATAGCCTTGGGCATGAGAACCTGCGAGGGCCTAAGAGGAGAGGATCGAACTCAACATCGCATTCGCTCGTGTTACTTGGAATTCGGACATACCAACAGACTGAACCTGTAAAACGTCAAATAAAAAAGTGACCATTCCTAGCCTGCACAACTTCCTGTGCTAGCTCTTGAGCGAACGTGTGAGGTTTCCTGCATCCCCATGGTCGATGATCTCTTTGTTCACTTAGAGCATCTTCACCGGGGCCTCCAAACGACTCCCCAAAGGATCTTTGGGGGGGGGGGGGGGGGGCCGGACGCGAAAAACCGTCACCAGCGGCACCCCCAAAGGCTCGCCCCGAGCGATTTTGTGTCCGGCACCCCCATTAGGGCCTCCAGACATTGCCGTGGGCATGGCCCTGACAGCAATGGCCTGCCCGTCATACACACAACGCCCCGCGCCCAATTCCCCTTCCTCTACATTGCCGCCCCCCGGCGCCAAAATTCGCAATCTTCCCTCCATTTCCCAAACCCTCGCGCCGCCGCCGCGACCTCCTCGCCTTCCGCCACCATGCCGCCCAAGGCCGTCGGCCTCTCGAAACCCAAGGGACGCAAGCCGCCGTCATCGGCGCAGCCGAAGAAGAAGAAGTTGAAGCGGGAGCCACAGGATCTTCCGTTGTCGGCGGCCAATCCTGCGATGAGCCAGGCCCAGCACCGCGCCGCCGCTTCCCAGCTTCGGCAAAAACGACGAGTCAAGGCGAAGGACAAGTCGGTGTCTGATCGGTGTCGTCGTCGAACGACAACGCCGCCGAGATGTTGATCGCCATGAGCCAAAGCAGCTCTAGCCCAGCATCCGTCGGCAAGTTTGTCGGGTCGCCGTTTGTCCCGGTCTTCTTCGACGGCACCTCCGGCTACCCGTCGCAGGTGTCGCGGCTTTCCCCCGAAGAGCCGACCCTCGATCTGAACGTCGCGCCGCTGTTCAGCGAATCGCCGGCATTGCGGCGGACACCTGCCACGAGCCAAGACGCGACTGCTTCCCGCGGCCTTCTCTTCGGCGACCAACTCGGCCATGTGAGTGCTATTTATAATCTTGATCTCCCCTCATTTATTGTGTTCCCTGGCCGATTGTGCGCAGTTATTGCGAACGGCCGGATGCAAATTGTTTTATTGTGCATTAATTGCCGAGGATGCAAATTGTGTCTTTTGCTGGGTAGGACGCTGGCGCCACGTTCATGACTTCAATCATCGACGACGGTAGTACCTACGCCGCCTACGCCGCTAGTGTCTACGCCGAGACAGATCAGTTCGCCCAGGGCGACGAAGGGGATGCCGGCTAGGGCCAGGGCCAGAAGGGGATGATGGCCAGGGCCAGGGCCTGGAAGGGGAGGTCGAAGAAGAAGAGGATGGCGTCCGGAGGCCGGGAAAGAGAGGCCCGACTTGGTCCGAGGAGGAGGACGTCTTGTTGGCCGAGGCGTGGATGAACGTGAGCATGTGCGGCGAGAAGGGCGCCAACCAAAGGAAGAACGCCTATTGGTTACGCGTGCACAAGGACTACACCGAAAGAAGGTCGTATCCTCCTCTTGAAGATTTGCCCAACCGCAATGCGAAATCGATTGAGTGTCGTTGGGGCGTCAGCTCGAACCTCACTACCAAGTTTCACGTTTGCAATGAGCAAATCTTGATGAGAGACGAGAGTGGCAAGAACGATGCCGATAAGATTAGCCGATCATCTTAACTTGTAACCCATCATATTTACATGCATACTTGACTTGGCCTTTGTTTGTGTAGCTGAAAGACACCAAGTACATGTACCTTGACTTGGAGATGGATGGCAAGAAGCCATACAAGTTCATGCATGTTTGGGACGTGGTTAAAGGTTGCTCGAAGTGGAAGAGCCATATAAAAGACCAAGGCACCGCCGAGGGAGATGAAAGAAAGCTGCCGGCTGCTAGCGCCGAGCGTCCAGAGATGGGAGTGAAGGCGTGCAAGGCGGCCGCCAGGGCTGGCAAGAAGTCAGGGGCCTCGGGCGCCGCAGGCAGCATCCAAGAGTCGGTGAAGCTATACGTTGCCGAGGTGGCCGCAGCGACTGTCGAGAAGAAGAAGCTGTAAGCCAAGTCCGACGAGAAGTGGAAGCTCTACTTCAAGATGCAGGAGGCCAAGCTCAAGAACCAAGAGAAGAAGGAGGAGCGTCTGTACATGGCCACGAACACGACCAGCATGAGCCCCAAGCAGAAGGCCTACTTCGTGGCCGAACGGAGGCGCATTGAGGCTGAGGAGGAGGCCGAAGCGGCGGGGCTCGCGGAATCGGAGAGGAAGGCGAGGACGGCGACGACGACGAAGAAGTCGACGAGGAGGCCGCCGTGTGATCGGCATGAACCATTGCGCCAGGGAGGCGCCCTTTTGATGGCCGGCCTTGGAGACTTGTTCTCCAGCGCGGTCGATCCTTTTTTGATGGCCGGCGTTGGAGATTGTTCTCCGGCGCGGTCGAAACTATGCCAAGTCTCTGACTTGTTCTCCGACGCGGCAAAACAATTTGATTGCCGGCATCATTTGAGACATTTTTATTAATGCATGCACAGCCGTCCTGTTCCTCATTTGTGTTGTTCATCGGCGGCGACCACGGCATGCCCGCAAGGTGTTCGGCAGTTCGCTCAAATTTTGGGCGCGTTTGGGGTGGGCCTTTGGGGAGTACCGCTGTGGACGGCCTCCAAATGTTGGCCGGTCACATATCCGACACCCCAAAGAGGCCCAGTTGGGGGTGCCGGACACACATTTAGAGGCCCCGTGGAGATGCTCTTAGAAGAAGAGGAATACTGGTATCTAAAACGTGTCACTTAGTAATTGTCGCGAACAAGAAGCATATCAGCGTCGCATCTCAAAGCAGTCAACACAATCGACCTCTGCGGAGTACTAGTGTAGTAGGACAGCAACGTCGTCGTCGACGTGCCTTGAATATTCCGTCGCTACAAGAAATCGCCATGGATAGCTACCTGTGCTGCTCACTGACAGCAGCTCCGTTGAATTCTGGACGAAATTTGCATAACAGGGGAAGAAAATCAGCATCACAGTCTCCAACTAGTCAGCTCATAGACCAGTCAACCATGACTGTGAGTCACTCGATCGATCCATTGTTTCGTTGTGCGCCATCACAGCGATCTTCAACCATATACGGTGCACTGCAGGCTGCAGCAAACGTAACCATTACTGAGTTTAGCTCTGGTGGTCTTACTCGAAATTGATCGATCAGCCATGGCGGTCGGTGGCGTCGGCGTCTCCGAGACCCAGATGGACCGGAGCTACGGAGGAGGCGGCAGGATAACGGCCTTCGTCGTGATGTCGTGCATCACCGCCGGCATGGGCGGCGCGATCTTCGGCTACGACATCGGCATCGCGGGCGGGGTGTCGTCAATGGAGCCGTTCCTGCGCAAGTTCTTCCCGGACGTGTACCGGCGGATGAAGGGCGACTCCCACGTCAGCAACTACTGCAAGTTCGACAGCCAGCTGCTGACGGCCTTCACCTCCTCGCTCTACGTCGCCGGCCTCCTCACTACCTTCTTCGCCTCACGCGTCACCTCGCGCCGCGGCCGACGCCCGTCCATGCTCCTCGGCGGCGCCGCCTTCCTCGCTGGAGCGACCATCGGTGGCGCGTCCGTCAACATATACATGGTCATCCTTGGCCGCGTGCTCCTCGGGGTCGGCCTCGGGTTCGCGAACACGGCCGTTCCGCTGTACCTGTCGGAGATGGCGCCGTCTCGGCACCGCGGCGCGTTCAGCAACGGCTTCCAGTTCAGCGTCGGCATCGGCGCGCTCGCGGCCAACGTCATCAACTTCGGCACGGAGAAGATCAGTGGTGGCTGGGGGTGGCGCGTTTCCCTGGCCCTCGCCGCCGTGCCAGCCGGTCTCCTGTTCGTCGGCGCGATCTTTCTCCCCGAGACGCCCAACAGCCTCGTGCAGCAAGGCAAAGACCGTCGGGACGTGGCTCTGCTGCTGAGGAAGATTCGTGGAACGGACGATGTCGACCGGGAGCTGGACGACATCGTCGCCGCCGCAAATACCGCGCATGCCGGGGGCGGTCTGCGGATGCTCCTCACCCAGCGGCGGTACCGACCACAGATGGTGATGGCCGTGGCTATACCCTTCTTCCAGCAGGTGACCGGGATCAACGCGATCGCCTTCTACGCGCCGGTGCTGCTTCGAACGATCGGCATGGGCGAGAGCGCGTCACTCCTGTCCGCGGTGGTCACGGGCGTGGTCGGCGCGGCCGCCACTCTGCTCTCCATGTTCCTCGTCGACCGCTTCGGCCGCCGCACGCTCTTCCTCGCCGGTGGCACCCAGATGCTCGCGTCGCAGGTGCTCATCGGCGGGATCATGGCCTCCAAGCTCGGCGACGACGGCGGCCTCAGCAAGGCGTGGGCCGGGGCGCTCATCTTCCTCATCGCCGTGTACGTGGCCGGCTTCGGGTGGTCGTGGGGGCCCCTCGGGTGGCTAGTGCCGAGCGAGATATTCCCGCTGGAGGTGCGGTCGGCGGGGCAGAGCGTGACGGTGGCGACGAGCTTCGTCTTCACCGTCTTCGTGGCGCAGGCGTTCCTTGCCATGCTCTGCCACATGAGGGCCGGCATTTTCTTCTTCTTCGCGGCGTGGCTGGCGGCCATGACGGCGTTCGTCTACCTCCTGCTGCCGGAGACGAAGGGGGTGCCCATCGAGCAGGTGGACAAGGTGTGGCGCGCGCACTGGTTCTGGAAGAGGGTCGTCCCCGAGGAGGCGCCAGGGAAATTCTGAAGAAATGGGCAAACGCCAGACGTTAGTCAGCTGTAACGAGGCCTCGCAACAGCCGCCTTCAGAGCCGTTGATCCACTTATGTGAAACGATCTTGCGTGCCCGATCTATTCAGTAAAATCTTCACGTGTAGCATTTTTTGTCCGTGTATGCAACATCCCATGTAGCAACCAAAATATTTTAGAAAATGTTATCGATGAGTGTAGCAAAAATCCGACGTATTTTTTTAAAGTAGTTCTTTATTAATTTATTTATTTTTGGATTGCTATCGTTTTTTTTTTGCGAAACACAGTACAACGCAGACGCTCACATACACGCGCATACACTCACCCTATGAACGCACACACGCACACCCTACCCCTATGAGCACCTCCGAGAGACTGAGCCGGCGGTTGGGTCTTGAGATTGACGAAGTCACCACGGGCGCCTCGCTGTCGACGGGAACGTCGCCTCCCACTGAAGAATATTCCGCCTAAATGAGAAACACCAGCATCAAACCTGGGGTTTGAACTCTGGTGGGCTGGGGGTACAACCACCCTCCTAACCATCTTGCCACAGACAAGTTCTCGATTGCTATCGTTCCAAACGGATGCTTAGATAGGCTTAATAACACACCACCGCTCAATCTCTCTACAACTTAAGTGCCATAGCAATTCACTTCATTACAAATTCTATTGGACTTCGCGAGAATACCTTGATGGTAAGTGGCTTCTTTAGCTTAAATTTTCTTGCAACTGAACCCATTGAACCTAATAGACTGTTTGAAGGAGTGTAGGATGGAAGAAAAATATATTTCAGTGACCAGATCACTCGAATAATAAGTCTTGGCCATATCTAAACCTTATAAGCAAGTTAAGGCTTCCCGTAATGCAGCCTAGCGGCGGTGAGAAATAACACCCCGGGCTGAGTACACAACTTCTCCCTCATGGTCATGAAAAGGACAGCACCGCAGGACCCGTCTTTCCCTTCTTCAAAGAACTTATGTCCGTATTGCCCTTCAGCCATAGTTGTTCCAGTCTCCTCAATCAAACCTTTTTGCTCACATTTTCATGATTCATCTAAAAAAATCAGCAGCTAATTGAAGAATCGGGCTTTCTTTTCTGTCAATATTGATCCATTCCGAAACTGAACCTGCACTGTGTCTTGATAGTTCTTAAGGAATCTAATAGAATTATCAATCGTGATATCTCCTCTATCAGATATCACATTATTTCGGTGATGCCAAACCCTCCTCTAAATAAAAATCATTTTAATTATCAAGCCTTTCCGTAGAGTATCAAACTATGAGAGCTCAGTCGTGGCCAGAATAATCAAACTTATCATCGAAGTAGGTACCAGAGTTTAGCTAAACCTTTCCTTAAGCTCACGGTTTGGAACAACACATAGTTGCATAGTAAGCCGTATCATCCTCCATACCCCGGATGGAACATGTTGGAAGAAACTGTGGATTCCTTGGGTTCCTGTTGAACTTAACAAGACTATTAGCAGCAAGTTTCCACAAAATTGTTTTTACCTTTGGGTGCCTTTTGGTGGACATTTGTCTACATTCTCTTTTGTACACGAGTTTGGAAGGTTTGAGTTCCTCGAATCCATCGCAAGACTGTAAGCACTACGAACAGAGAACATAGAGTCCAAGAGACAAAGCCTTCTTCATCATAATTGGAAGGCAGATCTTTAGGATGTCCTCCGCATCAAAATCTCGAAAAATCCCAAATTAAATTATCTTTCAGTGTATGGTATTCATTTATCAGCTTCTCTGCCCTTCTTAATCTTGAGTTTTTCACATTGGGTGTTATTTTCATGCCGTCTCTTCGAACACAATTATATCTCTACAAATCCTTATCTTTTGTCCCTTGCCAATTCTCCATATAATACCCTTTTTCACAAGCTCAAGACCGTGCATCATTTCTTGCTAACAAGGGGAATGACTTTTTGTGAAAGAAATATCAGTCACGACACACTCTAGTTTCGTCCTCCAGAAATCCTCTCCCACACCCATCTAGGTTAGGCCACCACCACCCTCTCCCTGCTGCTGCAGGATCATTGTCGGGCAAAGCCCGGACAGGGGGAGGATGGCGGTCGCGGGACATCCCTCCGTCGCAGTTTTGGGGCGTGGTTGCTGCAGATCTCGAGTGGGCGTCCTGGTTCAGCGTTAGCATGGTCATGGTGTCAGTGGCGCGGCGATGTTGCCTCCTCTGTGGTCGCAACCGCGAGGAGGAGTCGGTGGTCCAGCCAGTGACGGGTCCGGGATGTCAACGAAAACTCGTTTCGTCCTCTTATGGAACAATCGATAGTGGTTCATGTGGGCGCCGTTTACTTTGTTGGAGGTGTTGTGGGTTTGTTTTTGTTCCCTCTATGCTCCGAGGGAAACTCCAGTTTTAGGCATCCCGGATCGGATGATTGCGACCTTTCTGCGTTGCCCCTTTTAGGGGGATCATTTTGTGTCACATATCGGTTCGAGAGAAAAGTTTATGACTATGGCGGCTAGATGCAGGTTTCCTACTTCTGATGATCCATCGTTTAGCACCCATATGGGTTCCGTCGTCTATTAGAAAAGTGAGAGAAAATAATGGTCTATCATACACTGACAAGTGGCCCATCTTTCTATTCTGTTAGACTTAGTCTTGTACTAGACATGCTAAGAAAAACTTAACTAGTATCAACCATATGTCTAGAACATAAAAGATTCTTAGCCACCTCTTTTTCTCAGCGCTGCACACATTCTAAGAGAACGAACCAAACAATTGAATTGAAAGAACTCAAAGGACCGCCATGAGTAAAGATTATTTTCCGGACGTCTCTCAAGCTCACGACTTTGGTAAGAATTTCTTGTTCCGGTCCAAATAATGTTGGGAGCATGGCAATAAACTTCTGCTTCTCGTCCTTACTTGTTTTTTTCTGTCACATTACCAGCCTCATGTTTGCGCTGGGCCTTCTTTTATAGCTTCTCAGGATGTTTCACAAAAATAAATGCACTTCAATGTTCAAGCTCGGACGAAAAATAATGGCTTATATTGATTCTGTTGATCCGCTTAGCGCAGTGAGCATGTGCATGGTTTATCACTTTTCTTCTCTCGCTAAGATCTTTCTACTTGTTTGTAAATTCATGAAGTGATCTTCATCCCTTGAAGATGAACACTGAGGCACGGGTGCGCTATGGATAGGTGTGTTAGAATAGTGTACATAAACATTAAAGATAGCTTAGAATTATAGAGATCATCTTGTATTCTAAGTTATAGGCATCTAACGTCTCAAGTGTTACCTTTGTATACCCCATAAGTCTGATTAATACAACACAATATTCATGTGATATTAATCTCTTCTCCTTAATTAGCGGCGTAGACACCAGTCTCGGTCCAAGGTCAAATTGGTTCTGTAGAGATAATTTTTTAGTCCATAGATTGGATCTAAGTAATTTAGCCACAAAATAAAACCTTAATTCTCTAGATCATGATTCTCAAAATCCGATGCAAATCAGTGCAGAAATCAGCTCCAGCAACCATCGTGTGCACAACGACGCGCAATTTCGGCAAACCCGGGGACAAGATTCGGGGCCTAACCAAGATATTTCTCTCCAAAGCCAACAGTTTGAATATTTAGAACAGAAGCCACCACTTGCCCTCCTCGTCGTACATTTGTTCTTGATGAACAAAGAACACTGTCCTGCAGGGCTAGACAGCTGAGTTGATGTTTCTATGGTAAACTGTTAAGTTGAAGTTCAGCACATGGTAAGATACCCATCAATCAAAGTACAGTGATTGAGAGCTGCCTGACAAATTGCATCAAGACTGAAGATCAATGCAGTGCTGGTCGGATACGTATGTGCTATATTATTGCTCGATCATGTGGGAGTTCAGAAGATAGTGCATCGATCGCAAGAATGTATCCAGTCGCGTTGCACGCTCTTGAGCAGGTACATTGATTCAATCGGAGTAGTATTGATCTGGAGTGTTCCCACAGATTTTCACAAAAATCTTCCGCCTAAATCAATACTTCTGGGCAGGTAAAAAAAAACTTCTGGGAAACTATTCTCTCATAAGACCTCAAGTGAGCCCAACATGTCGTCAGATCTGATGAAACTAACAGCAGTCGTTACAGAATAGTTATATATACATCATACATCTCTACAAATATTAAACTCCCTAGGATTCTTGCCTTCTCCTTACTTCACATGTCAACATCAAGCTGGGTCCACTTAAATATTATTTAATGTCTACAAATACTAAACTCCCTAGGATTCTTGCCTTCTCCTTACTTCACATGTCAACATCAAGCTGGGTCCCACTTAAATATTATTTAATGAAATACTAAGTTACACACTACACCATGGTGGCACATTGAACCATCTATATTCCACACCTACACAAAAATATGTTGGATATATACACATATTTGTATATATTTGCTAAATTTTTGGTGAAAAATGGTGTTCCCAGCTATATAAAAAACGAAAATTGTGACCGTGAAAAAGAAAATAGTTATATTTCCTCTTAAAATTTCTCGTTTTTACAAATACTAATCTCACTAAGATTTTTGTCTTCTTCTTGCTTCACATGTCCCAATCAAGATGGACACGGTAAAATATTATTTAGTTAAATACTAAGTTTTAGACTACACCATGGTGGACCATGGACCCCATCTATAGGTCTACAAAAAAGGTTTGATACATACATATGTTTTTTAATATATTTGTTAAATCTTCGATGAAAAATTGGTATTACTAGCTACACAAAAAAGGAAATTGTGATTGTGAAAAAGAAAAATAACTATATTTCCCCTTAAAATTTCTCCTTTTTATGTAGCCCAAAATATAAAATGCTTACAAAAATTCAAGAGCACGTACAATACATACACGTAGTTGTATTATTCATTGGCCAAATACTGAAAACTAAACATTTCGTTTCAATTTTTGTAAAAAAGGAAAATGTTGTGAGCTCAAATCTATATGCATTTACGTCAACTCTCTCCCTTATATATCCTTTCTCTGTCGCCAGCGCCCACCATAGCGTCGCGTCGATTAAGGCACACAAAATCATTTCTCTTCTTCCGCTTTACTCTATCTGTATTTTACCAAAAACATTCGTTCCGCTGTAAATTTTGCCCATCTCTCCACGCACAGATATGGCTCCATCAAGCCTCTTGGAATACGGGGCACCTCCATCTCCGATGTCGCCTCTCAAGTCCAAAGTTAACTTGCAAGTCCACGTGCGGTCCCCCTAGATGCATACTTTTGTGGCCACCCAATGCCAGTGGGGTGAAGGACTTACTACATATGTCGCATTAGTTGCACGTGAATACTCACATCAGCTCTCGCATCAGCCATTGATGTCGTCGTTGCTGTTAGTGGTGCTCGCTTTGGTGATGGTCACAGCTGCGGTTGATACCGTGAGCAACAATTCAATGGTGAATGGGGGTGGTATGATGAGTTAGACGCATTTTGTTTGATGCCACCTAATTATTGATAAAAGATCATATTTGTCTTTATTTGTGAACCTTTTCTCTACATTTTGTTTACTTATATATTTGTCACTTATGTTAAGAGAACATACTGTGTAAGCAAGTGCATGTGTGTATTTGGTAGATGGTTGGATGCATACACTGAAAAAGATCTATGTGTGTCTAGCCTCACCTGATGTCGTTAGAGTGCAGAAAAGTCATGACTCATGAGCGTACAATGCTAAAATAACATGTGACGTGTGGTGAAGATGACTAACTATATGTTTTGAGATAGTCATTCCTGCAATTAGATATATACTAAAAAACTATTGGTGGTATTCATGCCATTTATTTTAGTTTATATTTTATTTTATGTAATATGGATCCGATTCTCAGATTAAAATGTCATGCAAACCATTTAAGATCTCAGCTTTTTGGTGCATTATTTAGTGTTTATCGGTATAATATTCTTCCATTTACATAGTATCGATTGTACTCGATCGAATTGATTGAATTTTATAGGAAATAATTATACCAACTACTGATTGTGTGATAATTACTGTCAGAAAATTCTACTTGTTTTTATTACAATAAATCAATGACCTTGAGTATTTTGATGTATAATCAAGTCGTGAATAATTAGCTATTGAGTCTGCAATGTTCATCTTATATATCGTACATTGTATACAGATTGTCGCAAATTTGTTCAATTATTTTGTTGAACCTTCATAGAACCATGTACACAATTTAACTTTCATCACATTTCATAATTATGGTCGTATTTTTATTTTCTATCTGAGTATCTGAGAGCTTAAGCTTTTCTATAGTGTCAAGTGTTTTATTTAGTGAGTGATGTAGGTCTATTATTTCTATAACTCACACAACTATGTTCTTTTCCTTACTTTCCTATGTTTATGTGGGGATGTTTGAGTGATCTTGTTGGAAGAGAGTGAACGAGTGATACTATTTTTTTTTATTACTACCCTATATATGTTTTGCTAAAATACATCGATTGTATTAGACCGGACGCGGCAACGCGCGTCTTTTCCTTCTCGTTATCATGAAAATGAATGATTACGAGACATCATGATCAGCTCCCCTTCCCGGGTCAGCATCAGCCGAATTAATCGCCCCACATCAGCAATACTCTATGGGCAACAGTTCTCATCGTCGCCGTTTGTTGTCCATGGCTTCAGATCAAAAGGCAACGGCCAACGAGACGAAGCGTCTCGACCGGGTCGTCGACGCTGGGCTGCTTGTCTGATCGGACGATGCAGAGAACAGGGTGATCAAGCATGGGTGATGGATAAGATGGCAGAGGTCTCTTTCAGACACCTCGTCGTGGCTCCTCAATTATTGGGGGTTCGTTCGGCACGTAACGTAACGTACGTGATATGTAGTATACGTGATCAGTGCACTTGCCCACGTTACTCCGCAGATAGATAGTGGATAGCTCATCTCCATGTGAACCGGTCTGCCGAACCAACATATATATAGCTAATTTCGGTTAAACAACTAGGCACATCAAGTCATCTCCATCATCGCCTGCCAAATAACCTTGAAGGCCTAGTGGACGTCCGAACACCCACAAAAAAAAAGGTCACAATGACACTCTCCAAGTGTTCAGAACAAACTATTTTTTGTCCGGCACCCCTGACCCATCCTCAAAACTTGGTGGCCTAATTTGGGGAGCTGGCCGCCACCTAGACACGCCTCTGATAGGTGGGGCCCCCTTGTCATTGACACGGGCAGGACATACGCGCTATATGTCATAGTGCAAGAGGTCGTTACCCAGGCCCAGGTTAATGGCGACGCCAGTTACCCAGAAACGGGATGGCAGTGATGTGCCTGCACACGCATTGGCGCCAGCGCAACGCCCGTTGACGCGCCAGCGTTGGGGTTCCCCACCTGTCGCGTTAACACCGGCGCACCGCTCTCGGCCGTTAAAACTACTCCTCGATGTGCACATCCACACGGTCGCTCTCTTACTATAAACACACACTCTCCCTCCTCTCCCTCCTCGTCAAAGGCACATCAACATCCACGAGGTGTGGGAGCTCAACCGCGTGGAGGCGGAGGTTGCGAAGTCATTATTCATGATGTCGGCCAGGCTAGCTCCGCCCCACCATGAGGCGGCCCCGTGATCCCCGACTATAGCCCCATGCGTTCTTCCTCGCCGACGCTGCCCATAGTCGTAGCCGCAGATGAAGGAGGTGCCTTAGCCACAAGTGCCGGTGGTCACCACATCCTGTCATTGTTGTGGAACGAGCACGACGACGACCGTCCCGGCTACATGGCGGCCATCGCTGATTCGGTGACCGAGATCGAGAGGGACTCCTCCGCCAACATGGTGGCCATGGTGACCCCGGTGCAGATGGCGGCCTCCTCCTCATTCGGCGTCGTGTGCGCAATTGGACAGCCCCCCCCCCCCCCCCCCCCCCCCCCACGCCTCGGGACAGACATCTCCACCTCTCGTGCTGCCTCGGGGAACAATGGTGAGAAGTAGTTAGTTAGATGTATGGCCGTCCCGTTTAAATTTTCATTCAAACAAATTTAAATATAAACAAAATTTGAATAATAAAGATTAAAATGTTTACACTGATCTCGATCTATCTTTTACTAGTTGGTTTGTGGGTTTCTACTGGGGGAACACCCACATTTACCCGGACATATGTCCCGGACCTCGAACTGTCATTTCACGGGGCTAGCTCTCGTGGCCAGCCGGTCATGTCTCGTTTCTGCTGAGCGTGCACGCCCGCGTACGTGTAGAACTTTGAGCCGAGGAGGGTACTACGAACCTGTCAGATCATTTAGATGTCCAGAAAATACAGTACCTGTCAGATCATTGAACTTTCTTACTTTCATCAGTTGAATCACTGCGTCGGCAACCAATAAGCAGACTACACATTCCGGCTAGGTGGCAAGGTGTCCTCAGGTGTAAGGGTGGGCGTTCGGTCTGTTCGGTTAATTCGGTTCGATCTATTCGGTTTTTAAGAAATTCGGTTATCTGAAAATAAAGACCAAATTCATCTCGGTCTTTTTAGTTTTCTGCTATTCGGTCTTCGGTTAATTCGGTGCGGTCTTCGGTCATGACCAAATAGAGCGAATTCAGAACCGTGATTTTACGGCCACTAGCTGGTTACGTAATTGTGTATTTTTTTTTACTTGCTACATATGTAGTCTTAGGATTTAGGATTAGTACTGGCGGCTAGGTTGTTTAAAGCGAATGGATGCAAGATCGTGGGGAACCGATCGATCGGGATCTGGGAATTGATCGATTGGGAAGATCTACAGTAGTTGGGCTGGGACTCTCCTTTTTTGGGCCTAGAGACTAGACATGACGCTTCATGGCACATAACTTTGGTAAAAAAAACTCATAAATTCGGTAGAAGGCTCTGTAGCACATAAATTTGGTAAACAAAACTCATAAATTCAGTTCTTCGGTCTATTCGGGTTACCTATAAGTGATGCCCGAATTTTTGAACTAATTTCGGTCTATTTTAATTTTCTACCCAAATTTTTGTCGTTCTTTTCGATCTCGGTTATTTCGGTTTCGATCTCGGTCTTTTCGGTTTCGGTTTTTGGTCTTCGGTTTTTCTGCCCACCCCTACTCAGGTGGAGCCTACGAATCGTCGGCGAGGCACAAACTTGAATGGGAGGAGAGATCCAGAACCAGCATGGAGTGTATGTACAGAGTCCTCCGTCAGTAATATCCAACTATCCAAGTCGGCCATGTGTACCGGTGTACGCAGAAGCCAGATCGCAGCTGCCACTGACTGCTACAGAGTTGAGTATATAATTCTGCTGGGCATTCAACGACGAAGGCGTGGAGGCGTGGCGCGTGGCCAACTAGCCAGTGCCAGCACGCCAATCATTCATCGCCATTTGGCCATAGTATCTTATAAGCTGCTAGTACCCCGCGGGGAAGAAGGAACAACCATCGCAAGAATCGGATCAAACCATTTTTGGTTGTTGGGAACGAACTACCGGAATATTAGGTTCTGCAGCTGCTGCTGATCGTGCCAAGAAGTAGGAAGCAGAGAAGGAGAAGATCGTGCCAAGAAGTACGAAGCAGAGAAGGAGAAGACGCAGCTCGATCGATCAGATGCTGATCTTGGAGCTGGGCCTCTGGGTCCTGCCCTTCACGCTGCTGCTGGCGCCGGCGCGGCGGATGGTGCACCTCGTCGAGGAGCTGCAGCGGATCCTCTTCGCCTTCGTCTGCGGCCGCCGCCGGCCCGGCAGGGCATTCGGCGAGGTCTGGAGCCGCCTCGACCGCCTCGACTCCGCCACCGTCATCGCCTGATCGTGATCGACCACCCATGCGGCGGCGACCGCTCTGCTCCATCATCGTGTAATTAGCTTCTTGCGCTAGATTGTATATTCTATACGCCTCCGATCCCTGTAACTGTTCTTCAAGAAAGGATCGATGCGTTCTTTTTCGTCTGGTCTTTGATCGGATTGTCATCTTTTGTGTCGTTTCTTGTGTTCCTTTCTTTTTTGCTTCCGAGTATAAACATACACTATCTTCTCTGTAATTGCGCGTAGATGAGTTGTTTTTCAGGGGCTTGCTGAGCCGATGATCGATGTACACGAATTTCTCAGAATCTTCCGATGTTTTTAGAGAAATATAAGATGGAGACCATAATTTTCAGATTCTTGTGATGATTCATGAAAAGATTCGGGTCGCGTTTGTCGTGTGCCAGATGACATGACGGTCGGCCCATTGTTTTTATCCTGGTTGTAACCTGTCGTTGTCAAGCCCCCAATCAAGCACGTAGTATGGATTATTTATTTATTTATTTTTCAAATAAAGCAAACACGATTTCCAAGAACGTATAAACAGAACTGCAACTTATTTATCCTTCCCAGCAATATATCATCGCAGTCGAGCATCGGAAAAGGACACATAAACCATCACGCCTAAAGCATGGTTAATAATAGAGCCGGCTGCTAGTTATAAGCCATTGCCATGTCACATATAGTCAGCTTATAGCCATCATATATAATAGTTGGCTATATATGTTGAAAAATAAATAATGGAATATACTACTATCGGATGGGTACGCCAAATGTGGATAAGATGTACAATTATCTTGGTGAGATTTTTTAGATTCATATTTATTATACCTCAGATCCTATAGTTTCCATCCAAGATTTATGATATCTTGATTTATGAGAATCTCTAGTGCTCACTAAAGTAAAATTTCTTGCTTTCCGACACTTGATAATAGTTGAAGAATATTTGAGTGGTTTGGTCTGTGATTTTCCTATCAAGTTAAAGGTTTCCATATAAAATAAATGTTGTCTCTGTGAGTTGTTTTTCTAATGCTATTCGTAGAATCTCCCCCTTGGTGAGACATCGTGTTAGCATGTAGGTGTGAGCTTCTCTTACACATAGAGGCACTATCTCAACTTTGGTGAGGTACGAGAAGTGTGATGTTCATCCATTTATGTTTTATACAAAATATTTTGTTTCCTAATAGTAACTTACTATCTATGAGTTAGTACACTATCTCAAGTAACACGTTATTCTAGCTACCTATTTTCAGACCAAGTGTCTGATAATTCCCATCTGATGGAAATAAAAGTGTCGGTTTCCCCCACACTTTCTGACCTCTAGATTTTTCCATGTAACTCCTGCATCGTGTGATCCCGTTGTACTTACACTCGGTAATAGTTAGAAGAAGAATCATGTGGTTTAGGCTTATGGTTTTTCTCAAGTTGTAGGTTTTCAAGGTAAGAGAGATCTGGTGATTCTGTGTGTTCCTTTGTCACCGTCTAGGTGAGACACTCTCTAAACTTTGATGTGAATTTATCTCACAATGAGATACACTAGCTCATCTTATGTTTGATGCATTGAGTGATCCTCGTTCCCTTTATGCCTTGTTTATTTCTAGTATATTGTAGGCAATTGGAGGGGATTGTACTGAATCACTACTAACCCGGTTTTGGATGTGGTAATCCACTGATATCCCCACGACCCCCCTCAAGTTTTTGTAGATTGAAAACATTTCAACATACTAGTGTATTTTAGTTATTTGTAGAGTTTGAGCGAATTGGGTGAAAAGAAGAATTTCAGCAAATTACCTCCCATCCCCAATCCTTTTGGGGGTGAAATACACCCCTACTAAATAAGGCCTTACGGTAGAAATTTGATGCGGAATCAGACGACATACAAATACAATCAACACTCTCATTGTAGCAGTTAGAGGCTGGGGGTACGCCATTTGTTACTGTAACCGAGCATCAATAGTTGACACAACTAGTGTCATCTGTATCTTGAGATATTTCTTTGCAGATCCAGATTGGTTTGTTAGATCAAACTCTCCTGGCAATCATTACTGTGAACCACCCATAAATTCATCAAGATTAGATGACCGACATGATGCCACATTATTACATTTGTCATACAAAATGAAATCCTGGCTAAGTTTATTCACCGTGTGGATTTCGCAAACATATATACGCATTCATATTGTACTGTCTCGTGTGTCGCGTGTGACAGATAGGCAAACATGCTACTCCCTCCGTTCCAAAATACTTGTCTTCCATTTGTCCAAATTTGGATGTACCTATACACAAAAACATGTCTAGGTACATCCGAATTTGGACAAATGGAAGACAACTATTTTAGAATGGAGGGAGTACAATATGTGGTTCTCCATAAATTGACTCTGAGCTACCACCTTTAGTTGCACAGTGCACAGCTTAACTGCACATGAATGCACGTACTGCTACTCAACACGTACAGTAGCCAAGCTGCCGACAATATATGATAGCTATATAAACACTTGCACTCGGCGCAATATGAAGCAACAAGTTTCCAAAGCAGCCATAGATTCATCTGAGAATTGAACAGAAGAAAGGGTTGGGGGAGAGAGAGAGCAATGGCGGCTCAGGCACGGACATTGGAGGTTCCCACAGACCCTGAGCTGCTGCAGGCACAGGCTGATCTGTGGCGCCACAGCCTGTACTACCTCTCTTCCCTGGGGCTTCGGTGCGCCGTCCAGCTTGAGATCCCGACTACCATCCACCACCTTGGCGGGGTCACCACGCTGCCCGACCTGATGTCCGCCCTGTCTCTTCCCTCGGGCAAGATGCCGTTTCTCGGACGCCTCATGCGCATGCTCGTCATGTCGGGCGTCTTTGCTGCCGACAAGGACTCCGAGTCCGGTGAGGAGTTGTACCGCCTCACTCCGCTGTCTCGCATCCTTGTAGACGGCGTCCATGCGGAAGAGCACCACAGCCAAAAGTATTTCGTGCTTGCCGTCACCTCGCCGTATTGCGCGGAGGCAGCGCTGGGGCTTGCCGACTGGTTCAAGAAGGATGTCGAGGTGGAGGCACCAGTGCCATCACCCTTCGAGGACATGCATGGCGTGCCAATCTTCGATGAAAGAACAGCTCTCCTTGACGAAGAGTTCGACACGGTCACCAATCAGAGCTTGGCTGCCCACGACAACATGGGGATTGCCACCATACTGCGGGAGTGCGGTGATATCTTTAAGGGGGTTGAATCTCTGACCGACTGCTGCGGCGGAGAAGGTACGACGGCGAGGGCACTCGTCAAGGCATACCCGCATCTGAAGTGTACTGTGCTAGACCTCCCGAAGGTGATCGACAAAGCCCCCATTGATGGTGTCATCAACTACGTTGCCGGTGACCTGCTCCACACTGTTCCGGCATCTCAAGCGGTGATGCTGAAGGTATGACATGTATTGTTTTAGTTTTACACGACTCGGAAATTTCACAATAATTCTTCATCTATTGATGTTTTTAACTACTGTTGCAGCTTGTGCTACACTTTTGGAGCGACGAGGATTGTGTTAAAATCCTAGCTCAGTGCAGGAAAGCTATTCCACCCCGTGAGGAGGGAGGAAAGGTAATAATCATAGAGATCGTGATTGGGCCTTCCTTGGGATCAATAATGTTTGAAGCCCAACTCTTGATGGATATGCTCATGATGGCGAACACGAGAGGTTGTCAACGTGATGAAAATGAGTGGCACAAGCTGTTCATGAAAGCGGGGTTCACAGACTACAAAATCGTGAAGAAACTGGGAGCTCGTTCTGTCATCGAGGTGTACCCATAGATGTTGAGAACTAAGGATATAAATAAAGTAGGTGCTTATCCAAGGAGAGCTTCTCAGATTCTAGAGTACCTCATGTGTTCATGCTAGTTGCTTAAGGTCCATGGTGAGTCCATGTGGAACGGTTATATTTAGAGATGCATTAAGGCACTTTGCGCGTGTGCGTGTTTATCATATGTTGTTGTGCTCAAACTTTGGCTGTCCGTTGTCATGCGTATTATTTATATTATAGTCGTTATATTCTTTACATTAGTGTCATGAAGGTTGAGCTTGCAATGCTATGCTAATAGAATTTGTGTACTGGATAACTTGGTCTGTGCACCTGATGATTGCCAGGGAACTTGGTCACTTAAATCTAGATCGCAGAATAAATGGAAATTAAGTAGGAAGTTACTCTCCATGGTATTAAGTAGCTACGCCTGACCTATGGTCTTCTGATTCTAGTGATGTACGTGGTAAACTTTCAATTACAAAGGTTCAAATATGATGAGAACCTAGACATACTAACCCGAGTATACATGGTTATCTAGTTTGTAAAGGTTTTGGTCACAAAGCAGTTATATTTAATTATCAGATTGAGAATACTGCAGAAATTGTTTCTATAAAAGGCTTAATTTAATTATAATGGTTTTGGCTAAGACATGTTTTTAAATTAATCTACGTTATCCAACTTACTATGGCTAGAAAAGTTTAACTAAATAGCTGATCATCTATGTGAGCATTTGCTACTGATGTTAATATGAAGTGTGTGTCACATATATTTAGTTTTATTCCTCGAACCTGAAAATATGCCACAGGAATAATAGTACTATTTTACCAATGGCCATGTTTAGCTTTCATCAGGGTATTGTTTCCATGATGTTTTATTTCTCAGAAGATATGTTGAGCAGTGAGAGTGATAAATCTGTCAAGAATAAATGGTGGTGGTAAAGTGCAATGAGTTAGTACATATAATTAAGGAATTGTATACATCTAAAATCCAAGAGAATTTAGCCTATAAAAGAAGGATTACATTTTCCTTGGTAATATATAAGAAGAAGGAGCCATATTTTTCTTTTTTAGGGATAGGCAAATTTCGCGTGTGAAAAGAAAGAAGATAAATTGGGCCATGTTTCCCGAGAGACTACCTTCTCTCAGGCCAGCAGTCTTATACTTATAGTCGACTTCCAGTGTAAGATCAAACTTTATCTAGTTCCACACATTGTCTTTTCCCTTATATGTCGTGCCAGGCGACCTTCTGATAAAAAGGATTTGTGTGGCAAAGCTATATTTCGATCCAAACCCTGGCTCACGCCCGGAAATCGATAGTACAAGGGTTGGTGGAAGGGGTGTCATAAGGTTGTATATTTTTGTTACGGTTTTTATATCATGTTAAGTGTGCTAATTCGAATTAGAGGGAAATCAGTGTCCCGGTTTCCACACTGTTTCTATTATATTTTAGACAATTGTAGGGGATTATCCTGAATCCATACTAAGCCGGTTTTGGATGTAGTAATCTACAGATATCCCCACGAACCCCCTCAACTTTTTGTAGATTGAAAACATTTCAACATACGAGTGTATTGTAGTGATTTGTAGATATTTGAGCGAATTGGGTGAGAATTCCGAAAATTTACCTCCTATGCCCAATCCTTTTGGGGGTGAAATACACCCCTACTACATAAGGCCTTACGGTAGAAATTTGATGCGGAATCAGACGACATACAATCGACACTCTCATTATAGTGGTTAAGGGGTGGGGGGAGGGGCTCTTAACTGTAACTGTGCATCAATAGTTGACACAGCTAGTGTCAACTGTACCGTGTCAGTTATCTTGAGATATTTCTTTGCAGATCCAGATTAATTTGTTAGATCAAACTCTCCTAGCAATCAATACTGGCAACCACCCCAGAACTTCATCAAGTTTATTACAATTTGCATACAAAATGTAATCCTGGCTAAGTTTATTTGCCGTGTGGATCTCTCAAACATATATACACATTCATATTGTATTGTCTCGTGTGTCGCGTGTGACTGATATGAGGCCACACATTACAATATGTGGTTCTGCATAAATTGACTCTGAGTTGCCATATTTCGCTCCACAGCTAACCAAACATGAAAGCTACTCAACACGTACAGTAGCCAAGCTGCCGACAATGATCGGCTCGTAGCTATATAAACACCTGCACGCGACGCTCTGTGAAGCAACAAGTTCACAAAGCAGCTACACAGATCCATCTGGGAATTGAACTGAAGAAAAAAGGGACGAGATATATAGAGAGAGAAATGGCGGCTCAGGCACGGACATTAGATGTTCCCACAGACGCTGAGCTGCTGCAGGCACAGGCTGACCTGTGGCGCCACAGCCTTTACTACCTCACCTCCATGGGGCTTCGGTGCGCCGTCCAGCTTGAGATCCCGACTACCATCAACCATCTTGGCGGGGTCACCACGCTGCCCAACCTGATGTCCGCCCTGTCTCTTCCCTCGGGCAAGATGCCGTTTCTCGGACGCCTCATGCGCATGCTCGTCATGTCGGTGTTTTTGCTGCCGACAAGGACTCCGAGTCCGGCGAGGAGCTGTACCGCCTCACTCCGCTGTCGCGCGTCCTTGTAGACGGCGTCCAAGCGGAGGAGCACCACAGCCAAAAGTATTTCGTGCTTGCCGTCACCTCGCCGCATTGCGCGGAGGCGGTGCTGGGGCTTGCCGACTGGTTCAAGAAGGATGTCGAGGTGGAGGGACCAGTTCCATCACCCTTCGAGGACATGCATGGCGTGCCAATCTTCGATGAAAGAACAGCTCTCCTTGACGTAGAGTTCGACACGGTTACCAATCAGGGCTTGGCTGCCCACGATAACTTGGGGATTGCCACCATACTGCGGGAGTGCGGTGACATCTTTAAGGGGGTTGAATCTCTGACTGACTGCTGCGGCGGAGATGGTACGACAGCGAGGGCACTAGTCAAGGCTTACCCGCATCTGAAGTGCACTGTGTTGGACCTCCCCAGGGTGATCGACAAAGCCCCAGCAGATGGTGTCATCAACTACATTGCCGGTGACCTGTTCCACACCGTTCCACCATCTCAAGCTGTGATGCTCAAGGTATGACATGTATTGTTTTAGTTTCACACGACTCTGAAATTTCACAATAATTCTTCATCTATTGATGTTTTTAACTACTGTTGCAGCTTGTGCTACACTTTTGGAGCAACGAGGATTGTGTTAAAATCCTAGCTCAGTGCAGGAAAGCTATTCCACCCCGTGAGGAGGGAGGAAAGGTAATAATCGTAGAGATCGTGATTGGGCCTTCCTTGGGATCAATAATGTTTGAAGCCCAACTCTTGATGGATATGCTCATGATGGCGAACACGAGAGGTTGTCAACGTGATGAAAATGACTGGCGCAAGCTGTTCATGAAAGCAGGGTTCAGAGACTACAAAATCGTGAAGAAACTGGGAGCTCGTTCTGTCGTCGAGGTGTACCCATAGATGTTGAGAACTAAGGATATAAATAAAGCAGGTGCTTATCCAAGGAGAGCTTCTCAGATTCTAGAGTACCTCATGTGTTCATGCTAGTTGCTTGAGGTCCATGGTGAGTCCATGAAACGCTTATATTTAGAGATGCATTAAGGCACTTTGCGCTTGTGTGTGTTTATCAGATGTTGTTGTGCTCAAACTTCGGCTGTCCGTTGTCAAGCGTATTATTTATATTATCGTTGTTATATTCTTTACATTAGTGTCATGAGGGTTGAGCTTGCAATGCTATGCTACTAGAGTTTGTGCACTGGATAACTTGGTCTGTGCACCTGATGATTGCCAAGGAACTTGGTCACCTAAATCTAGATCGCAAAATAAATGGAAATTAAGTCGTAAGTTACTCTCGATGGTATGAAGTAGCTACGCCTGACCTATGGTCGTATGGTTCTAGTGATGTACGTGGCAAACTTTCAATTACAATGGTTCAAATATGATGAGAACCTAGAGCTACTAACCCAAGTATACATGGTTATCTAGTTTGTAAAGGTTTTGGTCACAAAGCAGTTATATTTGATTATCAGACTGAGAATACAATATAAATTGTTTCTATAAAAGGCTTAACTTAATTGTAATGGTTTTGGCTAAGACATGTTATTTAATTAATCATGGTTATCCAACTTACCATGGCTCGACAAGTTTAACTAAATAGCGGATCATCTATGTGAGCATATGTTAACTTGAAGTGTGTTTCACATATATTTAGTTCTACTTCCTGGATCTTGAAAATATGCCACAGGAATAATAGTACTATTTATTTTACCAATGGCCATGTCTACCTTTCATCAGGGTATTGTTTCCATGATGTTTTATTTCTCAGAAGATATATTGAGCAGTGAGAGTGATAAATCTATCAAGAATAAATGCTACACCTACATAGCATATGTGCCAATCTGAAATTAATGATAAGGGTAACTAATTTGTGGTACTGGAGTAATGTGAGTTTTTTGAATATCTTGTGTGGAGTGCAACGTGCAGCCGTTTTTTTGACGAAGGCCTGATGTACAAGTGAACGTATGGTCCTCATAACACTTACTGGTCCTTGTTCTCTGGTTAGAACCTGAAGACATGCTACTGAGATCACTTCTCTGGCAAAAAAATAGAGAAACAATCTAAGGTACTGAACTTGGGTGACGACAGCCTCGTAGAGGAATATGTGATTGTTCTGAATCCGACAAGACGGAACGTTACTGCAGGTCCAAACTTCAGATTATGTGTTCACTGTATTCACAGAGTTGGAAGTTGCAGGATCACTTGTTAAATCAACTCAAAGGCATGGGTACTAGCAAATAAGGTTCTGTTAAGGAAGGAAAATCCTCATAGATGGTGGGTCTGTGTGGCTGAACATAATGCCTACGAGAGCCTTTACAAGACATCAGGTTGAACCTGATTCCTAGAGCCATGAGACATGAAGGTGCTGCTTTAAAACTGAACCCAGAGCAATTCTAGCTACAACAGTCTCCATTTTTTATGTTTTACTAGAGGTAATGTCCCTAACAGAGCGTATGGTTCTCTCTCAAGAAAAAATAACAGATCCTATGGTACAGCTTCAGCTCTACCTAAACTCCATTTTTTAAGTAAAAAAAAGTGGTAGACCACATTCAGTTACTAACAACATCACAACAGTTTCAAGATTGAGAGCAGGTCACTACTTCAATCATTTCGATTTGTTCGAGGGGATAAAAAAAGAGGTACGATCTATCCCTAAATAGTACTCTAAATTATCATCGAATCTCAATGACCAAGAAAATAATTCGTAATTGGTGTGGAAAAGAGTCCTAGAATACCAGGAATCTAAAAGAAAGATTTTTTTTCTGACTTATTTCATTCAGGGAAGTGTTTGCATGACTCGTCAAACCAGCACATATACATATAAGTATATTTACTTAGGTAGTGTTTTATCTTCCACTCTCTTTCTCTAATTGTGAACTGAACCTGCTAAGAGATTGTGTCCCCTATTTTCAAAATTACCTACAACCTTGAAATAAGTGTGTGCGTGTGTATTGATATATCCAGCCAAAATCTGTGAAGTGCATGAACAGAGTACCTTGAATACCCAACGAAAATAGAACTTGGGCAAATCGTTTCCCCAATCAAAATCATCTATCTCTCTCGTCCACAGCTCAGGTCACATTTTTCAGCAAAATATCAATTATCCAAAGAATTTGTTCTACCTATTTTCCTTCATGTGTCAAACTCCAGATTTTATTTGTTGGACCAATAATTCACAGATCTTGTGTTGTCAACATCAGCCATATTAGCATTACGTTGTAAACTAGCTGCATGGAGTTGTCAACATCAGCCATATTAGCATTACGTTGTAAACTAGCTGCATGGAGTTGTCAACATCAACTAGTACAAAGCAAAATTTATTGATTCTCAGAGGACAGAAGATCTCATTGATTCAGCTTTCACATATTGTGTTTCATGAGCATGGTGCTGTCCAAATCACCAACAAGGTGTTGTCACTCATCAGGAGTAGAAGAAACGTAGACGCATCTCGTATGGGTATCGATGCGTCCAATTTGAGTATGAAGATGAGGAGTTCTCCCCATAGGCAGGAGTTCTTATTTCTTATAATCACGTCGAGATTTTGAGGTTGAAAGCCATGACTTGCATGCTTGGAGGCGAACCATGACTATCTCGTCATATGTCATCATCATTGTTTTGTCAGTGTGTTGTGGTTAATGGTGTAACTGTTGTGCGAGAGAAATTAAGATTATAAGTGTTGTTTGTGAGAGAAATAAATATGTTAAAAAAAAAGAGAGAGAAATAAATATGTTACGGTTGGCGATCCAAATTCAACATCAATATTCGAGATAGTTGGTGTCTTTGATGGCAGTGTTAGTTGTCTGAAGTTTTCTCGATTTTTGCAGATCTTGACATAAATGTACTAGATCAAACTCTCCCTAGCAACCAGCAGTAGAGCCATCCACCAAATAAAATCCTCAAGATCGGATGACCGCGATCTGATGCCACAGTTTGCATTAAGAAAGTGAGCCTAGCTTTAATGGGAGAGTGGACTTGATGAACAGGAGTACATAAGCTCATACTCTATTGTCTCGTGTGTCGCGTGTGAGACTGACATGCGTGAGCTGACTATGCGCTTTCGTATCCTGTACCCATATACTTTATAGTCTCGTGAGCCGCGTGTGAGGTTTTTGAAATGTCACCTTGCGCTCCCCAGCTAATCAAACATGAATTCGTATAGAGAACTTGCCTGTGGCAAGATGGTTAGGAGGGTGGTTATACCCCCAGCCCACCACAGAGTTCAAACCCCAGGTTTGACGTTGGTGTTTCTCATTTAGGCGGAATATTCTTTCAGTGGGAGGCGAAGTTCCCGTCGACAGCGAGCGCCCGTGGTGACTTCGTCAATTTCAAGACCTAACCGCCGGCTCAGTCTTTCGGAGGTGCTCATAGGGGTAGGGTGTGCGTGTGTGCGTTCATAGGGGTGAGTGTATGCGCGTGTATGTGAGCGTCTGCGTTGTACCGTGTTTCTCAAAAAAAAAACATGAATTCGTATACTTGTTTAAAAAAAACATGAATTCGTATACTGCTCTGCAACAGTAGCCGAGCTAACGACAGTAGTAGGCGACTAGCTATATAAGCAGTCGCATGCTACGCAATATCAGAGCAACACAGAGCAACTAGACACTCTTCAGAAAAGAGAGAGAGAGAGAGGGAGGGTGAGAGAGAGAGGGAGAGCAATGGCGACAAAGACCATTGAGGTTCCCACGGACGCTGAGCTACTGCAGGCACAGGCTGACCTGTGGCGTCACAGCCTCTACTACCTCACATCCATGGGGCTTCGGTGCGCCGTCCAGCTTGAGATCCCAACTACCATCCACCACCTCGGCGGGGTCACCTCGCTCCCTGACCTCATGTCCGCACTGTCCCTTCCCTCGAGTAAAATGCCGTTCCTCGGCCGCCTCATGCGTGTGCTCGTCACGTCCGGCGTCTTCACAGCCGACTCCAATTCCGGCGTGGAGCTGTACCGCCTCACCCCGCTATCCCGTGTCCTGGTGCACGGTGTCGAGGCGGACGAGCACCACAGCCAGAAGTACTTCGTGCTCGGTGTCACCTCGCCACACTACACGGAGGCGGCACTGGGGCTGGCTGAGTGGTTCAAGAAGGACATCCAGACACCGGTGCCGTCACCGTTCGAGGACAAGTATGGCGTGCCACTCTTCGATGAGAAAACGGCCCTCCTTGATGAGGAGCTTCACGATGTTTGCACCCAAGGCTTGGCTGCCCACGACAACTTGGGGATTGCCACCATACTGCGGGAGTGCGGTGACATCTTCAAGGGGGTTGAGTCTCTGACTGACTGTTGTGGTGGTGATGGTACGACGGCGAGGGCCCTTGTCAAGGTTTACCCGCATCTCAAGTGCACTGTGCTGGACCTTCCGGAGGTGATCGACAAAGCCCCGGCTCATGACGTCATTAACTTTGTTGCTGGCGACCTGTTCCACACCGTCCCATCATCTCAAGCTGTGATGCTCAAGGTATAGCATGACCATTCCTAGGAAAATTTAAATATTTCAGCTTTACAACTAACCCAAGTCACAATGCTTCATTTGTTGATTCTGTTTACCTTATGCCCATGCATTTTACAGCTGGTCCTACACTTTTGGAGCGACGAGGACTGTGTGAAAATACTAGCTCAGTGCAGGAAAGCAATTCCTTCACGAGAGGAGGGAGGAAAGGTAATAATCATAGAAATTGTGGTTGAACCTTCCTTGGGGCCAGTAATGTTTGAAGCCCAACTCTTGATGGATATGCTCATGATGGTGAACACAAGAGGGGGTCAACGTGATGAAAAACACTGGCTTGAGATATTCATGCAAGCGGGCTTCACAGACTACAAAATTGTGAAGAAACTCGGAGCTCGATCCATCATCGAGGTCTACCCGTAAGATGTTGTGCGCTAAGGATAAAAATAAAGGAGGTGCTTCCTTTTCTACTTATATGTTATGGATCTTTTATAATTAGACTGTTCGATTTGTTGCCTTAAGGTCCATGTAACTTTTATTGAGAGAAGTATTTTCGGTGTGTGTGTGTGTATGTTTATTATGTATGGTGTGCGCCAATAATGCCCGCTTTGGTACTACTTGTTTTCGTGCCGATTATGTATAATTATCATATTATATTACTTTGTATCAACAATACATTTTTTTACTTCAGGCTGATGCAAAAGTGAAGTTAAATTTGCCAGAAATGCATGAACGTTGATGCAATGACTAGATCCGAGTTTCTTCTAGAAAAGGAGGACAACCCTAAGCCCTTTACCTCTCTACCGACTGATGCAGACAAATTTATATTATCAAATATCAGGAAAAGCAGGCATGGTAGTCGGATATAGTCGATCCAAAACAAATAAAAAACTGCGATCGTATGCCTCGCGACAATAACTCGAGCAAGATACCACAAACTGTAAGGTACAAAACCCAGACATACGAAACGTATACAATTCTTAGACTAAACCTTCAAGAAAGGACTAGACCCAACTAGCAATCTATATTGAAACAAATACATCGTACGAGAAAACAAAAACATTGATGTGTTGGTATTGATCGATACATTTGTTTCGAACTCTAAGGATAAGCTCGCTGCACAACACCGGCGATATCGTAAATAAAGTAAGGGTGGGTACAAACAACGAATTGTTGAATCAAGGTAAAAGTTTTAAAGGTCTAAATATTGACATGGGTCGTATTTCGCCATCTAGGATCTAGTATACCAAAAACATTTGCTCCTTTTCTCGTTATTGTTTATTCATGTTGGTTTTAAGCTATATTTTCGGAGCAGTTGTACAGCTAGTTTCTAAATATTTATCATATGACGCATAGTACTTTGACCTCTAAATGGTAAGGAAATAGAGCGTCCTCAGAGCTCATGCCCAAATAGCTCCTGGCTTTCTATCTAGTGGGGTCAACACTTTTGGCTCGTGTTTTTATAGTCCGCTGCTCGTCTTGCTTCATATGGTTCTCACAGACCGGCAAAAAAAACAATCATAGCCGCTTAAAAACCTCACACCGTGATTTTGGGAAATGTGATGGACTCCTCGCAATTCCCAGGAATTTCTGAACCGCGAACGCAAATTGTTTACGTTACGAACACAACCTACAGTTCCAAACTTTATAACAGAATAACATAATATGTTTTACAGCAGTTGGGGATATCAGCCCAAAGTCTAAATTATAACCAAAGAGAATACACGCTGCATGGATCATCAAGCGTGAATGTGACCTAGAACTAAAAGTTAGTGCCATCAAGGTACTCCCCGTCATAGACTTGTGCTTCTCCTTTGAGTTAATATGAGAGTTTTGGTGCAACAATGAGTATGGAGAGAGATGCTTACTTTAAATAACGCTCAGATTTCAAAGGATGGATATAGGGTTTTTTATAATATATGATGGATTCAAAGTCCTAATCTCCAACTTTCTGCTAAAAAACAAATCTTCGGTAAAAGAGTTGTATGATTAATAACTCTTTCAGGTCATCACCATAATTCTACTCATGCCTTGCAAAGGGAATCACCCCTAAAACATATCTTCATTAACGTGAATCACCCCCTATAACATAGCTTCATTGACTCTTCAGAGTTGCTCAGCTTTACCCACAACATATTCACATCTCTCTTGTCACTCCAGTATAACACACGCCAATCGGTGCCTCGACAGAGGTGTGAGACAACAAGCCTTTTTATCTACTCTATCTTTTTGAAGCCTTGACCCAGAAACTCATGATCACTCACTTACCGGTGCCCAGCGAGACTCATGTTCGGAAACGAAACCCTAGCGGACAGAGCTGGAAAAGTTTGGCAAGGTCGGAGTTCGCCGTGCCACCACAACTTGAACTCGGGGTTAAAAGCCCTAGTGGCACGCAAGTCGGCAAGGTCGGGAGTACGCCGTGTCATGTAAACTTGCAACCGGAAACGGAGCCCTAGATGTGAGCCTACAGGCGCGGGTAGATCCTGCCCCCCCCCCCCCCCGGGACGACATGCCCCTAAGGAACAAGGGCCCCCGGCGGCGCAACGCGCTAGGTCTGGGTTCGCCGAGCTATCGCGCCGCGCGGACACCCGGGGGGATTTCCCCCGAAATTTATAAACAACACCTGGAAAAGAGAAAAGAGACTCGTCGCCTAAACCACACGTAATTCACCAAAAGGATTACAGGCCCTGGGACCCACGGGTAGGCCCGGGGAAGGTAGAGTACCGATCTCTCCGCACGAGGGACCGGGGCTAGGGGGGCCCCGTGGAAGACCGGGGGGCCCAGCGCCGGCGACGGAGTCTCCTTGGCGGCCGCCAGGCGGGCCACAGAGCAGCCACTTCCGCTTGCAGGAGCGCAAGGGCCAGCCGGGAAGCTTTCGCTTCAACCTGCATGCAGAAACGCAACGAGCGTGAGAGAGCTTCAGCTAGAAGGACGGGACAGAGACGAGAGACAAGGAAGATACCTCCAGGACCTCCTCCAACCGGCGTATCAGAAGGATTGGGCTCGGAGACCGGCCACATGCTCCTGGAGCACACTGATCACCACGGAACTGGTCGGGAGGTCCTGTACAAGGGACAAGAAGGGAAGAACACATGTAAGTTCACCCCGCGCATGCAGCCATCCCGGCTCAGCCAGGAGCGGACGAACATGACGAGACCGAAGCCAAGGCACAGACTCTGAAGGAAGAGAGTGGCTCACTGATGCGTGTAAAGCACACGTTCGTCAGGAGACCTCAAGTGTAAGGTTTGATGAGTATAGCAGCAAGTCTTCCCTCAGTACGAAACCAAAGGTTATCAATCCAGTAGGAAGTCGGCGATGCTTCGAAGGTGTGAACGGCGTCGGAAAACTCGGCGCAAAGTCTTGACGGTTGACTTGGAACCTGCACACAAGACAATCAAACTAATTTGCCCCAACGAAACAGTGAGGGTGTCAATCTCACCGGCTTGCTGAAAACAAAGGATTAAAAGTGTTGTATGGAAAATGATTTTTGTTTGCAGAGAATGAAAGAAAACAATGATTGCAGTAGGTTGTATTTCAGATGTAAAAGAATGGACCGGGTCCACAGTTCACTAGTGGTGTCACTCCATAAAGATAACTAACATGCTGGGTAAACAAATTACAGCTGGACAATTGACAATATTGAAAAGTGCATAATATGCATGTGCAAGTTGTAGTGTCTACTATGTGATTCATTTGGGCATTACGACAAAGTACACAGACCGCTATCCAGCATGCATCTGTGACTAAATAGTCCACCTTCAGGTTAGCGTCCGCACCCCTTCCGTATTAAGTTGCAAGCAACAGACAATTGCATTAAGTAAAGTGCATAATATAAACAACACATTCATCCTTAGACAAAGCATTGCTGTTTTACCCCTAGTGGCAACAGCACATACACAACCTTAGAATTTTCTGTCACTGTCCCAGATTAAATGGAGGCCGAACCCAACTATCTAGCATAAATACTCCCTCTTGGAGTCACAAGCATTCACTTGGCCAAAGCTTCAACAAGTAACGGAGAGCATGCAAGATCATAAAAGACATAGACATGATAATTCAATATTCAACTTGACATAGTATCAATATTCATCGGATCCCAGCAAACACAACATGTAGCATTACAATAAGATGATCTTGATCATGATAGGCAGCTCACAAGATCTAAACATGATGGCACAAGAGGAGAAGACAACCATCTAGCTACTGCTATGGACCCATAGTCCAAAGATGAACTACTCACACATCACTCCGGAGGCAGGCATGGCGATGTAGAGCCCTCCGGTGATGATTCCCCTCTCCGGCAGGGTGCCGGGGAGAGCTTCAGAACCCTCCCGAGTTAGGGTTGACGACGGCGGCGGCGGAGGATGTTTTCTGGAATATTGGCTCGGGTGTCTAGGGTTTTCCCGAAAAGATGAATATATAGGCGAAGGGGCGGCGTTGGTGGAGGCCCGAGGCCTCCTCACCACGTGGCGGTGCGGCAGAAGGTGGGACCGCGCCACGGTGTGGTGAGGGCGGCCCACGGCCCCCCTTCGTCTCTCCTTCGGACTCCGTGTACGTGTTGGAAAAATAGGGACTTTGACTGTTTCGTGCAATTCCGAGAATATTTCCAGAACAACTTTTCTGAAACCAAAAACAGCAGAAAACAGGAACTGGCACTGTGGCATCTTGTTAATAGGTTAGTCCCAGAAAATGCATAAAAATGATATAAAGTGTATAAAAACATGTAGCAATTGGTATAATATAAGCATGGAACATCAGAAATTATAGATACGTTGGAGACGTATCAAGCATCCCCAAGCTTAGTTCTACTCGTCCTCGAGTAGGTAAAACGATAACAACAAATAATTTCTGAGGAGACATGCTTTCACACAATCTTGATCAAATAATATTGCAAGGCTCATGTCATGAATGAAGTGACTCAAAGCAATGGTCTATAGTTTGCTAACAATAGATAAAGAGTAAACAACTGAATCATATAAGCAAAAACTTTTCATGAATAGTACTTTCAAGACAAGCATCAAAAAGCTTTGCATAAGAGTTAACTCATAAAGCAATAGATTCTAAGTAAAAGGCATTGAAGCAACACAAAGGAGATTTAAGTTTCAGCAATTGCTTTCAACTTTCAACATGTATATCTCATGGATAATTGTCAACACAAAGTAATATAACAAGTGCAATAAGTAAGCATATAAGAATTGATGCACACAAAGTTGACACAGTGTTTGCTTCTGAGATAGAAAGATAGGTAAACTGACTCAACATAAAGTAAAAGAAAGGCCCTTCGCAGAGGGAAGCAGGGATTAAATCATGTGCTAGAGCTTTTTAAGTTTTTGAAATCATAAGAGAGCATAAAGTAAGTTTTTGAGAGGTGTTTGTTGTTGTCAACGAATGGCAGTGGGCACTCTATCCCCCTTATCACCCAGACTTTCAAGAGCGGCTCCCATGAAGGACGTTATTTCTACCCAAGGTAGATCATCCCTCTTCTCTTTTGTTTACACATGCATATTTATAAATTGGTATGACACTCCTCCCAACCTTTGCTTACACAAGCCATGGCTAACCGAATCCTCGGGTGCCTTCCAACAATCACATACCATGGAGGAGTGCCTATTTGATATGTTAACATTTGAAATTGCTTCTGATAAATCATTGGCAAACATGTGAAGAGAATCAAATGGTTAAAGTTGTAATTAATTGGGACTGGGCACCCCATTTGCCAGCTCTTTTTGCAAATTATTGGATAAGCGGATGTATATGCCACTAGTCCATTGGTGAAAGTCTGTCATGAGTAAATGACAAGGTGATAGAGAAAAGCCACATAACTTCCTCATGAGCTATAAAACATTGACACAAATAAGGAGTAAAGTTTTGAATAGTTTAAAGGTAGCACATGAAGTATTTACTTGGAATGGCAGGAAATACCACATAATAGGTAGTTATGGTGGACACAAATGGCATGGGTTTTGGCTCAAGGTTTGGATGCACGAGAAGCATTCCCTCTCAGTACAGAGTTTAGGCTAGCAAGGTTGTTTGAAGCAAACACAAGTATAAACCGTACAGCAAGACTTAATAAAAACATATTGCAAGCATTATAAGACTCTACACTGTCTTCCTTGTTGCTCAAACATTTTACCAGAAAATATCTAGACCTTAGAGATACAAACATGCAAACCAATTTCAACAAGCTCTACGGTAGTTCTCCACTAATAGGCTTTAACTACATGATGCAAGAGCTTAAACATGATCTACTTGAGAGCTCAAAACAATTGCAAAGTGTCAAATTAAACAAGACAATGATCTACAAGAATGAATATCTTTTCAATACCAACTACCACATGTAGCATTTTCTGTTTCCAACCAAACACCAATCAATTTATTTCAACATAAACTCTCCAAATAATACTCAATGAAACAAGAGAGTACTTCTCTACAAAACTAACAGCTCTGAACAAGAGATGCATGAAAAACAGGAGCTAAAAGCATTGCAGTAGCTAGTTAAGAATACTCAACAAATATAAGTGAAGAATATGAGTATTCACATGAAAAAGCGGAGCGTGTCTCTCTCCCACACAAGAATGCTAGGATCCAATTTATTCAGAAAAAAAACAAACAACAAAAAAAAAGCACACAGACGCTCCAAGTAAAGCACATAAGATGTGAAAGAATTAAAATATAGTTTCACTAGAGATGACCTGATAAGTTGTTGATGAAGAAGGGGATGCCTTGGGCATCCCCAAGCTTAGACGCTTGAGTCTTCTGAAATATGCTTGGGATGACCACGGGGGCATCCCCAAGCTTAGGCTTTTCACTCTTCTTGATCATATCATATCATCCTTCTCTTGATCCTTGAAAACTTCCTTCACACCAAACTCGAAGTAATTCTCATTAGAGGGTTAGTGCATAATCAAAAATTCACATATTCTGTAATGACACAATCATCTCCAAACTTCTGGACATTAGCTACAGCCACTGATGTTTTGTGGAGCAAAGAAATCCACTCAAACATAGTAAAAGAGAGAATGCAAAAAAAAGGCAGAATCTGTCAAAAACAGAACAGTCTGTAAAGACGAATTTTTTCGAGGCACTTAAGTTGCTCAGATGGAAAAGTCCAAACTAATGAAAGTTGCGTACATATCTATGACGCGTGATTTTTTCAGAATTTTTCAATTTTTTGCAGTGAATAAGCTCAAAACGTGGACAGCAAAAATCTGTCTCTGCGCAGAAATCCAAATCTAGCATCAACTTTCAATAAGACTTTACTTGGCACAACATGCAATAAAATAAAGATACAAAGGAGTTGTTACAGAAGTAAGCAACTCCTTGACTCAAAGAAAAAGAAAAAAATACAGAAATAAAAACTGGGTTGTCTCCCATAAGCGCTTTTCTTTAACGCCTTTCAGCTAGGCGCAGAAAGTGAAAATCAAGTGTTTCCAAGAGAAGAAGCATCAACATCATAACTTGCTAACAATAGAATCAAAAGGCAACTTCATTCTCTTTCTAGGGAAGTGTTCCATACCTTTCTTGAGTGGGAATTGGTACCTAATTTCCTTCTTTCATATCAATATGGCACCAACAGTTCTAAGAAAAGGTCTTCCCAAAACAATAGGACAAGATGCATTGCATTCGATGTCCATAACAACAAAATCAACGGGGACAAGGTTATTGTTAACCATAATAAGAACATCATCAATCTCCCCAAAGGTTTCTTCATAGCATTATCAGCAAGATAAACATCCAAATAACAATGTTCCAAAGGTGGCAAATCAAGCATATCATAGAGTTTCTTGGCATAACAGAATACTAGCACCAAGATCACATAAAGCATTGCAATCAAAATCATTCACCTTCATCTTAATGATGGGCTCCCAACCATCTTCTAACTTCCTAGGGATAGAAGCTTCATGTTTTAACTTCTCTTCCCTAGCTTGTATGAGAGCATTTGTAATATGTTTTGTAAAAGCCATATTAATAGCACTAGCATTAGGACTTCTAGCTAGCTTTTGCAAGAACATAATTACTTCAGAAATATTACAATCATCAAAATCAAAATCATTATGGTCAATGGTAAAGGAACCATTGTCTCCCATATTCGAAAAATTTCAGCACTCTTATCAGAAACAGTTTCAGTGTTTTAGGCAATTTTAAACGCTTTGCAGAGGTAGTGAAACATTGCCAACACCAATAACATTACCATTGATAGTAGGAGCTTACTAGCATGTGAAACATTAGCATTACTAGTGGTGGTAATAGTACAAACTCTAGCTATACTATTCTCTTTATCAATTTTATCCTCTCTTTCCCACCTAGCATGCAATTCAGCCAACATCCTAATATTGTTATCAATTTTAACTTGGATAGCATTTGCTGTAGCAAAAGTCTTGTTCTCTTTAACATCATTAGGCATAACTTTTAGTTTCAAAAGATCAACATCAAGAGCAAGACTATCAACCTTAGAAGCAAGAACATCAATTTTACCAAGCTTTTCCTCAACAGATTTATTAAAAGCATTTGTGTACTAATAAATTCTTAAGCATAGCTTCAAGATCAGAGGGTACACTTCTATTGTTGCTGTAGGAATTACCATAAGAATTGCCATAACCATTAGAAGGATAAGGCTTATAATTATTGCTACCAAAATTATTCCTATAGCATTGTTGTTGAAGTTGTTGTTTTTAATGAAATTCACATCAACATGCTCTTCTTGAGCAACCAATGAAGCTAAAGGAACATTATTAGGATCAACATGAGATTTACCATTCACAAGCATAGACATAATAACATCAATCTTTCACTCAAAGAAGAGGTTTCTTCAACAGAATTTACCTTCTTACCTTGAGGAGCCCTTGCCATTCGAATAGTTAATCATCATATCATCTAAGTAGCTTTGTTGCAGCACCCAAAGTGATGGACATGAAGGTCCTCCAGAGGCCGAATCCAACAATTCCTTGAAGAAAAATTTAGTCCTGCATAAAAGGTTTGGATGATCATCCAAGCAGTCAGTCCATGGGTAGGGCAATTCTTTACCAAAGATTTCATCTTTCCCATGCTTGGGCAACATGTTCATTATCAAATTGCTTGAAATTCATAATGCTACTTCTCAAGGATATAATCTTAGCAGGAGGATAATATTTTCCTGAAAGCATCTTTGCATTTTGTCCATGAATCAATACTATTTCTAGGCAAAGATAGCAACCATTCTTTAGCTCTTCCTCTCAAAGAGAAAGGAAATAATTTCAGTTTATAATATCCCCATCTATATCCTTATACTTTTGCATCTCACAAAGTTCAACAAAATTATTAAGATGGGCAGCAGCATCATCATACTAACACCAGAAAATTGCTCTTTCATAACAAGATTTAATAGAGCAGGTTTAATTTCATAAAAGTCTGCTTTAGAAGCAGGTGGAGCAATAGGAGTGCATATGAAATCATTTATTTGTGCTAGTGAAGTCACACAACTTGGTGTTCTCAGGAGTACTCATTTTAGCAAAATAAAAACTAGGCCGAAATAACAAAATGAAAACAAGTAACTAATTTTTGTGTTTTTGATAAAGAGAGCAAACAAGGTAAAATAAATAAACTAAGCAAGACAAATAACAAAGTAAAGAGATATGAAGTGAGAGACTCCCCTTGCAGAAGCAACTCGACTTCCCAGGCAACGGCGCCAGAAAAACTTGCTTGATGCGTGTAAAGCACACGTTCGTCAGGAGACCTCAATGTAAGGTTTGATGAGTAGCAGCAAGTCTTCCCTCAGTACGAAACCAAGGTTATCAATCCAGTAGGAAGTCGGCGATGCTTCGAAGGTGTCACGGCGTCGGAAAACTCGGCGCAAAGTCTTGACGGTTGACTTGGAACCTGCACACAAGACAATCAAACTACTTTGCCCCAACAAAACAGTGAGGGTGTCAATCTCCACCGGCTTGCTGAAAACAAAGGATTAAAAGTGTTGTATGGAAAATATGTTTGTTTGCAGAGAATGAAAAAAAACAATGATTGCAGTAGGTTGTATTTCAGATGTAAAAGAATGGACCGGGGTCCACAGTTCACTAGTGGTGTCTCTCCATAAAGATAACTAACATGCTGGGTAAACAAATTACAGCTGGGCAATTGACAATATTGAAAAGTGCATAATATGCATGTGCAAGTTGTAGTGTCTACTATGTGATTCATTTGGGCATTACGACAAAGTACACAGACCGCTATCCAGCATGCATCTGTGCCTAAATAGTCCACCTTCAGGTTAGCGTCCGCACCCCTTCGTATTAAGTTGCAAGCAACAGACAATTGCATTAAGTAAAGTGCATAATGTAAACAACACATTCATCCTTAGACAAAGCATTGCTGTTTTACCCCTAGTGGCAACAGCACATCCACAACCTTAGAACTTTCTGTCACTGTCCCAGATTAAATGGAGGCCGAACCCAACTATCTAGCATAAATACTCCCCTTGGAGTCACAAGCATTCACTTGGCCAAAGCTTCAACAAGTAACGGAGCATGCAAGATCATAAAAGACATAGACATGATAATTCAATATTCAACTTGACATAGTATCAATATTCATCGGATCCCAGCAAACACAACATGAGCATTACAATAAGATGATCTTGATCATGATAGGCAGCTCACAAGATCTAAACATGATGGCACAAGAGGAGAAGACAACCATCTAGCTACTGCTATGGACCCATAGTCCAAAGATGAACTACTCACACATCACTCCGGAGGCAGGCATGGCGATAGAGTCCTCCGGTGATGATTCCCTCTCCCAGGGTGCCGGGGAGAGCTTCATAACCCTCCCGAGTTAGGGTTGACGACGGCGGCGGCGGCGGATGTTTTCTGGAATATTTGCTCGGGTGTCCATGGTTTTCCCGAAAAGATGAATATATAGGCGAAGGTGCGGCGTCGGTGTAGGCCGAGGCTTCCTCACACGTGGCGGCGCGGCAGAAGGTTGGGCCGCGCCTGGGTGAGGGCGGCCCACGGCCCCCTTCGTCTCTCCTCGGACTCCGTGTACGTGTTGGAAAAATTGGGACTTTGACTCCTGTTTCGTGCATTCCGAGAATATTCCAGAACAACTTTTCTGAAACCAAAAACAGCAGAAAAAGGAAACTGGCACTGTGGCATCTTGTTAATAGGTTGAGTCCAGAAAATGCATAAAAATATATAAAGTGTATACAAAACATTAAAGCAATTGGTATAATATAAGCATGGAAGATCAGAAATTATAGATACGTTGGAGACGTATCACTCACCCGCAAGGGAGGATTAGGCGCGCCAAAGCGCCGGGATGGCCGGTCTGTAAGGGCAAATTGGGGCCCGAGATGGATCGGACCCCCCTTTCCATCTCTTGCACCCGCAACTCCCTCGACGTGATCCGGGAGTGGTCCCCTCGATACCACTCCCCGGCCATATGAAGCCGGAGCTGCAGCGGCTGGACTCTCCGGGCCATCCACGTCACCAAAAGGTCCAAACCCTGTAAGCCACGCCCTACACCGCCTTTAGGCTCGGTGAGCGCCCGCACCTCCTCGGATTGCCAAGGGAGCTAAGGACCATCCCTTCCGAAGCTGGCAGCCCCGGAGAAGGGAGGGAGGCCGGGCCCGCCTGACGAAGAAGGGAGCTCGG
>CAMZMU010000044.1:27698536-27923129 GCA_947311845.1 Poa pratensis | reverse complement strand
AACAGTGAGGTTGTCAATCTCACCGGCTTGCTGAAAACAAAGGATTAAATGTGTGGAAAATGATGTTTGTTTGCAGAGAATGAAAAGAACAATGATTGCAGTAGGTTGTATTTCAGATGTAAAAGAATGGACCGGGGTCCACAGTTCACTAGTGGTGTCTCTCCATAATAAACTAACATGCTGGGTAAACAAATTACAGCTGGGCAATTGACAATATTGAAAGTGCATAACATGCATGTGCAAGTTGTGTGTCTACTATGAGATTCATTTGGGCATTACGACAAAGTACACAGACCGCTATCCAGCATGCATCTGTGCCTAAATAGTCCACCTTCAGGTTAGCATCCGCACCCCTTCCAGTATTAAGTTGCAAGCAACAGACAATTGCATTAAGTAAAGTGCATAATGTAAACAACACATTCATCCTTAGACAAAGCATTGGTTTACCCCTAGTGCAACAGCACATCCACAACCTTAGAACTTTCTGTCACTCCCAGATTAAATGGAGACTGAACCCACTATCTAGCATAAATACTCCCTCTTGGAGTCACAAGCATCACTTGGCCAAGTATCAACAAGTAACGGAGAGCATGCAAGATCATAAAAACATAGACATGATAATTCAGTATTCAACTTGACATAGTATCAATATTCATCGGATCCCAGCAAACACAACATGTAGCATTACAATAAGATGATCTTGATCATGATAGGCAGCTCACAAGATCTAAACATGATGGCACAAGAGGAGAAGACAACCATCTAGCTACTGCTATGGACCCATAGTCCAAGATGAACTACTCACACATCACTCCGGAGGCAGGCATGGCGATGTAGAGCCCTCCGGTGATGATTCCCCTCTCCGGCAGGGTGCCGGGAAGAGCTTCAGAACCCTCCCGAGTTAGGGTTGACGACGGCGGCGGCGGAACTTTTCGTGGAATATGACTCGGGTGTTTAGGGTTTTCCCGAAAGAGAATATATAGGCGAAGGGGCGGCGTCGGTGGAGGCCCGAGGCCTCCTCACCACGTGGCGGCGCGCAGAGGTGGGACCCGCCACGTGGTGAGGCGGCCCACGGCCCCCCTTCGTCTCTCCTTCGGACTCCGTGTACGTGTGAAAAATAGGACTTGGCTTTTGTTTCGTCCAATTCCGAGAATATTTCCAGAACAACTTTTCTGAAACCAAAAACAGCAGAAAACAGGAACTGGCACTGTGGCATCTTGTTAATAGGTTAGTCCCAGAAAATGCATAAAAATGATATAAAGTGTAATAAAACATGTAGCAATTGGTAAATACATAAATGGAACATCAGAAATTATAGATACGTTGGAGACGTATCAAGCATCCCCAAGCTTAGTTCTACTCGTCCTCGAGTAGGTAAAACGATAACAACAAATAATTTCTGAGGAGACATGCTTCACACAATCTTGATCAAATAATATTGCAAGGCTCATGTCATGAATGAAGTGACTCAAGCAATGGTCTATAGTTTGCTAACAAATAGATAAAGAGTAAACAACTGAATCATATAAGCAAAAACTTTTCATGAATAGTACTTTCAAGACAAGCATCAAAAAGCTTTGCATAAGAGTTAACTCATAAAGCAATAGATTCTAAGTAAAAGGCATTGAAGCAACACAAGGAAGATTTAAGTTTCAGCAATTGCTTTCAACTTTCAACATGTATATCTCATGGATATTGTCAACACAAAGTAATATAACAAGTGCAATAAGTAAGCATATAAGAATTGATGCACACAAAGTTGACACAAGTGTTTGCTTCTGAGATAGAAAGAGTAGGTAAACTGACTCAACATAAAGTAAAAGAAAGGCCCTTCGCAGAGGGAAGCAGGGATTAAATCATGTGCTAGAGCTTTTTAAGTTTTTGAAATCATATAGAGAGCATAAAGTAAGTTTTTGAGAGGTGTTTGTTGTTGTCAACGAATGGCAGTGGGCACTCTATCCCCCTTGTCACCCAGACTTTCAAGAGCGGCTCCCATGAAGGACGTTATTTCTACCCAAGGAGATCATCCCTCTTCTCTTTTGTTTACACATGCATATTTATAAATTGGTATGACACTCCTCCCAACCTTTGCTTACACAAGCCATGGCTAACCGAATCCTCGGGTGCCTTCCAACAATCACATACCATGGAGGAGTGCCTATTTGATAATGTAAACATTTTGAAATTGCTTTGATAAATCATTGGCAAACATGTGAAGAGAATTAAATGGTTAAAGTTGTAATTAATTGGGACTGGGCACCCCATTTGCCAGCTCTTTTTGCAAATTATTGGATAAGCGGATGTATATGCCACTAGTCCATTGGTGAAAGTCTGTCATGAGTAAATGACAAGGTGATAGAGAAAAGCCACATAACTTCCTCATGAGCTATAAAACATTGACACAAATAAGGAGTAATAGTTTTGAATAGTTTAAAGGTAGCACATGAAGTATTTACTTGGAATGGCAGGAAATACCACATAATAGGTAGTTATGGTGGACACAAATGGCATGGGTTTTGGCTCAAGGTTTGGATGCACGAGAAGCATTCCCTCTCAGTACAGAGTTTAGGCTAGCAAGGTTGTTTGAAGCAAACACAATATCAACCGGTACAGCAAGACTTACATAAAAACATATTGCAAGCATTATAAGACTCTACACTGTCTTCCTTGTTGCTCAAACACTTTTACCAGAAAATATCTAGACCTTAGAGATACAAACATGCAAACCAAATTTCAACAAGCTCTACGGTAGTTCTCCACTAATAGGCTTTAACTACATGATGCAAGAGCTTAAACATGATCTACTTGAGAGCTCAAAACAATTGCAAAGTCAAATTATCCAAGACAATGATCTACAAGAATGATATGTCTTTTCAATACCATCTACCACATGTAGCATTTTCTGTTTCCAACCAAACACCAATCAACTTATTTCAACAAAAACTCTCCAAATAATCAATGAAACAAGAGAGTACTTCTCTACAAGAACTAACAGCTCTGAACAAGAGATGCATGAAAAACAGGAGCTAAAAGCATTGCAGTAGCTAGTTAAGAATACTCAACAAATATAAGTGAAGAATATGAGTATTCACATGAAAAAGCGGAGCGTGTCTCTCTCCCACACAAGAATGCTAGGATCCAATTTATTCAGAAAATAAAACAAACAAAGCAAAAATAAAAGCACACAGACGCTCCAAGTAAAGCACATAAGATGTGAAAAATTAAAATATAGTTTCACTAGAGATGACCTGATAAGTTGTTGATGAAGAAGGGGATGCCTTGGGCATCCCCAAGCTTAGACGCTTGAGTCTTCTTGAAATATGCTTGGGACCCACGGGGGCATCCCCAAGCTTAGGCTTTTCACTCTTCTTGATCATATCATATCATCCTCTCTCTTGATCCTTGAAAACTTCCTTCACACCAAACTCGAAGTAATTCTCATTAGAGGGTTAGTGCATAATCAAAAATTCACATATTCTGTATGACACAATCATCTCCAACTTCTGGACATTAGCTACAGCCACTGATGTTTTGTGGAGCAAAGAAATCCACTCAAACACAGTAAAAGAGAGAATGCAAAAAAAGGCAGAATCTGTCAAAAACAGAACAGTCTGGAAAGACGAATTTTTTCGAGGCACTTAAGTTGCTCAGATGGAAACCAAAACTAATGAAAGTTGCGTACATATGAGGATCACGCTGATTTTTTCAGAATTTTTAATTTTTTGGTGAATAAGCTCAAAACGTGGACAGCAAAAATCTGTCTCTGCGCAGAAATCCAAATCTAGCATCAACTTTCTATAGAGACTTTACTTGGCACAACAATGCAATAAAATAAAGATACAAAGGAGTTGTTACAGAAGTAAGCAAACCTTGACTCAAAGAAAAAGAAAAAGAAACAGAAATAAAAACATGGGTTGTCTCCCATAAGCGCTTTTCTTTAACGCCTTTCAGCTAGGCGCAGAAAGTGAAAATCAAGTGTTTCCAAGAGAAGAAGCATCAACAATAACTTGTTCTAATAATAGAATCAAAAGGCAACTTCATTCTCTTTCTAGGGAAGTGTTCCATACCTTTCTTTGAGTGGGAATTGGTACCTAATTTCCTTCTTTCATATCAATGATGGCACCAACAGTTCTAAGAAAAGGTCTTCCCAAAACAATAGGACAAGATGCATTGCATTCGATGTCCATAACAACAAAATCAACGGGGACAAGGTTATTGTTAACCATAAATAACATCATCAATTCCCCAAAGGTTTCTTCATAGCATTATCAGCAAGATAAACATCCAAATAACAATGTTCCAAAGGTGGCAAATCAAGCATATCATAGAGTTTCTTGGGCATAACAAGATACTAGCACCAAGATCACATAAAGCATTGCAATCAAAATCATTCACCTTCATTTAATGATGGGTTCCCAACCATCTTCTAACTTCCTAGGGATAGAAGCTTCATGTTTCAACTTTTCCCTAGCTTGTATGAGAGCATTTGTAATATGTTTTGTAAAAGCCATATTAATAGCACTAGCATTAGGACTTCTAGCTAGCTTTTGCAAGAACATAATTACTTCAGAAATATTACAATCATCAAAATCAAAATCATTATGTCAATGGTAAAGGAACCATTGTCTCCATAGTTTCGAAAAATTTAGCACTCTTATCAGAAACAGTTTCAGCAGTTTTAGGCAATTTTAAACGCTTTGCAGAGGTAGTGGAAACATTGCCAACACCAATATCATTACCATTGATAGTAGGAGGCTTACTAGCATGTGAAACATTAGCATTACTAGTGGTGGTAATAGTACAAACTCTAGCTATACTATTCTCTTTATCAATTTTATCCTCTCTTTCCCACCTAGCATGCAATTCAGCCAACATCCTAATATTGTTATCAATTTTAACTTGGATAGCATTTGCTGTAGCAAAAGTCTTGTTCTCTTAACATCATTAGGCATAACTTTTATTTTCAAAATTCAACATCAAGAGCAAGACTATCAACCTTAGAAGCAAGAACATCAATTTTACCAAACTTTTCCTCAACAGATTTTATTAAAAGCATTTGTGTACTAATAAATTCTTTAAGCATAGCTTCAAGATCAGAGGACACTTCTATTGTTGCTGTAGGAATTACCATAAGAATTGCATAACCATTAGAAGGATAAGGCTTATAATTTGCTACCAAAATTATTCTATAGCATTGTTGTTGAAGTTGTTGTTTTTAATGAAATTTACATCAACATGCTCTTCTTGAGCAACCAATGAAGCTAAAGGAACATTATTAGGATCAACATGAGATTTACCATTCACAAGCATAGACATAATAACATCAATTTTTCACTCAAAGAAGATTTCTTCAACAGAATTTACCTTCTTACCTTGAGGAGCCTTTCAGTGTGCCATTCGAATAGTTTATCATCATATCATCTAGTAGCTTTGTTGCAGCACCCAAAGTGATGGACATGAAGGTCCTCCAGAGGCCGAATCCAACAATTCCTTGAAGAAAAATTTAGTCCTGCATAAAAGGTTTGGATGATCATCCAAGCAGTCAGTCCATGGGTAGGGCAATTTTTTCCAAAGATTTCATCTTTCCCATGCTTGGGCAACATGTTCATTATCAAATTGCTTGAAATTCATAATGCTACTCTCAAGGATATAATCTTAGCAGGAGGATAATATTTTCCTATGAAACCATCTTTGCATTTTGTCCATGAATCAATACTATTTCTAGGCAAAGATAGCAACCATTCTTTAGCTCTTCCTCAAAGAGAAAGGAAATAATTTCAGTTTAATAATATCCCCATCTATATCCTTATACTTTTGCATCTCACAAAGTTCAACAAAATTATTAAGATGGGCAGCAGCATCATCAGTACTAACACCAGAAAATTGCTCTTTCATAACAAGATTTAATAGAACAGGTTTAATTTCATAAAAGTCTGCTTTAGAAGCAGGTGGAGCAATAGGAGTGCATATGAAATCATTATTATTTGTGCTAGTGAAGTCACAAACTTGGTGTTCTCAGGAGTACTCATTTTAGCAAAAAAAAACTAGGCCGAAAACAAAAAAAAACAAGTAACTAATTTTTTGTGTTTTTGATAAAGAGAGCAAACAAGGTAAAATAAAAATAAACTAAGCAAGACAAATAACAAAGTAAAGAGATGAAGTGAGAGACTCCCCTTGCAGAAGCAACTCGACTTCCCCAGCAACGGCACCAGAAAACTTGCTTGATACGTGTAAAGCACACGTTCGTCAGGAGACCTCAAGTGTAAGGTTTGATGGATAGCAGCAAGTCTTCCCTCAGTACGAAGCCAAGGTTATCAATCCAGTAGGAAGTCGGCGATGCTTCGAAGGTGACGGCGTCGGAAAACTCGGCGCAAAGTCTTGACGGTTGACTTGGAACCTGCACACAAGACAATCAAACTACTTTGCCCCAACAAAACAGTGAGGGTGTCAATCTCACCGGCTTGCTGAAAACAAAGGATTAAAAGTGTTGTATGGAAAATAATGTTTGTTTGCAGAGAATAAAAGAAAACAATGATTGCAGTAGGTTGTATTTCAGATGTAAAAGAATGGACCGGGGTCCACAGTTCACTAGTGGTGTCTCCATAAAGATAACTAACATGCTGGGTAAACAAATTACAGCTGGGCAATTGACAATATTGAAAAGTGCATAATATGCATGTGCAAGTTGTAGTGTCTACTATGTGATTCATTTGGGCATTACGACAAAGTACACAGACCGCTATCCAGCATGCATCTGTGCCTAAATAGTCCACCTTCAGGTTAGCGTCCACCCCTTCCGGTATTAAGGTTGCAAGCAACAGACAATTGCATTAAGTAAAGTGCATAATGTAAACAACACATTCATCCTTAGACAAAGCATTGCTGTTTTACCCCTAGTGGCAACAGCACATCCACAACCTTAGAACTTTCTGTCACTGTCCCAGATTAAATGGAGGCCGAACCCAACTATCTAGCATAAATACTCCTCTTGGAGTCACAAGCATTCACTTGGCCAAAGCTTCAACAAGTAACGGAGAGCATGCAAGATCATAAAAGACATAGACATGATAATTCAATATTCAACTTGACATAGTATCAATATTCATCGGATCCCAGCAAACACAACATGTAGCATTACAATAAGATGATCTTGATCATGATAGGCAGCTCACAAGATCTAAACATGATGGCACAAGAGGAGAAGACAACCATCTAGCTACTGCTATGGACCATAGTCCAAAGATGAACTACTCACACATCACTCCGGAGGCAGGCATGGCGATGTAGAGTCCTCCGGTGATGATTCCCCTCTCCGGCAGGGTGCCGGGGAGAGCTTCATAACCCTCCCGAGTTAGGGTTGACGACGGCGGCGGCGGCGGATGTTTTCTGGAATATTTGCTCGGGTGCCATGGTTTTCCCGAAAAGATGATATATAGGCGAAGGTGCGGCGTCGGTGTAGGCCCGAGGCTTCCTCACCACGTGGCGGCGCGGCAGAAGGTTGGGCCGCGCCACGGTGTGGTGAGGGCGGCCCACGGCCCCCTTCGTCTCTCCTTCGGACTCCGTGTACGTGTTGGAAAAATAGGGACTTTGACTCCTGTTTCGTGCAATTCCGAGAATATTCCCAGAACAACTTTTCTGAAACCAAAAACAGCAGAAAACAGGAACTGGCACTGTGGCATCTTGTTAATAGGTTAGTCCCAGAAAATGCATAAAAATGATATAAAGTGTATACAAACATGAAGCAATTGGTATAATATAAGCATGGAAGATCAGAAATTATAGATACGTTGGAGACGTATCACTCACCCGCAAGGGAGGATTAGGCGCGCCAAGCGCCGGAGGCCTGGTCTGTACGGGCAAATTGGGAGCACCGAGATGGATCGGACCCCCTTCCATCTCTTGCACCCGCAACTCCCTCGACGTGATCCGGGAGTGGTCCGCCTCCGGAGACCACTCCCCGGCCATATGAAGCCGGAGCTGCAGCGGCTGGACTCTCCGGGCCATCCACGTCACCAAAAGGTCCAACCTGTAAGCCCACGCCCTACAGCCGCCTTTAGGCGCTCGGTGAGCGCCCGCACCTCCTCGGGATTGCCAAGGGAGCTAAGGGACCATCCCTTCCGGGAAGCTGGCAGCCCCGGGAGAAGGGAGGGAGGCCGGGCCCGCCTGACGAAGAAGGGAGCTCGGGGGTAGTAGAAAACGAGCGCTGCCACTCGCCGCACGTTCCCCAGAGCGAGGTCCAGGACGACGGAGCGGCGCGGGACCACTCTCACCGCGCCGCACTCCGACTCGGGGTCACCTTCTCCGGCAACCCTGCCCCGAAGAAAGAAGAGAGAGCACCAGGAGCCAATATGAGCATGGGCACCGGGGAAAGCCTCGCAGAAGGTGATGAAGCAGGAGATAAGGATGATGCAATCCGGAGACAAATGGTGAAGCTGAATCCCATACAAGCGAAGGAGGGAGTAAAGGAATGGGTGCACCGGCGGGGAAAGCCCGCGTTCCAAGTAAGAAGCAAATAGCACGCATTCCCCGAGGGACGGGCGAGGGACCGGCTCCTCTCTTCCGTCACCCGCCACGACGACCGGTCCGAGCCAGGGAGAAAGCCAACAGCGGCGAGGAAGTCCAACTCCCGCGCGACAAGTCTGAGCCCCGCCAAGGAAGGCCGCCCTCTCCCGAAGCCGCGAGGAGGACACAGTTACCATGCAAAGGGGCGGAGGGTGACCCAGAAGGCGAAGAAGACATGAGGATCGAGCTACGGACCTCCCAGGGGCGGGAGCCGGCAATCTTCGGGGCCGGAAAGTGGGGGCTCCCAGAAGAAGACGACCTCTTGGAAGGAGCCATGGTGGAGAAGGAGAAGAGACGCAGCCGGTCAGCTGGAGGCAGGCGCCCCCCTTAACTAAAGAAGGAGGTGCGTAGACGATCCCACTTCTCTCGGGAAGTGGAACTATCCCAAGACACGCATCATGACTCGCCGGTTCCCACCGTCGGCAGAAACGATGCGACAGGGCGGAGAACCCTGCGCGAACGAGACACCAATGGGATCGGCCACGCGTCCGCCGCACGGGCCTCGAGGAGGCGGGTCCCCTGCGCCGCGGAAGGACGCCCCTGGGCAGAAGCCCGCCTCTGCCCCGGAACGCCCGGGGGCTACTGTCGCCGTCCCTGGAACGGGGTTCCCCGGGAAGCTGGCGCATGGGGCCCCGCTCTCCTCATGAAGCCATCGAAACGCCGCCTGTCCACAGCAGGGAGGAAAGTACCCCGGGGGGCAGCCCCCCACCCCCCTGGAGAAGGTCAGACGTCACGTGGAGGCAGATTCCTGCGCCGCGCCCAGGAAGGATAGCTTCACCCAGGAAGGAAGCGTCACTGGCGCCACGGACAAGACCCGATGCTTCCGCGGCGGAAGCATAGCCCTGAGCGCGATGGGACCCGACCATCCGTCCCATCGCGGGCAGGGCTGAGCGTATCCGCCTCGCCAGATCCGGCACAGCCCTAGACGGGCCATCACATCGAGACCGGCTGAAGGAGCGGCATGATGGCCAACACCACGGGCGCATCGACACGACAACAGCTGAAGACCGCCACCTGGACAGCACCGCGACGCGTGCCTCCAGCCAGCGATCAACGTATCGACTCGACCCCCTGTGGTAATCCCTTGAGTATAAAAGGAGGACCGAGATCGGAGAAGAAAGAAAGCAACACTTCCTACTAGACACATAGCTCGGGGGCTAACTGGCATCACTTCGGAGACCTTCCCGAGCCGAAGCTCGGATAGGCTTTGAGCATAGAAGGGAAGGTTGTAAGCGACGATCGGAGTATCTCCTTTTATTCGTAAGACGTGAGGGATTTATACTTGTAATCCAGATTATACCAAAACTAACTTGACATATACCGCTAAAAATTTAAAAAATTGTTCAATAAGGCGAGATTTCCGAATTCACTTCAATGCCAAATGTTGTCTACATGCATAGACTCTTCTTGTTTATTTGATATGGTATAGATAACCCTAAAGATGAATGTTTTCTAGCATGGAATGACTATTCATATCTTTTTTTAACGAGAAGGAGGATCCAAATATATCATAAAAGTTCACACCGGAGGTAAAAACTCACTCCACACCTACGGCATTTTTTGAAATTTCCGCCTACTTATTGGAGAAGCACAAGTCTATGACAGGGAGTACCTTGATGGAGGTAAAACCTCACTCCACACTTTTTTTTTTAATTTTGTGAAATGGGCAGAATCACTGGAGATCGGGCCCATAAACGAATTTTCGCCTTTCCAGTAGAATTTAACTATCAATACTCTAGTGACATACCGTAATACTACACGGTGGGTTTATTCGGTCTCATCACGGTAGGCGAATCTACGGGTAAGCGTAGCACTATCCATCTTTTTCTCGTGTACACACTCTCCCTGTCTCTTTGCAACTAATTCCTCCCAACCAACTTAACTGCAGAAGATGCATCTGCAATTTCCATCTTGGCCTCAGTCGTCACTCCATGTCCGCATCTCTTGACTCTTCCTTGGCCGCTTCCAACCCATATCATCATCGTCACTCTCCCATGAGAAAAATCATTTGGCTGCTCAAAGGTACGCGCGATCGATCCGCGAATCTCTGTGCCAAGTTCCTGACTATTTGTGCTTGTCATCATGAACTCATGACATGTTATTACTTGTCTTTCTCTTCAGCATATGGAAGAACATACCCATGTCACCCTCCCCTAGAATTTTCCTCACATTTCCCAGTTATCAGAGAAGCTTTACTTTTTTTGTGATGATTAGGAAACACTGATTTGCCATGCTAAGAGCTGAATATTCCTGATATTGTTCTTGGGGTTGCACGGAGCAGTGATTAAGTTTTCTTAGATCAAAAGCAGTGATTAAGTAGGAGGGCAGAAGAGATACAGAGGCCGGCGATCGATGGAGATCGAGAGGAAGATGACTCCAGCGAGACGGTGCCGGTGATGGAGGCTCCCGGCGTCAGCATGGTGGCGATCGCGGTGAGCCGTAGCAAGAGCAGCAGGCACGCGGTAAAGTGGGCCCTCGACAAGTTCGTGCGCGGAGGCCAGGTCCTCTTCCGGATCCTGCATGTCCGGCCGCCCATCACCATGGTGCCCACTCCAAGTCAGTACAATTCTTTTTCCTCTGTCTCTCCGTTGCTGCAAATTTCCTCTGAATTTGCATTTCTCGGTGTCTGAACCAGAAAGTGAAAAAAATGCGTTTATGTGCCCAGAATATCAATGATATATCTTCTCTCCATAACTTGAGTAAAACCGGTTGGGAGGAAGCCTGTATTTATCTATCAGTTTCAATAATTCATCTTGCCAGGTGCACCATTTATGGACAATTTTTAGGGTTACAGTGTCACACGGTCACACCTACGGGAGTTCAAAATGCAGAGTGTGGAGTTTTGTTCTTCGTGGTACTTCATTATTAGGTTGATGAATATGAATTCTTGAGCTCCTTTTTGTTGTACCAAGCGTAGGCAATACTCAAGTCAAAAAAAAAAAGTGTAGGCAATACTGAATTAAGAGTGTGCACTGCTGCTCCTTGGTGAAAATTCAGAAAACACTGACATGCTCTTCTTCATCTTATGTCAGTGGGCAATTACATCCCAATTTCCCAAGTGCGAGACGATGTAGCATCTGCATACAGGGAAGAGTTGGAATGGCAAGCAAGGAATATGTTGCTTCCATTCAAGAAGATGTGTGCTCAGAGACAGGTTAATTGGCTCGTGCAATTGTCTGATTTAGCATACGACTTGCGGTCAATACTGATAGTGAAATGTTTTTACTGTATTTGACCAACAGGTGGAAGCTGAAGCTGTCTTACTTGAATCTGACGATGTGTCTTCTGCTATAAAACAAGAAATCGACAAATTTAATATCGGCAAGTTGGTACTAGGTTCTTCTTCAAGAAGCTATTCCGAAGGTATATTCTGATCTCTGATGTCTAAGTTTTTATTTCTGAGAACTGATGCCTCAGTTTTAAATTTAAGAAATTATTTAACCTAAATACCTAATACTCCTGCCTTTGGTAAAAGCCTTTTGGATGATAGCTGGTACTATGAAGAAATAGTCAGAAAAGCTTAAGCATTCGGTAGGAAGATCATTGATCTCTCATTAATACAACAGCTACCAGCCTAACACTGAAGGTTCCACTGCAACTGTACTTGATTGCAAATCTACTTGCAGAAAATGTTGGGTGAGCAATCCTTCATCAGAAAAGGCATCAAGTGCTGCAGGGATTGCACTGGCTACCCGTTCTTTTACCATTTCCTAATGTTTCCGTTAACTATCCACCACAAATAGTACTAGTACGATAGTTTAGTGGTGGTGTGGTTTATCTAGGATTGTGCATTAAGAGTCACTTTTGTAGAGCAAAAGAAGATTCTCAACAATTTGAGAATTGAACATTGTTTATTTTCGAAAAGGGGGAATGAGCCCCGGGCTCTGCATCAAAAAGTAACAGCATTCAAAGCTTACGCACAACCGTTTTATTGCAAAGTAGCAGCACTCAAAGTTTACACTGTTTTTTTGTATGTGATATTAATCGTGTGGTCAATTTTAACTACTTACAGGAAGCTCAAAGTAAGTAAGACTGCATCCAAAATCTGTGAATGCATTCCAAGCTTTTGACAGCATACATCATCTCAAAAGGAAAACTGTCATTCGTGCACTCGGCTACAACTGATAACTGTGAAACACCCAAGTCTATATCTTCTTCAACTGTTTCTTCTCCTAGCTCCAGAAGCCTTTCCTCCAGTACTCGCTCAGGTAATCTCAAGTATGCAAAGAAAATGAAATTTTGTGTTAAGAAATTTGTTAGGTTGTACAATTATCAATTGAATACGAGCAGTTTCTCCTTGCAATTTTTTTGTAAATTTCTTTATTACCCTGTATTTAGATGAGCAGCTTCAGAGTTCACATAAGTTGGAATAAAAACTTTCAGGAACCTGACTCAAAAAATCAGGAACATAAATGTATTGGTGTACTAACTATATTTCTACTGCAGAATGGGTTCAGAGAAATGGAACGGAGAGTGTGTCATTCCACCAGACTTCTCTGTCATCTCAATATGACCACGCACTCGTATACGCAAACAAGTTTGCTAACAGGGGAGCTAGCACTTCAGGCAGTGCTGGCAGTGAGATATCTTACCATGATGAGACAACCCTAGTGACAAATTCACACTCGCTCACATCGGAAGCACATTTCAGCAGCAGGAGCGATAGTAATTCATTTCAAAATAGCTTTGGAGAAGAAGATTTCCGGATAGCTCAGATCTGCAGGAAACAGTTTCAGATATTACAACAACTCTGAAGCATTCCCATGACCAGGTAGCAACTTCATCCTTCTAAATGAAAACAGTATTTCACTCTCTTCCATAAAAAAAAGTTCCTTTTTTCGAAAATGAACAGTTCACTTCTGGTTGAGATGCGCAGACAAGTATAATATTACTAATTGAAAGCTAGCATGTTTATCCTTAAACTTTTGGCCAAACAGGATGACCTGAAGCTTGAAATCGAGAATATCAAAGTCACATTGCGACATCTTCAGAAGCTTCATGAAGTTGGTCAGAATGAATCGGTTATCACCCCTCAACAAGTAAGGTTTAATCCCCATCACTAACCAAAAGTGTGTAGTAATCTACAATGCGTACCTGTTTCTTGCTGAATCATTGTTGTTCGTTACAGACCAACATGGGAATTCAGCTTAGAGATATTGACCTGACAGAAGAATGGTGAGGACATTGATAAGGCAAATGGACAGAGAAGAACAGGAGGTGACCAATGGAGAATATCAACTCAGCCAAGGGGTGATGTTTAGTAGACAAAGCTGAAATCTTAAGATACTCCTAAGTTAAAGGGTGATCTTTAACAAATAAAAACAGAGAAACATTAAGAAGCTCCCAATTCAATATGGAGTATAACCCAATACCTTTGGACGATCCAATGTACCTTACCTCTTAATAGGTGAGAGCCTATAAATGTCTACATAGGGCTAATATGCACTTTGAAGGATATTGAAATGAGAATGTGTATAAGATTTCAATTAGAGCACAATGATAACTCAGAAGAACTATAAATTTGTTAGTTGAGCTATTTATACTATCTGGCTAGGCTATACATGGAACGTGTGGTTCTTATTTTCAATTTGACTTCAAATCTTATCTGCAAATATCTCTTTTTGCAGGGAGAATAAATATCTTTTTTATGATCCTTTTTAACATGCCCATCGCTATGAAATCTCAAAAAAAATATCACTGTTGACTACATTACGATTTTATGTTAATAAATGTTGTTTTGTTTGGCATGGTCCTTTTTTTTTACTAGTAGTCGTGCATGCGCTCTCATTTCATTTTTTATTTTTTTATTATATGAAAACTAAATAAAAGCAGTGAGGATACATATTAATATGATTTAACTTTTTTGCAAAACCCATTTACGCATTAAGGAAAAAAAACATGTCTAAATGGACTGCAAGTCATCACTAAGTCAGCAAATCTTTTTTTCTAAAGCACATATGTTTTACAACTACTCATGCATATCTTTCTGCAGCTTCAGGTCCTGGGCAAGATCCGGCACCCTCACCTGCTGCTGCTACTGGGAGCCTGCCCGGAGCATGGCTGCGTGGTGTACGAGCACATGGAGAACGGCAGCCTGGACGACATGCTCCACCACCGCCGGAACAACACGCCGCCGCTCGCCTGGTACGACCGCATCCGGATCGCCTGGGAGGTGGCCACCGCCGTCGCGTTCCTCCACAGCGCCAGGCCAGACCCCATCATACATCGCGACCTTAAGCCAGCCAACATCCTGCTCGACCGGAACCTCGCCAGCAAGGTCGGCGACGTCGGCCTCTCAACGGCGCTGCTCCACCCAGCGGCCGGAGCCACAGGATGAGGAGGCCCACATTCTTCATCGACAATGATCAAGAACACGGCACCGGTGGGCACGTTCTGCTACATCGACCCAGAGTACCAGCGCACCGGTGCCGTGTCGGCCAAGTCCGACGTGTACGCGCTCGGTGTCGTGGTGCTGCAGCTGCTGACTGGAAGGACGTCGCCTCTGGGGCTCGCCCACACCGTGGAGACCGCTCTAGAAGAAGCCGGTGGTGCCTTCACGGACATGCTGGACGATGCCGCCGGGGAGTGGCCCCTGGAGGAGTCGCGAGAGCTGGCGGCGCTGGCACTCCGGTGCGCCGAGATGCGGCGAAGGGACCGTCCCGGGCTGCGCGAGCACGTCCTGCCAGCGCTGGAGCGGATCAAGGACGTCGCTGCCAAGGCGGCTCTTCTTCTCCGTTCAGTGCCTGCGGCAGCTCCGGGCCATTTTCTCTGCCCTATTCTTCAGGAGGTGATGGTGGATCCTGTCGTCGCCTCCGACGGGTACACTTACGACCGGAAGGCAGTCGAGATGTGGCTAAGCATGAAGGGCAAGTCTCCAATGACGAACCTGAGGTTGCAGAGCAGGAGCCTCATACCCAACCACTCGCTCCGGTCGGCGATCATGGATTGGAGGTCCAGGAGCAAATGATGGCGCCCCATCTGAGACAGACAATGTGGCAGTTTGATGGCTTTTTCGTTGTTAGCAAGATTTAAAGTTTCTTCTAGTATATTTTTCATATTTTAGCTTTTGTGTAGAACTAGTCATGACAAACATAGATTTTTTTTTTGCAGCTACATCGAAATGTGAAAAAAAAATATTTGGAATGACTTCGACTTGAGTCGAAGTAGTCTTGACAAATATACATTTTTGTGTTGTGCATCTATATGGAAATGTGAATAAAATATGGCTCCTGGCTCATAGTGCTCTGCTATTTTAATAACTCAACAGAGCTTGGCTCAATGATTTTTGTAAGGTGTGTATTTTGTGGAATGGCATCAAGTCTGTTCACAAATAGAACAAGCATTTGAAATGTGATGTTTATGAAAGACGGCGAGGCTAAGGGCCCTTTTGTTTGGGCTTTTGGTGGCTTTCCACCAAAAAAAGCAGCCTAGATGAAACAAAAGGGGTGCGGTGGCGGTGGGCTTTGCCGAAGCCAGTTAGGGAAATAGACTACGAGAAGAAGCACCTCCTGAGGTGCTTCGGGCGGCTTCCCGCAAAGACGACCGAATCGTTTTTCTTCATGGACATGTTGTTTGACGAATTTACGAGCATTGCCACCGCGAGGCAAAGGCCATCAACTCCCGCAAAGACGACCGACTCGTTCCCCACCAGCTCACCGCCGCCGGATCTCCTCCCCCAGCCCTCTCCTCCGCCGCCGTCCTCGAAACCAGCTCGCCGCCGCCGGATCTCCTCCCCCAGCCTTCTCCTCCGCCGCCGGAACGAAGATCCCTCCCATCCTCGACCTTCAGATCGAGCCGAAGCAGGGTTGGGGGCTGGCCGCCACGGCGGCGAGCGATAGAGAGCTCCTCCAGCCGCTGGCTGGGCCGGCCGCCACGGCGGCGAGCGATACCGAGCTCCTCCAGCCGCGGGTTGGGCCGGTCGCCACGGCGGCGAGCGATAGCGACGTGAGCTGGCCGCGCCGGGGAACTTGCACGGCGGTGAGCGCCGGCGACTGCTTCTCCCTGCGCCGCCACACCACCCCGCCGCCACCGCCGTCCACTGCTCCTCCCCGACGCCGGCCACTGCTCCTCACCTCCGCCCCCTTCCGCCCACCCCGGCGGCTGCCTCTCCCCGCCGCCCCCGGCGACTGCTCCTGCCCACAGCCCCCCGCCGCCCACGCTGTGGACTGCTCTGCGCAGGTCGACGTCGCAGTTCGCTGCTCTGCGCGTGTCCGCCGCTACCTCCGCTTCTGTCCATATGCGCGAGAGCAACACCGCTCCGTGCGTGTCCGCTGCGCCGCCGTGCGTCTGACCTCTGTCCAAGCAACTCTTTGATCAGCTAGCTATTTCCTCTTTGATTAGCTAGCTATTTTGATACGGGACATAACTCGGCACTTTGTTTCTAGAACGGTATGGCAAATTATTTTGTAGATGGACAAAGCACACACTCTTTGATCAATTTTAACTTTCACAAAAATATGTATTAATTTCGTACAGAGTGTAAGGTCAACATCAATTGTAGTCCGGTGAGATGAAAAAATATCAACTCTAGTCCGGTGAAATGAAAAAGAACTTTCATTGAAAGACAAATACCCACCAAATACATGTTCTAATGAATCCGAGGACATTTCAGACAATTCATCAGTTTACAGTCAGACAGCCAGCTGGTTTGCCAAAGACCTCCACTGAAAAAAGCCAGCTTCTCTGGACAGCACTTTTCTGCACAGCACCCACAGCCAGCCACAGCCAGCCCAAACAAAAGGGCCCTAAAGGGGCATTGCACCTATATTTTCAGCTTTCGGCTTCGACTAACAACTCATGTTGTGTCTATGTTGCCGATGGCCCCAGCCTCTAGCAAAACCCATAGGGGGTAAAGTAAATGGATTCAACAATTCAAGGTTCAAAACAATCTATTTCAGAATTTATGGTTAAGTGAACTATTAGGCGTTACATATGTTATATGTTGGAACATTCCTTGTGTAAATATATTCATTGAAATGTCTAATCAACTATCAAATCCATATTTCAATGAAAAACTTCATTTTAAGGCTTATAATCAAAGTTGCGATCATTATCACTGTTGTACCTCTACTAAAATCATTGTTCTGCCTCATCTTTTGGTTTGGACTGATCAGAAGGCACATACAAGGTCAGTCACGGGAATGCTACTGTGCTCACACATCTCTCAGATCACTTGATTTATATACACCAGCATTATGTGGAATGATTAAATAAACTCTGATTTCTTCATTTAGGCAAAATGAGCTCACCGCAACAAGGAGTAGGATAGGATGCTTTAGTACATTCTTTGGGGCTAAAAACGCTTTTGCCTATCTGCATGAAACGGGAAATACTATGTTATTTCCTCTTCTTATATTCCTGTTTTTACTTAGTATGGGGAATAGGAAGGGATTCCGAGTTCACTTTTTTGACTCTTCACAAGTATCAGATGATAATCTGTTGTTCTGGGCTTCTTTGGCCTGTATGTCTGCGTATTTCTGTGCTTTCTTTGTTTTCAGATTTGTATGCGGTGTTGAATACGCAGATGTAGATCCTTTCAAAAAAAAAAATTGGGTCAAGGTGGTTTTGGCCCAGTATACAAGGTAAAAAAAACAAATTTATGCACGTACACAACAAAGTGACAAAGAAAACAAAATAAAACCTAGTTTGCATCAGTTAGCTAATCTCTAATTCTCAGTGACCTTGTTGATTTTATAAATAGAACTTTGATTTTACACCTAGTTTGCATCAGATTTTCTTTAGACGCCCAGAACCTGCCCTTCTCCTCCTCCTCTCGACCCCTCCGCGCCGCCACCCTAGGGCGGCGCCAGGGGGATCAGATCCCGACCCCTCTACTCCTCCTCTCGGCCGGTGGAGCCTGCCGCCGTTGCCGCCGGCTTTGGCCGCGGTGGCGGCGGCGCCCGGCGCCAAAGACGCTAAGGCTGGAGGTTGTGGCGGCCACTACCGGGCGTGACTGGGGCGCCTCGGGCAGGGGGCTGTGCACGGCGGCCATGGCGGCTGCCTGGCCATGCGGCGGCGATCGGCGGCCGCGATGCGGCGGCGGTGGCTGCGGATCTCGGTCCCATCGAGGTCCATCTTCGACACATCCGAAGGTGCGAGAAGGGGGCAGCGAGGGGCGGCGGCGCTCCGCTGTCGGCGCTTGGGCCCCATGATGGGCCTAGCGCGATCCGGCCAGCGGCGGGGTCGGGTGGTGCGGCTGCCGGTGAAAATCGCGCCGGCTTCGGCTATGGCGGACGATGGCGGCGTCTCCGACGTCGTTTCCTTATCGAGGCATCGTCATTGCAGTCCGCGTCACCCATCTTGGACTGCTCCGGGGGAAACCCTAGATCTAGGTCTCCCGGATCGGACGATGACGGCCCTTTCAGGGTCGTTCTCCCTCCTGGGGGCATCGTTTTGGAGCAGCTGCTGGGTGGGACGGGCAAGGAGAGATGGCGTGTTGAGGCATCTAACACGTCGTCGATGGCGAGTCTTGACGGCGCGGCGCAGCGGAGTCTCGGCGCTGGACGTGTGATGATGATGACGCGCAGATCGGATATGCTGTTTGGCGTCATGGCGACGTCGCCGGCTGGTCTTGCAAGGCCATGGCGTTGATCTTTGCCTGAAGATGGGTTCGAGGAAGACGGCGGAAGCGACTTCTGTAGCGCGCGCATGCGGTGCGCGTTGAGGGTTTGCTGGACCGGTACTCCGGTTGTAGATGATGCGTGTAGGTGGGAGGTCAAGGCATGCGGCTCTGATCATGGCCACCCCCATCATAGTTGTAGCGACTTTTTGTTGCCGAGCGGCTGACTTCGGTTTGATCAATGTTATAACTTGTAAGTTTTGATGAATAATTGCGGATGGCTGTGTGCATCACTTTGATGCAGAGGCCGGGGACCCGCCCCCTCTTATCTAAAAAACCTAGTTTGCATCAGTTGCTTCTAAAAGGTTTGGAGATAGCAATAAAGAAACTTGCTTCACAGTCTGGACAAGGTTTCACGTAGTTTAGAATGAAGTTCAACTCGTAGCCAAGCTCCAGCACACAAATTTGGTTAGACTCTTGTGATGTTGCTCCCAAGGAGAAGAGAAAATATTGATCTATAAATGCTTGCAAATAAAAGCTTGGACTTCTTTGTCTTTGGGGGCTTCACACTGTCATGTTACGAACAATGGTTTAACTCTTTTAAATCTCCCCATTTAACATACATATATTTCTGACTGAGCTAAAAAGCTTTATTAAATTGGAATAAAAGAAAAACGATTATCGAAGGGATAACACAAGGACTTATATATTAACATAAACGCTCTCGGCTTCATGTCATACATAGAAATCTTAAAGCAAGCAGCATATCTTGCGGACAGTGAAACGAATCATAAAATTTCAGATTTTGGGCTTTCCGAAATATTCAGCAAAAATGATACTGATGAAGGGGACACAAAAAGAATATTTGGCATATGCACTGCATCGAATCAACGCAATGGTTCCAAACAAAATTCCCCGACCTCACAGATATCCGATTGGAGTAAACGAAATCGCGGGCTACCTGCATATCAACTTCGGACGAGGAATCGGTAAAGACACGGCGAACGCCGCATCGATCTCGACACCTCATTGCCCTCCAAACGCCGTCTCTGCTCTCTGCTCGCTATTGTTGCCGACCAACTCCAGATCCATCGAGGACAGCGGCCGGAGGTTGCTGCGGCGGCGCTACGCTGGTCACAGCGCTCGCTTCTGCTGGACGGAACGAGCGAGCGAGAGAATCTCTAGAATAACGGCGGATGGGCCGTGGGCCGTCCTAACAAAAGCTACAGTTCAATATACCGTAGAACACACAACCCGGATCGCTTGAAGGCTCCGACAACTGCACCGGCCCATTTAAGGCGCGTTTTCATCTCACTGTTTTATTTATTTTTACGTTTATGTTTTCTTTTTCTTTTCAATAAAAAATATTTTTTGTGGCTCCAATGTACATTTTTGTAGCATGAACATTTCTTTAACCCCTGAATAGTTTTCCAAATATATTAATATTTTTCAAAAACACGTTACATTTTCCTAAATGCACCCATGAATATTTTATTAACCTTGTTAACATTTTTCAAAACAAAATGAACAACAATCAAAAAATATGAAAAAACCATTTTGTTTTAACCTCATGTAGAGCCGGAGACTGATATCAAACAACTTGCTTCGCTTAATTGGTGCTCATGGCTTGGTGGCCCGTGAACCATTTTGGACATTCTGCATCTCAATTGATCCCCATAGTGTGCCATCTATCCCACCCAGATTACGAATCACCCAATTTTCTTCGTGAAATGTGTTCTTCGCCTATTCACAGTGCTAGAGGGTGTCCACCTCTACGATAAAAATCACCGCAACTAGTAGGATTTTTAAAAGTACTTGAATCATTAGGGTGAAGCTATGTCGGGCCCACAAGTTTTCTCATATGGATATAGCAAAACAAATACTAGTAGCTTTCAAACTAAAGAAAATTAACACATAGCTTGTCTAGGTAAGAAAAGCAGATGTCAAGTACTCCGACTTTGTTTTTCTTTGCAGCCATCAAATCATTCCGTGTTCACTAGTTAGGTCACCTCTCCCTCTTCCACCTGATCGACTTCACAGTTTGGTGTGGCTTGTGACAATGAACTGAAAAGCAGGAAGCAAGTCACGGCAGCTTTCATTAAACATTGATCGCCGAGGATCGCGTAGAGATACAATTGTCGGTCCAAAACAACTTGCCCGAGGTCCAACATGCTCTAATCATAGTCTAATGACGATCAGATCCCCTAATGATCTCGCCGTGACTTTAGTCCGTCACTTTGTCTGCGGACTAATTAGCTTTTGATTAAAGTTTTGTCAGGCGCATGTGTGCAGGCTCGTAAACCTGCACGGTTGTCTGAAAATTATATGATGGTGATTTGTGGCATGTGGGTCGTCCTCCAGTTTAAACAACTTGCGAGATGTTAGGTCAGTTTCAAACACACCATGAGAAGGAGGGAAAAATCATTCGTTTCCACCCATTTTTAATCAAGTTAAACGCCAACAAAGATACACAGATGAGAAGAGGATATACAAACGCGTTAACCTGAACCCTGCATATATTTTATCGCAAGAACTAATGAATGAAAGAGAAGGACATGGCTCCAAATACTCTTGTTGGAGAAGAACCGTGAAAAAAGGGGAACAGGCTCCTCTAACATGAAGGAGAAAAGTCAGTTAAGCTACAGTACAAGTTAGTGTAAAATGAAGAAGAAAAGTCAGGGTACTGTAGCAAGTACTGTGTGTATTATCCTGTAGCATGTACTGTACACCGTTACTGTTGATACAAATAAATCTAAAATTAATTTTATTGCACCATAATTTTGTGTATGTAATTATTGTAAATGTATACACTAAATTTTTAATTAGCAAATTAATTCAAGTAATTTTAGGCTTAATAATATGGCTGTGAAGAAGGAAAGTCAGGCTACTGTAGCTTACCTGACATTACCACTCATTGTTAGAGGATCTGGTTCCGAAAAAAGGTGTGAACGATTTCATTATTTTCTTCCATCCATCAATCATCGATTAGTAGTAGCAGCACTGTAGTACAAATCAATCAAGCTGCTAATCCACCAACCGGCAAGGGTTCGGTGGATCGGTATACGCCGTCCAAGAAAAAGCAGACAGCCATTTTCCGCTTTGCTCAATCTGTTCTCTGTTTTTTTGTTCATTGGTCGATTCAGAAAGAAAAAAAAAATACCCAAACCGAATTAACCAAAACCAAATCATCACTAGTACTAGTGGTGGAGTAGCAGTAACTAATTACCCAAACCAAAACAAATCTCCTGGTGGGATGGCGATCTCGGCCAGTTAATGGATTTAATTAATTGACCGGATCGCCTGAAATCTCCTAATTAATCGCTTGGATCCCGCGGGCGGGCGTGCAACGGCCGGCGGCGAGAAGATCTCAGAAGAGTTCTCGGGTGACAAGCGGCTGCGCGGCGCCGTTCCACGTGCCCTGTTGTCTGGCCGGCCGATCTCCGGCGGCCGGGAAGAACTGGCAGTGGCTGGGCAGGACGTTGGCCTGGGCGTTAGATTTCGGGTGGCATTGCTGGTGCTGCTGGTGGCTAGGCTGTTGCTGTGGCGTGGCCGGTGATCCTGATGCGGTGGCGGCAACGCGACGGCAGGAAGGGCACATGGTGAGCGTTGCGGCGGGGGATGCCTGCTGGTGGGCCGCGGTGGAGGGCGCTGCCTTTAGCGCCCTGAGCTCGGCCACCTCCTTCTCGAGCCGCTTGTTCTGTTCGGCGAGCTGCTCGCACCAGCGCTTCATGTACTCGCAGTCCACCTCCGTCTGCTTGAGCTTGGTCCGGGCGCGGCGGTTCTGGAACCACACCTCCACCTGCCGCGGCCGCAGGCCCAGCCGGTTCGCCAGCGCCGTCTTTTGCTTCTGCGGAAAGAGACAGACATCGGTAAATACCCCGATCTTCTCAATGCGCTAGCCATGGACGAACAGTGCCCGTGCGTATCGATCATCGATCGATCGACCGGAGGATGGAGGAGGAGGGACTTACGGGGTTGAGCGTGCTGTGCGTCTTGAAGCACTCCTCGAGGACGGCGGCCTGGTCCTTTGACAGCCGCAGCTTCTTGCGCCCGCCGTCGTCGTCCTCGTCGCTGGCGGCCCCGGCGCCGGCGCCGGTGCCGCGGGACACGCCGGAGCCGGTGCGCTCCAGGCCCCTCTTGGTCCCGCTGATGCCGCTCTCGGGCGACGTGGACGTCCTCCCCGCTGGCTCCTGCTGCGGGAGGTGGTACGCGTCCCTTCCGCCAGCGGCCGCGACGACGGAGCTGAGCGCTGCGTTCCAGTGGGAGGCCGGGGAGGAGGAGGCGGTGGTGGTGGAGGAGGTGAGGCTGCCCTGCGAGGCGAGCCCGAGCCCGAGGCCGAGGCCGAGGCCGAGTTCAAGGCCCAGACCCGCGCTGCGTGGCATCATACCTCCGATCCGATCTGGGAGCTCGGAATGATCGGTGGATGGTGCTCGTCGTGCTGGGTGGTGGTGATGTGATGATCTGGTTGTGGTTCTGGTCTGGGCATGCGGCGGCGGGGGCAGTGGGGTTATAAATAGGCGGGCGGGCGAGGGAGCAAATGATGAGCTGTCCGGTGCGGAGGTGGAGGCGGATCTCCTCTCCTGCTCTTCTCAGTGGCAGCATCCAATTATTCATTGTCGAGATTGCAAGAAAAAATATTTTACTCCAGCATTGATCAGTTTCCTTCCTTCCGCGCCACTCGCTCGTCTCATCATAGCGCGCGGCCAGCCTTGTGTGCTCGATCTCGCTTGACCCGGTCGGTCCGGCTCCCCCTCTCGGCTCACTCCATACTGAGGCCGAGCCGAGCCGAGCCAGTATGTTCTCTCCTTGGGCTCAGCTACTTGCCATGTGGGACTCGATCGGATGCGGGGTGCGACAAGGTTCGTGCTGTCTTCCTTCCTTCCTTGGTGCTTTGCTTGATCACTCTACTGTTACATGCTGCTTAATTACGGAACTAAACAAACTGTCCCTAGCTAAGCTAGCACTAGCACTATGTGCATTGCACGTTAACTTGTCGTGGAACCGAACCCCCTCTTTTCCGACCTAGCTACGTCTCTCTTCGCTGACCTACCTAGGTCACCGAGATTTATTTTACAGAAAGCGGTCGAGGTGGACTAATTTGGCAATGTTCCCAAAAAACGACCATGTCGACTTACAAAAAAAACCCGATTGCTAAAAACTGCACGGTGGCTGAACGACAACTCCAATTCTTTCCCTTCGACTCTCGCCTTGGATCGATGGTCATGGTCAGACACAAAGGGTTTTCAGAGCACACACTAGGAGCTACATAACTTGCCATTCTTACTCGATGAATCCATGTGAGCACCAAGGCCCGGTCCTTGAGATTGCCTAATTTTTTTTGTACCACCTACTAAACATTGATCCACAAATCTCTGTTAAATATCATTAAATTGCTGCAATTCCATAGCCACCACGGGACATCAGATTTGCATGTATTAAGAGAAACAATAGTTTTATGCTTCAACCAGTGCTTAGTAATACACAACGAAACTTACCAACAATTATATCGAAAAAACTTTCAAAAAATTACCAGAGATCTCTAGCCCAACACATTCAAAGCAAAATTGATGTCTAGATTTAAGGGCTTTGCAAAACACACATTTTAGATGTTTTTTTCATATACCTATTGCTCAAAATTGTCTCTAGTCATCATTTTGTTTTCGAGCCATCAAGTAAAAAAGTTATGAATATATTGGGGCCACTACTAATTTGTAGGTTTCGTACATATAAACTAAAGTTACACCCCTGAAGTTAACTATTCGATACAAGGAGCTAATTGAATAGAAAATCTTAGATTCAATCTCATCTTCTCCCTATGTTTAAATAATTATATGGGCAATGGCTTCTAAAGCATGCCATTGTTGCATCCTTTCTGATAAAATTCCCACAAAAAATGGATCTAATTTTGGTGTCAATCTCGTGCATCTTCCACACTCTAACCAGTCTCATTTGCTACATAATAAATGTCCCAAAATTGAAATGCTAAAGGAGCATACCCAAACCACTAATGTTCCCAAAACCTAACTCTCATGTCATTTCATATTTTCAACATATAGCCATTTCACAACTATAGATGCTGACATTACTCCTTTCCAAAAGAGATAATAAGGATTTCTTTGCTACAGAAAATATTGGGGCCTTGCATGATATTTGGCTTTCACTAGTTTCTACCTCTTGACCATGGATTCCATGAGGCTGATATTAATACCTTACAAATTAGGGATTCCTAAACCTCCATATTCCTTCATACACATTGACCGTCAATTGATCAAATGTATCTTGTGGTCCTCAAAGTCATTCCACATACAATTTACCATTTTTGTATTAAGAAGGGAAATGGTCCACTTAGGAATTCTATTGAGACAAGAACATTGAAGTTCTTATACCACTACAAGCAAATAAGGGCATTTCCAATCAACGCGGATTTGGTGGACATGGGTATAGATGATCCCTGATAAACAGTAAAATTTAGAAAATTACATCATAAAATCATGTGTGTACAAAATGTATGGAGGTATGTGCACATCAAGTTTAAAAATAAAAGACAACAATGTTTCATTTGTACGCGAAAGTAACGTGTGCAAGGTATGCACAATGGCCCGGGTTTTACTGTGCAAAACAAAATATAAAGTTCACATTTTCTATCTTTTGTGGAGGACACGTACGATAGTATTTTGTTCTTCAAATTTTCACGAGTAAGTATCAAGGCAACATGAACATATATGTAAATTATTTTACTTTTTTTATGAAACTAAAAATACGATTTTTTTAGATGGGGTTAGAAATTCAGGTTCATGCAGGTGTACCCATGTCGTTCACCATGGTATTTTCGCCTCTCCAACTAGCAACCCTGCTAAGCAACGGATGTGCTTGTGGCCTAGTGACAAGAGCGTGGTGCGTGTGTATCCCTTGGATCGTCACAGAACATGGCGTTTTCTGGGGTTGTGTTTAAGTGAGATTCAGACTGATTCCGCAGCTGGCCAGCAGCTAGCGGGCCGGACAAGATCGTTCGATCTGGCAGGGGCGCCTTGTTATCCCCTACAGGTATGTTGGATCTTGCTGCTGACCAGTTCAAGCATATCGATTATCCATCGCCATCACAGCGCGAAAACTATGAGACCGATTGATTGATCTGGCCAAGAACGGCCAACGAATGGTTCTCGCCGATCGATCGCAGCAACGCCGATTCCTAGGAGCGAAACCCGCGAGCAAGCAAGCAGCAGCAACGGGCCGGGTTGCGAGCGCGATTAGCTAGCTGACGAGAGAAGGAATATGATTTGCATGCATGGCGTACGTGCGTACGTGGTGCATACGCCAAGGATTATTTTGGAGGATGAGGAGGAAGAAGAGGTCAATGCGGCAATGAAACTCGCGTCGGGATTCCTGGGGCGCTAGGCTGTCCGTGTCCCCTGCCAAAGCAACACTCGTAGCTTAATTACAATCGGTGTTGTTGTTCTTAGGCCAGGCGATAGATTTAACTAATGATCACCATTAACTAATGATCGATGAGCATACTAGGCTCCTCAACTAATTGTATTACTAATTAACCAGGTGTCCGGTTTAATGGACATATACATGCACGAATCCTGCGATTTGTTGCTAAACGTAGACGGTTGTTCGAGTTGACAGCGATAAACCAAGACTGTACGATTTCTAAGATAAGACGCGCGCCGGCCACGAGATAAGAGGAGAAAAAACCCGCAAAGAGTAAAAGAGAAATTAAACTTACGTGTATATGAACATCTACGCTACAGTCTACATAGTACAGCGCTGTCAACGTGGTGATCTCGTAGCTGGGATCTTATATTAGGCGAATGTTTGCATCTGGTTGTGATCATGTTTTGTAGTTCCATTTTCATGATGATCTTGATAGTGCTAGAAAGAAAAACACTGACTATGAGTCTTCGCACATGTCTTTTCCTTTTTACAGTATGTTCGCTCTAGTTAGTCTCCCACCATTATTTCTCCAGTTCTGTTCACAGACATCGTAAGCAAAGGTTATGAAATTAGTACTCAACCGCAGTACAACTTCAGCGATGTACTCCTGCTGCTCCGCAGGCAGTACAGTGTACAGTAAGAAAGAGTGCGTCGAGCCGGCTCGAACTTGATCGGCTCCAGTATAGACCGAGCCGCGTAACCGGGGCAGGAAAAAAAAATACAAATAAAGCAAAGGCCCATGATTTCCAGCGCACTGAGCCCCCTGTGGCGGGCCCACGCGGGTGGACGGAAGATTGCGAAGGTGGGAAAAATAAGATTGCGAAGGTGGGAAAAATAAGACAGCGGGTGGCCCACCGGCCCGGCCGTGCGCCTCGCTTTGCCGGCACTTTTCCTGACATCACCCACAGCCTCCCCGCAATCATTGGGGAACTCCAATCAGTCCACTGCTCTGCTTAAACTATACTGCTCCTCCTCCTGCTGAGTTTATTTTATTCCCGATTCACTCCTCCAACCCTGAAATACACTTTCAAAATTATGTTCATAAAATATCATCGAAAATAAAAACAACTACAAAATCAAATTTAGCTCACCATTTTTGAGTTGGGATGGCATTATTCACTTTTAATTTCCAGCCTTTTCCAAGCTATCTTTGTTTTTCTGGACGATTGCTATCTGATCCGATCTCCTGAACCAACTCAATTACACCAACCTACCTCACCCCCATGTTGGAGGAAATTATTGGATGGGTCATGCCTGCCTCCCAGTCCATAGTGGTTGTTCTTGTTCCTCCTCCACTCACCCATTCCTGCGAAATGCATTCATGCGGGGCCTTGCACTTTTGGACTGATGCACCATATGATTGCATCCTGAGTTAAGACTACGCGTTGTATAACTGTTTTTATCAGTATTATTTTTCTCTGAAAAGAACACATGACCTTTTCTGTACCTGCATTTTGATATAAAAAGTTTGGCGATGTTTGAATAGAAAAAAGAATGTGGATATATAAATCTTGTGGTATCTGACAAGACATTAGATTCCGGTTTAATTTTGGGGGTTGAACAGTGAAAGAATATTCTGTAGCTAAAAGTTAGGCTATTGATTATGAGCCACACGAGTAGTTAAGCAAAGTGGTATTGTATAAAAAATGTAAGGATAAGAGGATTAATCATTTACTAGCCGGGACTTCTGTTGGTACAACCAGAAACTCTAGTCTTTCCCTCAACAAAAAAAAAAACTCTAATCTCCCTGCAGCTAGCTAGTGCCATGGCCGGTCAAGGTTAGCTTTAACTCGAGGTTGTTTAAATATGAAGCTAGTCCAAATGAAACATGGCCGGTGGTCTGTCTGAATCCAATGCAATTACAGGTATACATTTTACAAAATGATATGTGTAGGTTTGGAGAGGTTAACCCAGCCAAGATATATAGGAGGTCGACACATTGTAATTTTATCTGTAATAATGAATGTAAATTGCGGTCACAATTTCCCATTGCAAGTTAAGCTGATATTTCGACATTTGCATAAATCATCATTGCCTTTTGGTCCTCTACTTATTTCCCTTCTGCGGGCAGAGGGAATCAGGGAACTGGTACGCATGGATGCAATGATAGGTCCCATGTTTATGCATCTCGGCATCCATGACAGAGAGGACATGACCAGTATTGTACTGAAAGCTGCCTCAAGAGCAGATGGGGTGTTTGAATAATAGTGCTCGATCGAGTAGGGTGGCGTTCAAGTCCCCTAGATGTTGTTGTCGGCTCAAGTGGGTGCTCTTATTCTATCCTCAAAATTATTAGGCACACAAGCTAGCAATTAATTAGCTATTGCTGACCCTACCGATCGGTTTCATTGCGTATGCTAGGGGAGTGATGAGCACTAATTTGTGTTTATGGGCAAACATTTGTTTATTGCAAGTAGGAGTGAGGCCTAATTGAGAAAAGATCAGACAGACTAAGAAATGCGCCTTGAGTGGTTGGTTGGGGCTTGAGAGATTTCGTTGAACCGGAAGCACTTGGAGAGTAGTATATGCTGTTTTGATTATAGTATGGCTGAGTAGTATCAGGTGCCAATAATTTGTTTGGTGATTTCAGCTGCCACCGTCGCCATCAACGCGGGAAAGGGGATACGGGATTTATATACACACCCTGAAACACAAGTTTTTTTTTAATCTTTTCACAGGTAATCAACTTACAACTCTAATAATTGATATTAGAGTTTTATATACCTTTGAAACAAGAAATATGCTCTGATGATAATCATCCTAGTTTCTAAGACGTTTGTATCTATTTCAGAGTAAAGTAGTGTATTTCAGAACGGAGCTAGCAGTGCACAAGAGGTGTACACGTCAGATACCACTATGTGCATCTGGCATGGCATACATCCGATCTGGTTCAGTGCATGCATTTTCCTTCCATGGCAAAGCACAGGCAGATGAGTAGCTGTCCCTCACGTGCGGGCAATGATGAGAGGGGTGAGGCGACCATCTGGGCCGTGGGGAGGCCCACATGTACGAGGGTGGCGGGGACTGGGCATGTGCCGGCCTCGTGGTCGTGCGCGTCGCACTAATCATTCGCGCCACGCCCCCACTTGTGCGGCAGCCAAACTTAGAAATGGTGAAAAGCTGGTAAGCACTACCTAATTATTAGGTTGACGTGTATTTGTCTAAATATGGATATACCTACACACTAAAAGACGTCTAAACTAATTCAAGAATAAGGGAGTAGTTATCATGGTCTACACAGGGAGTTTCGATAATTGACATTCACAAACCACTGGGAGGATTGATTGAAACTCTGGTCATCGATCGACCTGAAGAAGAAGATCAAGAAGAAGAAGAAGAAGGGTAATTTGCCTCAAGATGCAAAGAAATGCGATTCCCACTCTCTGTGTGTCATGTAAGGAAGGAATATTACCCACTGCACAATGCACAGCGTTCTGTACATACCCTTGGTAGAATAGAAGTTACAGTACTAGTTGGGGGTATAATTGGAGGCGGTGCGTGTATAAACGTGGGACGTACCAACATTAACGAACTACCACCAGTGGTATGGGCCTTGAACCGGAGCTAGGCCAGCATGCAACGTGAAGGCCAGCTCGGCGTTCGTTAGCTTCCCGGCAGTTGCGATCCATCGATCGAATGATCCCTCGGATGGAGTCGTTGTGTATGTACAGTTGTACGTGCACCGGCCGGGCCAGAACAGATATGAGATATCTCGTCTGACAGATCTCGTGCACGAATAATTGCATGCAGCTACCTGACGGACGGTCCGTCGAATCGAATCATTCCACTTTCGTTTGTAGTAACTACCCGTTGTACGGTTCAACGCATGCATGGATCAATTAATGTAACTACCCATTGTACGTAGTAAACCTTTATTATGTTATGCCAAACCAGACATATTGAGTTCAGACGACTGTGAAAACTATAGAAGCACTAATATTTGTTATTGTATTGATCTAACCATTGTGGGGTATATAAGGAGTACAAGACTTGAGAGGTAAGACGTCTATGACTTGGAATACAAGATTGGACTCTAATTTCCTAGTCTATCTCTAGTCGTACCGTACACATATTCTAACATCTCCTCAGTCGTAGCGGGAGTGAAACAGACGATTGCGACTGGCTTTGAAGTCTTGCGCATCCGTCGTTCCTCTCCTATCCGTCATCATCAACTGCGTCTCTGATGGTCTCTCCTCTCTTCCCTCCCGCAGTCACAGCGGGAGTGGTGTGGACGAAAGTGACGACGCGGACGGTGTTGACTGGAGTTGTTACCGATAAGTTGCTGTAGACGTTGTTGCCCTTAATTTTGATGTCGAGGTAGCCGTTCTTGATGTAGCCATGGTCGATGTAGTCGTAGTCATGGTTGTTGTAGCCGATAGCGCCGGAGGCGCAAATAAAATTGCACGGTTTTGGTCGTAGTGTCTTAGGCTTTCTGCGGCGGTGGCAGGTTTTTGGGTCATTGTGCGGCGGCGGCAGGGATCTGCGGCGGCGGCGGCAAAGGTTTGCGGCAGCGGCGGTTTTTTGTGTCATTGTGCGGCGACGGCAGGGCTCTGCGGCGGCGGCGGGTTTTTGTGCGGCGGCGGCGGGTTTTTGTGCGGCGGCGGCGGCGTGTTTTTTTGCGGCGACGGCAAAGGACCACGCAGATGTAGACCTTGGCGATGGTTGTGTTGGCGACGTAGAACTCGACGAAGATCTTGATGTAGTCGTACAGATTGTAGATGTGCTCGGCTCGGTGTCGATGAAGTGCTCGATGTAGTCGTAGAACTTGTTGGCTGATGTAATGTCACGCTTGACGCGGGAGAGGTCGATGGAGTTGGAGTCGGTGTAGATGATGCGAGGCTCTACTGTGCTCCGCTCATGCCCTGTTTTCTTTTTTTTTTCCTTCTCCGATCTGGCTGGAGCTGGACCTAAGGGTGGGCGTTCGGTCTTTTTGGTTAGTTCGGTTCGGTCTTTCCGGTCTTTAACAATTTCGGTCATCCAGAAATGATACCCGTAATAAATTCGGTATTTTCGGTTTTCTGTTTTTCGGTCTTCGGTCTATTCGGTTCGGTCTTCGGTCATGACCAAATAGACCAAAATATAGGGCGCGATAAGGGGAATCGGCGCCCGGGACTGGGAAAGTGGGAAGCGATCGACTAGTCTCTCATGCATGGGAGAATCTACAGTACACTGGGCTGAGATACCCAGTTGTTGAGCCTAGAGACTAGATGGTATGGTTGGTTTAGTAGTTGAGCATATAGACTAGATGTACACATAAGCTGGGCTGACGCACAAATTCGGCTGCTTCCGTACGTAATTCACTCAAAATAAAATAAAATCGGTCTTTCGGTCTATTCGGGTTATCTATAAGTGATACCCGAATTTCTGATCTAATTTCGGTCTTTTCTAATTTGCTACCCAAATTTCTAACGGTCTTTTCGGTCTCGGTCATTTCGGTTTCGGTCTCGGTCTTTTCGGTTTCGGTTTTCGGTCTTCGGTTTTTATGCCCACCCCTAGGCTGGACCTGCTTGCATGCAAGCAACGATCAAGCACCATGCACGTGAACGCACCTGACGCGATGCAGAATTTCCGGCCGGTTGCTGCCTCCTGTGCGTGCGTTCTTCGGTGGCTGGTGCAGCTGGTGGAGATGTAGAGGCCTGGCTCGCGCGTGGGAGGCGCAGCCAGCAGATTGGATTGGCACCTCCGCGCGAGACGCCTAGCTCGCACGGTGATCGTTATGGCCGATGGATTTGTCGACGATGACCTGATGCACAGAGCCGCGGTAGATGACGCGGATCACGCCGTGATGTCGTTCTTCTTCACCGATGTTTTCAGCTGATTTCTCACCAGATTGAGGATCGCGGGATTTAGGGATTCTTTATTTGGCTAAATTGGATCTAATCTACGGAATTGGGAATTTCGAAAATCTAGTCTAAAGAACCGATCCGATCTTAAATCGAAACCGGGTGCCGCGCCTCCGAGGAGAGGAGAATATTTGGTATTGTATTGATCTAATACTCGTGGGGTATATAAGGAGTACAAGATTTGAGAGGCAAGACGCCTATGACTTGGAATACAAAGATTGGACTCTAATATCCTAGTCTATCTCTAGTCGTACCGTACACATATTCTAACAACGACAATAAATCCGCGAATTTGAATTTGCGCATGTAATTCTCTTCCACCGACATAAAACGAGATCAAACGACAATAGACGACTCTGGACGTTGCGATGCGCCACTACGAGTCTAACCACGGGCTACTGCCCCGTTCTCCTGTTCACTGCCATTATTGTCAACCTCGAGCGCCCCTAAAATCAGTGGATCGACATGTCGGACCTGCAAAACACGCCTTGCAAAGAAGGAAACACTACCACTACATGGCGTTGCTGCAGCAGGCCGGTCCACTTGTTCGTTGCCAATAATGCATGCTACCCCGCCGCCGGTAGCTAGCCGTATTGATTTGGCCGACATGGCCGTGCTGTCAAAGTCGACACCGGCCAGCCCGAGATCAAGTTGCTGTTTTACAAATGCCATATGGCAAGCCGGGTGCACTGCCTTTCCGTAGGTTGGATCCATCGGACCCAACCGGTCGGTAACTAACCGCTGAATTATTCCAGGTGCACATGGCTCCTCCCCTGCATGTGATGGCACTAATCATTTCCCGTCATGCGTCCTCAGATCGATCCATCAAAGAATACTGCGTACGTGCAGGGAGGAAGCTGCATGCGGCTAAGCTACCACTCGCTGTACTTTGCAGGCAACATGACAGTATGAAATGAATTTTCAAAAGGATATGCATATATGCTTTGAATGATCCATTATTATTATCGGTTGATAGACTAAAATGGTAAGGTCTAATGGAATCGGCATTCCGTATGCAGATACCACCATCTCCTGCAAAATCAGGTATGGTGTACATGTGTTTTTAAATATTTGCATCGTAGAGAAAACCTGCAGGGGAGTTGCCGAACAAAAACCACCGCCGCGTCGTGCCCTCACGGCGCCCTCGACCGAGTAAGCTAGATCCGGCATGGCATGCTCATGGAAGGGCGGAAAGGCACCGACGTGCTCTCGAAGGAGCACGGAAGACGCCTCACGAAGCATCACACCCTCACACTGCCGACTCCACCATCGCTGAAGGAGAGAGAAACCAACCAGCTAAGGGAGGATGTGGGTTAGGCCGCCCCGAAAAGGAAGGGGGAGAGAGCGCAACACTAGAACCCCATGTCCTCCATAGCGCTGGCACTTCAAGGACCGCCGTGATCTGAGACCGCCGTCCCGACTTCCAACCATCCTACCAAGCCCTGTGCACTCTTTCGACACCTCCTCGGGGCTGACTCCCCAACATCCACCGCTCGTACAAGACTTGTAGCACCACACAACCCGGTCGCCGAACAGCCCAAGATGCACCTACCATCCGCCTGCAGGCCACGACCGCCACACCAACGCCCGGGACTGCCGCCCCGCCATCCAACTAATTCCACCAAGCCCGACTTGGCCGGGCCGACAACCCCCCGTCGAGGACGACAAAGAACTCCGCGCCATTGAGTTGTCGTCATCTCGACTATCAAGACCGACGCCGCGGACTTCGCCATGAAAAGCCACCACCCGGGGCCGCTGCCCCACTGAACTCCGCCGGCAAGAGCACCGTCACCACCATCGAGTGTGCCATGTCGAGGGAGTTACAAACGGATGGAATCCATGTCATGATTCTCTTTGTTTCCCTCCACATTTTGGCATCATAACCTGTAATTAATTAGTTTACTAATTTTAGATACACAACTGATATGAGAGTACATTGTGCCTGCCTCCTCGGTCAAAGTATCAAATCGTATCAATGAGAACACATTTCAACCACCCAACCGTTGGATGGATGGAGTAAAAGAACTGCCATTTGCCATCCCTACATCCTAGGCACGGCAGTCTAAACAGACCGTGCAATCTCTACTTTGCGCGTGAAATCCGGGCTCGTCTGGCTCACAAAACCACCATCAAAATCAATCTTCAGACAGCTGATTCGGCCAGTAATGATGCGCGATCAGATTAGAAAACTAGAGGCTAGAGCGGGCGACAGCAGGCGCAATATGCTACTGCCAGTGGCGCCACCGTGCCTCGGTTGCCGCGCGCGAGCACGACGCGCGCCGGCCGGGCGAGAGGAAGAAGGAAGCTACTCCAGCTCCAGCTAGCAACGACTCCGACGAGCGCATGCACGCGCGCACGTAGCCTAGCCAGCCAGGAATTTGCAATGCCATGTGGCGCGGAATCCCGAGGCGGCGCCAGCGGGGAGGGCATGTCGACCGCACGTGCAGCGCGGTCAGCGGCCACGTACGCAACCACTTTATCTCGCATATGTTCAAACATTCCACCGGACAAAAGCCCACGGCCAGTGGAGTTTATATTACTCCATGCATGTCGATCTCCATGATCGATCCTAGCTGGGCTCTCGTGGCTAGCTACGCAATTTCTTCTTTCCTTCTCACATGCATAAAGTAGGCCTTTTACGCTTAAGATTTTTTCTGCTTTCAGCCGTCGTCGAGATCATTGACACTTTGACTGAAATCGTAAGGATGACTCCAACAGGCCGACGCAAACGGACGCTCGTTTGGTCCGCGTTTTATCCGTTTGCGTCGGCAAACGGGCAGGCCCAGTCCGCCCCTGTCCGTCGTTGGTGGCAGTGCGCCCAACGGCCCGACGCATTGAGTCCGCTCGGGATTTTTTTTTTAGCTAAACAGGCCATATATGGGCCTTTTGTATTCATATATAGGGGGTGGGCCACAAACGGCCTTTTTACATAATATTTTTAAAAGCAAAAATATATAAAAACTCTAATATTTGCCCTTCGCGGGCTTCTACTCCTCTTCGTCATCCCCATCGAGGATGACGTAGTCCGGCTGCTTCCAGAGGTGCGCCGGTGGTCCGCCTCGCGGTGGGACGACGGCCGGCGGCATGGGCGGCTGCTCCTGCGCCTGCTCCTCCGCCTCCTCGACCTCCCAGGCGCCGTCATTGAAGACCCAACGCTGCCCTAGTAGGCCTTGTGGCAGCGGAGGCACCGATGGCAGGTCCACGTCCATGGCCTGCCACCATGGCTGTGGTTCCTCCAGGACCGCCGCCTGCTGCGCCTGCAGGGCCGCCTCCTGCTCCCTGGCGACGTCGGCAAGGACCATGGCTCGGCGCTTGGCCTCGTCCTCGACCATCTGCTTGCGCGAGGCCTCCTTCACGGCCTCGAGCTTGGCGTCCTCGGGATCCACCTCCATCTTCACGCGCGGCGGCGGCGGCGCAGACCCAATCCGCAGCGCGCGCGGCACTGGTGGTGCGTCCCGCCGCCGTGTGTGCGGTGGCGGTGACCAACGCCCAGATGGCGGTGTCGGAGCCCACGTGTAGAGGGCCTGCCGCCGCAGGTCGGGCTCTTCGCGGAACCACTCCGCCCAGTTACGCGACGTGGCCGCGAAGGCGGGGTCATTGCGGAGCGAGGCCGGGAGGCGCCGCCGGCGCCGCTCGATCTCCAGATCCCGTGCCCGCTCGCTCGTCGGCATCGGTGGCACCGGGATGCGCTGCGGGTTCAGGTGCCAATGCTCGGGAGCTTAACATCTGGCCACGGCAGCGGGGTTGCGTGGTCCCAGTACCACTGGCAATCCTCCTTGCGCACGTAGATGCGGTTGCGCAACTCGCCGCCCGGCGGCGCGAGCTCGAAGACGGCGGTGTCGTGGTGGTATCACGGCAGATGCCATAGGATGGCTAAGAGTGGGGCCGATGGACGCTGGTGGATCCGGGAGAGGGCTAGCGCACTAAGAAGCGCACACAGAAAAGCACACAAGCTCAAGAACACACCAGGATCTACCCAGGTTCGGGGCCCTCGTGAGGAGGTAACACCCCTACTCCTGACTATCTCTCTCTGTATATCTCTCAATCACAAGTACAAGCGGCTCCTTGAGCTGTATGATCCCAACAACGGGGATGAACACGAGGTGGAAGATGAAGCTATGGGGGAAAAAGAGTCTCCTGGCATCGTCCCTCACGCAGGAGGGGGTGAAGCCCTATTTATAGGCTAAACCGAGTTACGGAAGTACCCCTCCCGGTGCACTGTAGCCATGCCAAAGATATGTCATGATGGCACTCCTGCCAGACACAGGACGTGACATGCCCATCTCCTGCAGCACTATGGTACACCTAGAATGTACCCTCTGCCAGAGACAGGACATGGCATGCCCATGCCTATCTCATAACCTTTTCCCCGGATGCCCCGCGGTCAGCGATTAGGTGAGTCCTGTCACCTCGCTCTTCCTGCACGCTCCCGTGTCAGGCGCTTCCGTGCCAGACGCTCCCGTGCCAGACGGGATGTGACAGGAGCATTGACTGCTCTCCGGCACTAAGGCACCTCGCCTCGCCTGATCCGACATAGACATGTCGGATTCTCCTTCGATGTTCACCTCGTCCTGCACATAACAGAAGACAAGAGGATACCGACATACATATGTCGGTCATTATGTCTCGGATCCCTTATCTCGGATCCCTTATCTCGGTTAGCATATGCTGGTTTGCACCAGCATGGTACCTCGGTCCCTTTTGGCCCGGGTAAGTCGGTTTTACCGTGCCTCGGTCCACTCTCGGGTATTGCTTATACCACACCATGACCCTACCCGGGGGTAGCCCCCCGACATTAGTCCCCGAAGCTGGTGCGGTCCTGCAGCCTTGGATGAAGGGCCACACTAGGTTTACAAAACCAAACCAACTTGACCAAAGTATCCGACATAACTATGTCGGATCAAGTCAAATCAACAAGCATCCAATCTCCAACTCCTTCCGACATCCGCTCCTGTGTCGGTTTCTCCGACATAAGGCAACTGCTTTAACCTGATCAAATATCCGACATTCCTATGTCGGTTCATCTCAAGCTTCAAGGACCAAATTTCCCACAACCTTCGAGATCTGCCCTTGTGCCGGTTTCTCCGACACAAAAAGATTCCCACGATCTCTTCAAAGATCTCTCCACGACACGTGGCAGGGAGACGCTGCGCGTCGCCTCGGTTCCTGTGCGTGGACAGACATACCTCTGCGCGCACGCCGCCCACATCACGCGCTGTCACGTCCCCAGCGCACTTGAGTGCGTTTGACCGCAGCGCGGCTCCTCGATTTCCGCGCCAGTTACTGCGCCACGAACCGTGCCGCTAGCGGTTACCATTTGGTGGCCCACGATGTGGCCGATCGTGCGGCCGCGATTACCGCAACCGTGCAGATCGTGCGCGGTTAATCCGCGCGGCAGTTACGGGGAACGTGCGCGGTAAAAACGCTAACCGCACACCCCCACGCCCATAAATAGGGGAGCGGGGCAACCCACATCGTCCTCTTCGCCATTCTCTTCTCCTCTCACGCTCCTCTGCACCATCGCCGCCGCCGCGCAGTGCGCTCCGCCACCGCACGACGCCGGACCTCGAGAGCCACCGCCCACCGAAGTACCTCGCGCCGCCACCGGACACGTTCAATCTCCGGCACGCCCTGCGCTTCTTCGCCTTGCATCGCCGCCGCAACTCCGGTAAGATCCTCGCCCTTAACATTGCCGATGAACACGTTCATCTCCCCCGATGAACTTGGTCATCCTCTCTGATGAACTTGCTCATCCTCTCCGTAGATGCTCTTAAATCCCTTTGCTTAGATCCCCTCTATATTTTCTTCATTGCGTTTCTTACTATCCTTGCAATAGTTCCTCCGTAGATTTTCCTAAGTTTCAACTCATAGATCTTGCATTTATCTTCTATTTTTCCTTCTCCTCAGATCTTTCCGCAAAACACTTAGCCATAGATTTGTGTTTCCCGCCATTTATGCATTTTCCTCTGTTGCTCAAATACTCCGAGATACTCATCTCGGTTCAACCTGTGCCTCTTTGCAGATTCCGCCGCCGGCACGGGCACCAGATTCTCACTTCCTCGCCGCACCGCCGAGATGTCGGCTAGCAATACTCCGGAGCCTGCTGACATTCCCGCCGAGGAAAGCGAGCGCGCCGGATGGGAAGGCTCGGATGTTTCCCAAGCCGAGATAGATTGGTTGGTCTGGACCAAGCGAATCCCGGCACAAGTGATATGCCGGATTCCCGGCACAGAGTCCGAGCCGGATCTGCAAGCCAATGAACGCGTGGTCTTCGTCGCGCACTTCGAGCACGGCTTCGGACTCCCGGCAAGCTCATTCTTCCGGGCATTCCTCGACAAATTTCATCTTCAACCCCACCATCTCCCAGCGAACGCTATCACCACCCTCTCGGCGTGTGTTTCTTTCTCCGAGGGTGTGGCGCCCCGACCCGACTGCTATACAGTGATACTGTGTCTCCGGTTATCCGATACCAGCAGACACACTATCAAAGCATGATAGAGAGATCAAGACTTGTGGAACAACTGGCACATCACAGACTCTACGACACAAATCATTATAGTTCAACTCTTATAATAGAGAAAGATAGCAAATGACAACCAGAGGTCACTGACCCAACAATACAGCAAGCGGAAGCAAATTAGGTTGTTCTAAACAAAAAGAACCAAATTATGGCCTAAGAGGCCTACACATAAACATCCAAGTGCCAGCTGTTCCGGGATGTCCCAAGCTGCCACCTGGGAACCCCAGACTACTCGTCAACGTCCACAAAGAACCCACCTTCGAGGGCGGTGAAGTCCTCTCCTGAAAAGAAGCAAACGACGTTGAGTTCGACGAACTCGCAAGATTAGGAGCTATTATATGCTCGATTATTGGCTTTCAAGGTTTTATGGCTGTTTTGCATAAAGCTGATTTTATTTTGAAAAGACATAACTCAAAGGCATCGACTATTCAGAGTATTTTTAAAAAGGGGGTAAGAAGTAACTCTTTTCTTTGATCACTTTACTCAAAGATCAACCACCATCACTGGACCCGTTCATCAAAAGCACCTCCCCGAATCACCCTCGAGGAAGCTCACCTTTCAATCTTGAGTGGTACCTCTAGTACCCAGTTTTTAATCATTCTGTTAAAGTTGTTCTATGATCCTACCTTCACTTCCCAAGTCGTCCATAACCGCGGACACGGCTTTTCGAAAAGATTTAACCCTGCAGGGGTGCACTGTGTTTACCTTCGGTACCGCCCGGCTCATTGCCTACGCTTAGCTCTCTTCCGGGGAAAGCCGGCTGAGTGGGAACGGTTACAACCTTTACCTTGTTAAGGACTAACCCAGGATCATCAGTGAGGACGGAACAGGTTTGGTGTCTCCTCCAACCCCCTGTCCCGTGGCCACTCATTTTCCTAACACAACCATCCTCATCCCAGTCTTGGTCACCATCTTCACGCACACGCAAATGGAAAACCAAACTAGAGGACCCTGGCTAGTCCCGCTCAAGTTAGTTAGTCGACGGGGGTTCCATATAGCCCACCGAAAGGAAGCGCGCTCATTCTTGGTTCAAGAGGTAAAGAACTCGCACCTAGGCGGCGGGAACGAGACAAAACACCACAACCACCGTGGCCTCTCATCCCCACCTTTAAGCATTTTATTATCCGTCACCACAATTTCTCCACCATCATTCTCATCTCATCACCTGTTTCCAATATGAACCATCCATCGTATAGCTATGCAATTTACTAAGCATGGCTAAGCATCAACATAGCATAGTAGGTAACTCAGGCCACAAAACAATTCTATGGATAATAGGAGGGAAAACAGGTATTGGCATCGGAAACTTAATGCAACTATAGGATACTCTAATCCAATTAAATTGACATTTGGAACCGCATGCAATATTATAGTGGAGAAAATAGTGCGGAAAATAGGATAAGACATGCTCAGAGGGGGGATTACGCTTGCCTTGTTGAGCGGAGGAGTCAAACTGCACGTCGGAATAATGATGCTCAACTCCGAACTCGTGATCTACCGGCGAGCAAACAACACCGGAAAGCAAAAACAACAATCAACACATGGCAATTGTGCAATGCATACAACAATGATGATATGACATTTTAAATGCACCCTAGAAGCATTGAACAGGAGCAACAGGTTAAATGGGGTCCCCATTATATTTATGGCATTATTTGGGATAAACCCCATATTAAACTTAGTGATTATAATTACTACTAGAGCACATTATTGTAATTGGGATCAAATATGCATGATGATTCTGGATGATTCATATTTTTCTGAACATTTTGGTATAAGAAACACAATTTTCTGAGGTCCCGATTAAAAGTTATTAATTTTAGGATTTCCTCTTTTTAAACTTATTATTTTAATTGAGTTATTTTTAACAACCATAATATTTTAGTTACACCAATTCGAGAGAGGGATGTGACAGGAGGTTCATCGAGGTTCGATGTTCCTACTTGCGCGAGGGGGGGGGGGAAGCGGGAGGCATGTGCTACAAGGAAAAACGAAAAAAGAATTTACTGGAAAAAAAACAGAACAACCGGCCTCCAGCCCGGCTGGGCCGGCTATGGGGCCGGCCTGCTAACAGAGAGCTCCGGCTCTCAGCCCGGCTGGGCCGGCTATGGGCCCGAGCGGACCGGTTTGCAGCCCGGCTAAGGCCGGTCTCGCGGCCGGGCGTGCGAGCTGGCGAGGGAGGCCACGGTGGGCGGCACGGCGGCGATGGCTATGGCGCTCCGGCGAAGATACGGCGAGAGAGGGAGAGGGGAAAGGTGCCAGCAGGGGCAGGGCTCACCATGAGCCAGTGGGGAGGTAGGGGACGGCGTAGGTGGACCGCAGCGGCGGATTTGCTCACGGCGGAGCTCGTCGGGGAAGGAGATGGATTTGGACGGCTCGGTCGATTCCTCGAGTCTCCGGCCGATTCCTGTGGTGGAGAGGAAGGAGACATCGCGGCGGAGCGTCCCGTGTTCCTCGATTCGCTCGGGGAAGCCTCAAACGGTGGCGACGAGCACGGCGGTGGCGGCGGCCATGGCAGCCTGCGGGAAGAAAGAAAAGGGAGAGGGAGCAGGGGGAACAGGTGAGTGAGGGAGGGAAGCAGCGCGTGGTCGTGGTGCTCGTCTCCTTGCAGTCCAGGACAGAGGAGGAGGGGGGCCCGGCGCGGCGCGTCGGTGGTGCGGCGCGAGCACCTCGCGCTCGGTCGCTACAGGTGTGGAAGACGGAGTTTTTACAAACAGCCCCCTGGAGAAATTGTTCCATCACCAACCAGTCCTTCCCTGTTTATCCTTTAAATCCAGTAGCTCTCCAATAAATTATTTAGGGCATTTAAACAATTTAGAAAATTCTGAAATAATTTGGGGAGGCTCCCCTTGTCAAATAGTTGTTACACAAAAATTGGGGTTTATAAATAAATTGTTTTGACCAACTTTTGTTCATAGAGTTCAAAATAAGCATTTTGCTAAAATCAAAAAGGTTGCTCTTTTGGAAAATTAAAAGCAAGTGCAAAATATTGTTTTGAAAGTCTTGAAACCTCCTTGACAAATATAGGAAGTCAAAGTATTTTTGTTTTGCAGGTTTGAATTCTCTCATTGACTTGAATTTATAAAAGAACAAGTTTGGCATTTGTTTTTAGATGGTGCCAAAAACCATGTGTGTGTTGTTTAGCAAGTTGAATTTGGATGCCATGATGCAATGCAGCACAAAAGCGAAAATTTTAATCGGGTTTTTAGATTTTTACACTTTGGGCTGTTACAATTCTACCCTCCTTACAGGAATCTCGTCCCGAGATTCTTAGAGTAGGAAAGAGGGAGACGGTTACAACGGTACTACACGATCTTCTCGGTGTAGATTGATTCAGCGCCTCCTGATGATCTTCATCGGCTACACTTCAAGGTCACTATCAACGTGCACCATATGAAAAGAAAGGGAACCTCACCGGAAGGATGGATCTCGGTGAATATACCACGACCGAGTACCTCCTAGTAGAACTTAGGATGAGACTTCGAGCATCCCATGAATTGACAGTTAGGAGACACATGCATTTGACGGGAGGTTGATAAGAAGTTTCCGGTTGGTAGACAACTGTTTCTCAAAGATTCGGAGTATGAACTTTGCACAAGTCCTAGAATTTCTGAGGGAGTGTGTCGAAACAAGATTCCAACAGATGAAGAGATAACTTGTACTAGTCGGCTTGAGTAGAACTTTCCTCACGGAGGAGCATTTCAGTTCACTGGAGAAGGATCGGAAAGCTAGATCGAGAGAACTTTAGAAACTCCGCAAACGTTAGTATTGGGAACTCTTCTTGATTTTCCAGACATCGGGACAACTCCTTGAGGATCACCAACTGTCGTTTCGGTTTGAGATTTAGATCTGATCGGGTGTAGAGATACTTCAGACTCAGCACTGGTAGGAATAGGAAGCTTTGCAATGCATACCAACGGATTACCATGGCTAGGACCCCAGGAGTCGGACTATAAGGTCAAACTCTCAAGGAGGAACGAGATTGCGGAACCCGCAGATTAGCAACTTGTCAGGAGACAGCTGCCCCAATTGAATATCTTGTAGCGAGACACGATTGAGTTCTTGATGGGAAACACCATAGAAGACAAAGAAGTTCTCAGACTTCCTCTCTTTCTGAAACAGTTCAACCTGTGGCTTGGAGGCATAAAGGAAATTCTCAAGATATGGAGGTAACAACATACCATTCCGAGAATATTCCACACATGCTTGATCTAGTTGAAAGGATTCCGAGGAAACCAGACAATTCACTCGGATCCACGGCGACATCTTTCAGCAATTGCACGTGAACCAGGAAAAGTCACTTCTAACTTCCAGAACCTTGCCTTGTGACGACACAAGGTTAGTTCTAACAAGTTTTCAATCAAACATGGAGGAGAAAGAATGTAGTGGATGGGCTCACAACCAACTTATCTAGATACCCCAAGACGGTCGACCTCACAAGGTATGTGTTCTGAAGTTATCACATGAACGGGCATAAGGATTGGTCCGACTAACACATTCATGTAGGTCGGTCTGAGTTTGATTTGACGATAGCCCAATTCAAATCAAAGATTTGTAGGATAGCATATCCTCAAAGGAGATACCACCTAGCTTCAACACGAACATACTAGACATCCCTTTGAGAAGAACTATATCCGAATAGAGCTCTTGTCTTTCAACTCTCCAAGTGGTTTAAGCTCAACCGAATAATTCAGGACATCCAGCATGGTTTTCTTGGAGAAGGAGTTGTTCAGAGAACCAGCTTACTCATAAGCTCAACTTCATGGTCAGGTGACAACCTGGCGATACTTGTGGGAAGACCTCCAGAATACCACGATCCACATATAGGATATCACGACATACCGTTCCAAGAATCTTCTGCATTTGCATTCTTGACTAGAATATCACGATCCACCGGTATGCCTTGAGTTCGAGAGAGGATCATGCCTTTCAGGGCACAACGAGGTGGTTTTGGGAGCTTCGGCACGAACCTAGCTCTTTGACCGAGGGAGTGCATCAGAGCCAACTGACTTGGTAGCACTGTCAAGCTCAGCTTATGGATTGACTAACCAATCATGCTAAGGAGGGCAAGGGATATCCTTGGATTTCCGCACAGTAAGAACTGCTAAGAACATCTGATAGCCACATCATTACTCACGTCTCATCCTTCTTGAGTAACAAATCACTCGGAAAACAGAGAGTAGTGAGGAGTAAGAGCATCACTTCATCAAGAGGATCATGACACTCAGCACGAGTGCACACTCCTTATACCAAGATATCGTGCTTCTCTAAGATGGAACAGACACATAGACTAATAAACCTCTTATTCTGTGGAATACAAAACTTGACCTAGCCCGAGAAGTGGACAAGGTACTGGAGTTTGTTTCTCCTATCATCCCCAAAGTGGAATGTCTTGACGGTCCACAAGAGTGAAATGCATCAGAACACCTAATGCACGATAGAACTTTACTGTCAACTGATAGACAAAGGTTGAAAGCAGATCAGAGTACGAAACATGCTCAGGAGAAATCCTAAGATGTTGAGGATGCACCGGTCATTACTCAATTGTGATAACCATGCCCAAGAAGAAGAGATGCAGCAGAGTCACGAACATAGTTGGGGATTCGCTAAGCGAATTCTGGTCATAACCCAGATGATTCCAAGACAGAATCTCCAGCTATGGCAGAGTTAGAGTTACATAGCCATCCGAGGTGTAGGGAATCAAGGTTCAACCATTTACCACACAGACCACATAAAGGACTTGGGTTAAAGGTCAGCTTCATGTGCCGAGAATCATAAGTAGCATAACAATCACATGGGTAACAACCCGCACAATTCATCATGCCAGAATCACCGCACAATCCGGGACCTTATGTTCAAGTCCGTGGGTTAAAACCCAAAGAAAGGATCAAAGGATTTGATTCGGTAGCAACATCGGAGTTGATTTGGGATTGCAACGCAGCGGGAGCAACGTGACACATAACACTAAAGGTCGAACCCACCCACGTTTCTCCTAATTTTGAAGTAACAGGTGAGAAGTAAAACCTTTAACTCAAATCGAGGTAAGATTGCTCCGAGATTAGAGTGTAACCAGATAAGGAGTAAAAAGAATCCTAAGATGGTTTTCACAACTCATTTTTAGGTTAAAATATTTTCACAAACACTAGACTCAACATCGACCAGTAGAAGGGTTTCCTACAGGCAGTACTGCTCTGATACCAACTTGTGGCGCCCCGACCCGACTGCTATACAATGATACTGTGTCTCCGGTTATCCGATACCAGCAGACACACTATCAAAGCATAATAGAGAGATCAAGACTTGTGGAACAACTGGCACATCACAGACTCTACGACACAAATCATTATAGTTCAACTCTTATAATAGAGAAAGATAGCAAATGATAACCAGAGGTCACTGACCCAACAATACAGCAAGCGGAAGCAAATTAGGTTGTTCTAAACAACAAGAACCAAATTATGGCCTAAGAGGCCTACACATAAACATCCAAGCGCCAGCTGTTCCGGGATGTCCCAAGCTGCCACCTGGGAACCCCAGACTACTCGTCAACGTCCACAAAGAACCCACCTTCGAGGGCGGTGAAGTCCTCTCCTGAAAATAAGCAAACGACGTTGAGTTCGACGAACTTGCAAGATTAGGAGCTATTATATGCTCGATGATTGGCTTTCAAGGTTTTATGGCTGTTTTGCATAAAGCTGATTTTATTTTGAAAAGACATAACTCAAAGGCATCGACTATTCAGAGTATTTTTAAAAAGGGGGTAAGAAGTAACTCTTTTCTTTGATCACTTTACTCAAAGATCAACCACCATCACTGGACCCGTTCATCAAAGGCACCTCCCCGAATCACCCTCGAGGAAGCTCACCTTCCAATCTTGAGTGGTACCTCTAGTACCCAGTTTTTAATCATTCCGTTAAAGTTGTTCTATGATCCTACCTTCACTTCCCAAGTCGTCCATAACCGCGGACACGGCTTTTCGAAAAGATTTAACCCTGCAGGGGTGCACTGTGTTTACCTTCGGTACCGCCCGGCTCATTGCCTACGCTTAGCTCTCTTCCGGGGAAAGCCGGCTGAGTGGGAACGGTTACAACCTTTACCTTGTTAAGGACTAACCCAGGATCATCAGTGAGGACGGAACAGGTTTGGTGTCTCCTCCAACCCCCTGTCCCGTGGCCACTCATTTTCCTAACACAACCATCCTCATCCCAGTCTTGGTCACCATCTTCACGCACACGCAAATGGAAAACCAAACTAGAGGACCCTGGCTAGTCCCGCTCAAGTTAGTTAGTCGACGGGGGTTCCATATAGCCCACCGAAAGGAAGCGCGCTCATTCTTGGTTCAAGAGGTAAAGAACTCGCACCTAGGCGGCGGGAACGAGACAAAACACCACAACCACCGTGGCCTCTCATCCCCACCTTTAAGCATTTTATTATCCGTCACCACAATTTCTCCACCATCATTCTCATCTCATCACCTGTTTCCAATATGAACCATCCATCGTATAGCTATGCAATTTACTAAGCATGGCTAAGCATCAACATAGCATAGTAGGTAACTCAGGCCACAAAACAATTCTATGGATAATAGGAGGGAAAACAGGTATTGGCATCGGAAACTTAATGCAACTATAGGATACTCTAATCCAATTAAATTGACATTTGGAACCGCATGCAATATTATAGTGGAGAAAATAGTGCGGAAAATAGGATAAGACATGCTCAGAGGGGGGATTACGCTTGCCTTGTTGAGCGGAGGAGTCAAACTGCACGTCGGAATAATGATGCTCAACTCCGAACTCGTGATCTACCGGCGAGCAAACAACACCGGAAAGCAAAAACAACAATCAACACATGGCAATTGTGCAATGCAAACAACGTCGGGGAAGGAGACAGATTTGGACGGCTCGGTCGATTCCTCGAGTCTCCGGCCGATTCCTGTGGTGGAGAGGAAGGAGACGTCGCGGCGGAGCGTCCCGTGTTCCTCGATTCGCTCGGGGAAGCCTCAAACGGTGGCGACGAGCACGGCGGTGGCGGCGGCCATGGCAGCCCGCGGGAAGAAAGAAAAGGGAGAGGGAGCAGGGGGAACAGGTGAGTGAGGGAGGGAAGCAGCGCGTGGTCGTGGTGCTCGTCTCCTTGCAGTCCAGGACAAAGGAGGAGGGGGGCCCGGCGCGGCGCGTCGGTGGTGCGGCGCGAGCACCTCGCGCTCGGTCGCTACAGGTGTGGAAGACGGAGTTTTTACAAACAGCCCCCTGGAGAAATTGTTCCATCACCAACCAGTCCTTCCCTGTTTATCCTTTAAATCCAGTAGCTCTCCAATAAATTATTTAGGGCATTTAAACAATTTAGAAAATTCTGAAATAATTTGGGGAGGCTCCCCTTGTCAAATAGTTGTTACACAAAAATTGGGGTTTATAAATAAATTGTTTTGACCAACTTTTGTTCATAGAGTTCAAAATAAGCATTTTGCTAAAATAAAAAAGGTTGCTCTTTTGGAAAATTAAAAGCAAGTGCAAAATATTGTTTTGAAAGTCTTGAAACCTCCTTGACAAATATAGGAAGTCAAAGTATTTTTGTTTTGCAGGTTTGAATCTCTCATTGACTTGAATTTATAAAAGAACAAGTTTGGCATTTGTTTTTAGATGGTGCCAAAAACCATTTGTGTGTTGTTTAGCAAGTTGAATTTGGATGCCATGATGCAATGCAACACAAAAGCAAAAATTTTAATCGGGTTTTTAGGTTTTTACACTTTGGGCTGTTACAGAGGGATACCTCGGACTCTGGCCCACCGTTGAGCTCTGGGCCAAGTATTTCCAACTCCGAAAGCAGAGTGTTCCGGATTCGGAAAACAAGAACTTCCCCATGGAGATGACCCCGTGCGGAGCCGCTACAATTATACCTCGAAGAGGTTCCATCTTTCCTCGGATTCAATGCCTGGAGTCATGCCGTAAGTGGCAACGCACGTTCTTCTACGTGAAGAGCCCGGACAAGGTTGATCTTCTGAATCTGTCGACATTCACTCTCGGTGCCCCCACGGAGCAGTTTAACTGGTCATTCAACCCGAAGGAGACGAACCTCGAGATCAATCAAATTCATTATATCGTCAACCAACTTGTGGAGGGAGGTATAACTAGCGATGATCTCTTGAGGACCTTTGTCAGCCGCCAGGTCTCCCCCCTCCAAGCCCGGGTCCACAAGATTTGCCACATGATTGGCCAGTACGATCCAACTCGGATCAGCACCCACGAGCTGACCAAACCCGAGGTCAGAAGGCGCGTCAAGGCAATTGCCCGAACGACGATGACCGAGGAATGGGAATGGGGTCTAAAACCTCATGATAGAACTCGGCTTCCGGAGCAAGTAAGTAACTTGCAATTTATACCGACATCCTTTTTTCTGCCGAGATAACTCTTATGTTGGCTCCATACTTGGCTCATAAAATAACCCGGCTTTACTGCTTCTGATTTGCAGTGATTCACTCGGCAAAGGACTGAAGATGGAGAGGATCCCTCCGCCAAATGGGGCAAAGATCTGCCTGCCCCGGCCGTCACCGAGGTAGATGACCCGGACGAAGAGGATCAACTGCCGATTCCGGCTGCTGGCGCCCCTACCTCGGGTAAGCCTCGAGCCCGAGCCTCAATCCGAGATTGGTCAGACGACGATGATTGCGAAATGCTAGAGGTACTTGATGCTCTTCCTATCGCCTTTGCTCATCCCTTGTCCTCTGCATCAGCTAACCCGGGCGGCCCTGCTCCGAGTACACGCCCTGCCACTACGGTGCCCCTTGATCTCGCAAGCGTGCAGAGACCGGTGCCCCGAATCCCGGGACCTGCACATCTTCAGATCCAGCAGCGCCGAAAGCGAAGCGGCAGAAGAAAGGAGCGGTTAAGCCGCCACGGGTCAAGAAGACACCGCCAGTTTCTCAAGGGTAAGATACTCTATGCCGACATACCATTGTTTTTCTTTCTCCCTTTAACCGAGATGACATTACCCCGAGGTAACATCTTTTCTTGTTTCAATGCAGTGCTGCCCTTGAAATTAACCAGAGTGCATCTTCTATGCGCTCACCTATTCCGCCGCCAACGGTAACTCGGTCAACTGACTCCGGGGTACATCCCACCCCATCCGTCATACTGCTGCCGGCTTCTGATGCCGCACTTGGAGGAGGCCAAGACACTCTCGAGGTCGTGATCCTCGACCAAGATGTTGGCTCCGGTGCCCCCACCGTGGACTCCGACATTCCGCGGACCGACACTCCGGTAGCACCGGACCCACAGCAACCACCACCACAACAACAGCAGCAACAACAACAACAGCAGCAGCAGCAACCGCAGCAACAGCAACAGCAGCAGCAACAACAGCAGCAACAAAAGCAACAACCACAGTAGCAGCAGCCATCGCCACCACCGACATCTCCCACACCGGCATCCCAGAAGGCAACCACAGTGCCAAATCCGGTGCCAAGCCAATTGGCCACCAGAAAACTGCCGCTTATCCCGGATAAGCAACTGGTGGTGACTCCAACCCACTCCTCGAGCCACCAGCAACTAGTTGCCCGAGTCTCCAAAGCCGGCACAGCTATCTCGGAGTTCCCCCGCCTGCGCACTCAAAGCGGCAACAGCTTGGGCTCGGTGGAGCACTACAACATGGATTGGAACGCCGCTGACACCAGCGAGGTTTCCTCCCCTAACCCGGTTGGCCCAAGCCACGTCGCGCAATCCATTCATGCGCTGCTGATTGCCGTTCTCAATGCCAGCAAGATCACCGAGGTAAACCTTCCTCAACTCAGTCCTTTTCTCTTTCTCAATAGAACATAGATATATTATTCCCACTACTAGGAAAACCACTATTAGTGGCGCACCAAATCAACATTCTGTGGCGCACCCGGCCAAATTGCTGGGTGCGCCACAGAATCCTCGCCACTAAATTTTTATTTCTGCGGCGCACCATGGAATGCGCCACAGAAATCCACTTTCTGTGGCGCACCTGGCTTGGTGCGCCACATGCCAGGTGCGCCACAGAATTCTGAAAATTTCAAAAAATTCAAAAACTGCAAAAAAAAGTTTCAAAAAAAATCAGAAAAATCAAAATATGAAATAATATAAAAAATCCTATTTATTCGAATTATTTTCAGATTTTTTGAATCTTTTGAACTCCACCTTCCCGCTAGGTCACCCATCCTCAAAGTGCTCCAACCCTAACACGCTTAACTTCTAAGTTCCACCCACTTCACCTACCCTTGTGCTACTCAAGTTCTTATTGATATATATAACATATGAATCCTCTTAAGTCTTGTATGTGTGTATGTTACCTATGTGTTATAAATGTGTGTTTTTAAAGTTCAGATTTTTCAAAAACTTCTAAACTTTGAAAAGGAGATTAAAAAGTTTCAAAAGATCCTAAAAAATTCAAAAAAACTTAAAAAACTTTAAAATAATCCAAAAAAAGTCCAAAAAAGTCAAAACACTTCAAAAAAATTCAAAAAACTTAAAAAATCTAAAAAATTCAAAAAAGTCGAAACAGTTAAAAAACATTCAACAATCTTCTTTGTTATACATTTCTGTGTCTTTTTTGAATTTTTCGATTTTTTTTATTTTTTTGATTTTTTTGAATTTTTTTGATTTTGCTGCGAAAACTCGTCTGTGTGAAATAACTTTTTTTTATTTTTGAATTTGTGGAATCTGTGAATTGCTGACCGGGTAAACCCGGGTGGATTCGAACTCGGATTTTTCTCACGATTTTTTTGACATATTATTTGCGTTATTTCGACGTCGTATGCAAAAGTTATGGCCGTACAAAGATTTCTTTTTCATTTATTGCAGAAAAGGACAAAATTCATATTTCAAAATTTCTACACGTACTAGACACTCATACCTAGCCACATGTCAAAGGGTTTTAATTTTTGAATTTTTTTGCATTTTCCTTTAATTCCTGCAAGACTAAAAAAGGCGATCCACGGGGGGGGGGGGGGGTGGGATTTGAAAAATGAGATTCTGTGGCGCACCCAGCTTGGTGCGCCACAGAATGTGACCTTTCTGTGGCGCACCTGCCTGGTGCGCCATTGAATGTCAACTTTCTGTGGCGCACCTGCCTGGTGCGCCACAGAATTTTTTTTTTCAATTTTTTACCTGCCCCCCGGATAACTTTCTGTGGCGCACCTGGCCTGGTGCGCCACAGAAATGTGACTTTCTGTGACGCACCTGGCTTGGTGCGCCACAGAAAGTTATATTTCTGTGGCGCACCTGGCCACGTGCGCCACAGAAAGTCACATTTCTGTGGCGCACCAGGCCTGGTGCGCCACAGAATTATATTTCTGTGGCGCACCAATTAGGGGTGCGCCACAGAATACAACCTATCTATAATGGTTTTCCTAGTAGTGTCCCAGTCCCCGAGATTCGGGTCGAGTGATTGAAGCTCGACCGAGTAAAGACCACTCGGCGTGAATCTTCCCAAAAAATTCAACATCCAGCCCACTTCGAAAAACTTCGATATCCAGTCCCCGAGATTCATGTCGAATTTACTCGGCATGAATCTTCACAAATTTCCGACATGCAGTCCCCGAGACTCATGTCAAGCTTATTCGGCGTGAAATCTCACACTTTTCCGACATATTTTCTCTTTTCAGGATTGCACCAACACCCGGACCGAGGTGTTCAAGAAGCTACTCTTGGAGCACAGGAAACTCCGGACTTCCCACAAGCAGCTTCAGGAGGCGCTGAAGAACCAGGACGCCGCGCACGCCACTGCCCTCCAGAAGGAACGAGACGAAGTCTCTCGGCTCCAGAAAGAACTTGCTCGGGTCCAGGGCGAGAAGACCGACATTGAGAAGGCCCTGATGCAGAGGGAGGAAGCTGCGCAGAAGCACAAGGAAATCCTCGAGGAAACCGAGGTTCGCGCTACCTCGGCACAGGAAGAACTGGATGCCCTCAAGGCAAAATGCGACACCTGGCTGGCCGAGCTCACCCGGATCAACCACGAGATGGACAATAAGTTTCCTTTACCCTTTCTTTTTGTTTCCATTGCGTGTACCGACATTAAATATATGCCGGTATATAACTCAATCCGGTGATAGCTTTTCTATCTTCAGATCACTTCTCCCATTCCAAGGCCGCTGCAGTCAACACTGTCCGCAGGGCACGAGCAAAAAGAGCAGAAGCTGGCCCAATCTCGGAGGAATGGGACATTGAAGATCATTTGACTGCACTGAATGCTCGCATTTCTCATCTGATGGCCATTGGTATCGATCTTCTTGATGCTGGCATCCGAGCTTACCGAGCCTTATGGCCAGGATCTCAGCCTCCAGTTTCTATTGAAGAATGGTCCAAGTGCCTGTCGGGGGCCGAGATCAGGGTTCGAGAGTGGAGATCTTCTGCAGCTCGCGCCGGAGCTGATCAAGCCCTGACATTTGTGCTATCCTGGTACGAGTCAATCAACCTCGACGTCGTGCGGTACCTACGCCAAGGCTCCAAATGGACCTTAGATCCGACACTAATCGAGAGCCGCAAGGCGGCAGCCTCCTTCATGGCCAGCTATGCTCCTACCCGAAACTTCCTTCCTGGTCCAGCCTACTCGGAGGATGAAGAAGATGACGAGGATGATGAAGAGGATGATGACGAGGAAGATGACATCAATGAGGAGATCGAGGTCGAAGCTCCCGACACTGCCACTGCTGGAGCAACCGACACTGCTGCTGCCGGAGCAACCGACACTGCTGCTGCCGGAACAACCGACACTTCTGAGAAGCCGGCAACCGACACCTCTGTCCGAGATATCTCCTGAAACTCGCACTGCTTCTACTGCTCCGAGCTCCTCCGAGGCAGCTGCCTGAACTTATCATAAGCTGAACCATTAAATCCCCGGAATGCCGGGTGCAGATGTAAATATACTTTTAAGTTTTACCAGTGCTACTTTTATCATGCTAGTTTCAACAAGACGGCTCAATGCCGGATCACTTTGCACCAAGTCCCGAGTTTACTTTCTTGTTTACTATACTTAGTAATCTCTGCTCTTGTCTACCATTTAGGCGTTCGACAGTCGAGTCACAAGATCAAATTATAGCATACAATACTTGTAAATTTTGAGGTAAGGTTTAGAGTCATCCGACACAAAGAAAAGGAAAGAAAACCGGGTTAGTAAACGACATATGTCGGATCTTTTTAGGACCGAGTCCCCGAGTCCATTTTCATGTTTACCATATACCATAACCTCTGCTCTTGACTGCCATTTCGGCGTTCGTCAGTCGAGTCACAAGATCACAACAAAATAGCATACATTACTTGAACTTTGAAACGAGGTCTCAAAATCATCCGACATATGAACAACATAGATAAAACAGAGATAAAACACATGCATAGGACAAGGCAGTCCCCGAGTTTCTTTTCGGAGTGCCAACATTTTATTCAAAGGAAAACCGAGATACATACATTGCGCCCTTATGAGTAAAAGGGTCGAGTAGAGCTACATTCCAGGGTCTTTTGGTCTCCTCTCCGGATTTGTCCATCACATTTTTCCTCGGTGCCTGCGCATCTATAAGATAGTATGAATCATTGTGTAGAGCCTTGCTCACAATGAATGGTCCCTCCCATGGAGGTGACAACTTGTGTCGGCCTGCTTTGCGTTGCACTAGCCTCAGCACCAAATCTCCCTCTCGGAATACCCGAGGGCTGATCTTCCGGCTATGATAGCGTCGGAGATTTTGCTGATATATAGCTGACCGAGATAAGGTCAGTTCTCGTGCTTCTTCGAGCAAATCAACATCATTTTCCCGAGCTTCTTTTGCCTCGGTTTCAGTGTACAGCGCCACTCTCGGCGAGTCATACTCCATGTCGGTCGGCAGGACCGCTTCTGCTCCATAGACCAGAAAAATGGCGTATAGCCAGTTGAACGATTCGGTGTGGTCCTTAGACCCCACAATACTGCTGGTATCTCCTCTATCCAGCATCCCGGAGTTCGCAACAGTGGTTCAATCAACCGGGCTTTGATACCGGCAATACCAACGCATTTGCTCTTTCCACTTGCCCATTTGCCTCTGGGTGTGCCACCGAGGCTATGTCCAACCGAATTCTTTTTTCCGCACAGAACCGAGCAAACTCTCCCACAGCAAAGTTTGTGCCATTATCCGAGATAATGCTATGGGGGTAACCATATCTCAAAATGATGTCCTTCAAAAAGGACACAGCTGTGTGACCATCACACTTCCTGATTGGCTTCACCTCGATCCATTTGGTGAACTTGTCCACCATCACCAGCATATGAGTCATGTTACCTCGGGCTGGCCTGAACTCTCCCACCATATCCAGACACCAAACTGCAAAGGGCCAAGTGATTGGAATTGTCTTGAGTGCCGAGCTGGCAGGTGGATCTTTTAGCAAATCTCTGACATCCCTCACACTTTCGGACGATATCTTCTGCCTGATTCAAAGCACTGGGCCAATAAAACCATGCCGGAATACTTTAGCCACCAAGGCTCTTGATGAAGCATGATGACCACACTCTCCCTGATGAATCTCCAGGAGCATCTCTTGCCCTTCCTGCGGCTCGACACAGCGCTGCAGTACCTCGGTCACACTTCTCTTGTATAACTCCTGGTTGATGATGGTGTATGCCTTGGATCTTCTTTGCACTTGCCTAGCCTCAACTTCATTACTTGGCAAACTCCCGTCCATCATATACGCCATTATTGGTTGTGCCCACCTCGGCACAGGACGCACAGGAAAGACCGGATCATCCACCTCCATGAGATCAACCGACATTGCTTCTTCCGATATTGAGTAACCAGTCCCCGAGTTCTGCCAAGCAGTCCCCGGGTTCTCCCAAATGCATCCGACATCGACGTCCATGGGAACAGCACCAGACTCCGGTTTGCCGGGATAAAGATTGACTCGGACTCGGGCGATGGTTTGATTGATGGCTTCCTCAAATGCTCCAAGGCTATGCCGGGTGGAATTGGATCCCGAGATGAACCTAGCTTGGACAGTACATCGGCGGCTTCATTTTCAGCCCGAGGTATATGCGTGAGCTCGCAACCTTCAAAGAACCCCGAGATCTTCTGGACATGAAACCGATATAACGCCATGTTGGCGTCTAAAGCATCCCAATTTCCCGAGACTTGCTGCACCACCAGATCCGAGTCTCCGAAGCATTCTATCCGGCGAATACCAATTTCCTTGGCCACATTGAGCCCATGAACAAGTGCCTCATACTCGGCCACATTATTAGATGCCGCAAAATGAATCTGCAACACATATCTCAGTTGATCCTGCTTAGGCGAGGTAAGGACTACCCCGGCACCTAAACCAATTTTCGTCCTGGAACCATCAAAGTGCATTCTCCAGTAATTGGAGTCAGGCAATGGTGGCTCATATTGCATTTCGGCCCAATCCACCAAGAAATCCGGCAGTGCCTGAGACTTAATGGCATCTCTTCTTTCATAGTGAGGAGTGTAAGGGGACACCTCGATGGCCCACTTGGCTATCGGCCAGTTGCATCTTTACACCCAATGATCTCCGAGATAGGAGCCTCACATACCACGTGATTGAATGCTCTTGGAAGTAATGTTTCAACTTCTTAGCAGCCAGATAGACACCATATGTCATCTTCTGGTAGTGAGGATAGTTCTGCTTGGATAACGAGATCACCTCGCTCAGGTAATATACCGGCCTTTGCACAGTTTTGCCATCTTCTTCTCGCTCCACCACTAATACGACACTCACAACCCGGTTTGTGGCTGCAATGTAGAGCAACATCGGCTCTTTGGGTAATGGTGAGGCCAGTATCGGCGCAGTTGCCAGCATCTTTTTTAGCTCGGTGAACGCCGCATCTGCTTGCGGGGTCCACACGAAGTGGGTGGTTTTCTTCATGAGCTGATACAAAGGCAATGCCTTTTCTCCCAACCTGCTAACAAACCGACTTAAGGATGCCAAACATCCAGTGAATTTCTGCACGTCCTTGAGACATGTCGGTAACCTCATGCTTTCAATAGCACGGATTTTTGTCGGGTTCACCTCGATACCTCGGCTCGACACGAGGAAACCGAGTAATTGCCTGCCGGCACACCAAATGTACATTTGTCCGGGTTAAGTTTTATCCGGAATTTCCTTAGATTCGCAAATGTTTCTCTGAGATCATCAATCAGAGTGGATTTCTCCTTAGATTGATGACAATGTCATCGACATACACCTGCACATTTTTGCCTATTTGATCATGCAAGCATTTTTGCATACATCTCTGGTAAGTAGCACCAGCATTTCTCAAACCAAATGTCATGACACGATAGCAATAAGCCCCATACGGGGTAATAAAAGCAGTTTTCATTTGATCAGCAGGGTTCAGTGGTATCTGGTGAAAACCAGAATACATCTACAAAGGATAACAGCTCACACCCGGCTGTGGAATCGATCACTTGATCAATCCGAGGCAGCGGGAATGGATCCTTAGGACATGCCTTGTTCAAGTTTGTGAATCAATACACATGCGCCACACAATGGCCACATTCGGGTCATCTTTTTTCTTTTCCACCAGGACCGGGTTAGACAACCAGTCCGGGTGCAGCACCTCCATGATGAAACCAGATGCAAGTAATCTGGCCAGTTCATCGCCTATCACCTTTCTCCTCTCATCCGAGAGACGCGCATAGGTTGCTTCACCGGTTTCATATCGGTCTGACGAACAAAGAGTGCTCAGCCAACTCCCTCGGAACACCTGGCAGGTCCTGATTAGACCATGCAAAGATATCCCGGTTCTCACGGAGGAAGTGACTGAGCTCGCCTTCCTATTTCTCCGTTAACCCGGTACCAATGATGACGTTGTGGTCCGGAAACGCCGGTCAACGTTGATCTTCTTGGTCTCCTTTGGCACCTCGAAAGCCGCATTCTGCTCCGGGTTAGCCATACCCGGCATGCCGAGTTGCGCGGACTGAGCCAACGCCACCACTTCATGGATCTTCTTCTTCTCTGCAGCGATAATCAGTGACTCGGCCAAGCACGATCCAGCCGAGGCACACTCCAGTGCACGCTTAATCACCCGAGATGGTGATGATGCCATTAGGACCTGGCATTTTCATCTTGAGGTAACCCACATGGGTTGAAATCATGAATTTGGCCAATGCCGGTCTGCCAAGCAAAGCATGATACGGACTTTCGAGGTCCACCACCTCAAACTGGATGCTCTCAGTTCGGCAGTTCTCCTTGGTGCCAAACAACACATCGACCCAAATCTTGCCCATGGGTGCGCACGATACACCCGGCACTATACCATGAAAGGTCGTAGAACTCGGCTGCAGCATGTTTGCCGAGATACCCATTTTCACCATGGTGTCTCGGTACATGATGTTGATGGCACTCCCATTGTCAATGAGAACTCGGCTGAACCTGACATTAATGGTGGGCCCAATGAATGTCGGATCCACCACCAGAGCATAACCTCCCGGGCTTGGCATGATCCGGGGGTGATCCTTCATACTCCAGCTGATCTCCTGATCAGACCAGTACATATACTTCGGCACAGCCGGCATAACTGCGTTTACCTCGAGTGCACGCCGGTTCAAGCTCCGCTTGTCAGTTGGCTCGGTCACTGATACGTCTCCAACGTATCTATAATTTCTGATGTTTCATGCTTGTTTTATGTATCATTTTCACATGTTTTATATGCATTATATATCATTATTATACATTTTCTAGGACTAACCTATTAACAAGATGCCACAGTGCCAGTTCCTGTTTTCTGCTGTTTTTGGTTCCAGAAAAGCTGTTCGGGCAATATTCTCGGAATTCGACAAAACAAAAGCCAAACCTCCTATTTTTCCGAGGGACACACGGAGCCAGAAGGGCAAGCCAGGGGGAGGCCCACGGCCTCCAAACCACATGCTCGCGCGGCTGGGCCCACAGGCGCGCCGGGAGGTGAGGAGGGAGCCCAAGACCTCCACCGACGTTGCCCCTTCGCCTATTTATTCCCTCAGACGCGAAAACCCTAAAAGACCAAGCCAATTTCCACGAAGAGTTCCGCAGCGCCGCCGCCATCGACATCAAGTTTCGGGGGACAGAATCTCTGTTCCGGCACGCCGCCGGGACGGGGAATTGCCCCCGGAGTTATCTCCATCGACACCACCGCCACCATCTTCATCGCCGCTGCTGACTCCCATGATGAGGAGGGAGTAGTTCTCCCCCGAGGCTGAGGGCTCTACCGGTAGCTATGTGGTTCATCTCTCTCTCCCATGGTGTGATCTTTATGTGATCATGTGTATTGCTAGTATCGCTGAATACATTAATAATGTTTATGCTACTCAAGTGATTTTGTCTAGTTTCTGGAGTCATTGTGACAACACGGTATCAAGGTGACAGTGTGGGTACTTGTGTGACTCTATGAATAATTTAGATATTTATCATGGCTTATTCTTGGGAATTGTGGTGTTTGTTTACTCAGACTTTGAGGTGTGCTCTTGCAGCCCTACGCATAGTACTCTTGCTTCATCAAGAAGGAGAATAATCCCGAGTAGTATTTACTTGTGTTCAGTTGTGCTAATCTAGTTGAATATGTAGATGTTACTCTTTATCTATTATGCACTCTAGAGGTTACTTTAATATGAACTCCGGTACTCTCCACGGTGTAAAGGTGACAGTGTGTGCACCGTGTGTGATTCCTTTATGACGTTGTGGCGCTTGTTTACTCCGGCTTGAGGTGTGCTTTTGTAGCCCTACACAATGAATGGTGTTTGTTATCCAACAAGAGAGTGTTTAAGAGTAGCTTTTACTTATTCAGTTATGAGATCATTGTTGAGAGTGTCCACTAGTGAAAGTATGATCCCTAGGCCTTGTTTCTAAGCATTGAAACACCGTTTACATCAAGTTCTGCTACATGTTTGCTTGCTGCCATCTTTATTTCAGATTGCAGTTACTACTTATAATCATCCATATTACTTGTATTTCACTATCTCTTCGCCGAACTAGTGCACCTATACATCTGACAAGTGTATTGGGTGTGTTGGGGACACAAGAGACTTCTTGTATCTTAATTGCAGGGTTGCTTGAGAGGAATATCTTTGACCTCTACCTCCCTGAGTTCGATAAACCTTGGGTGATTCACTTAAGGGAAACTTGCTGCTGTTCTACAAACCTCTGCTCTTGGAGGCCCAACACTGTCTAAAAGAATAGAAGCACACGTAGACATCAAGCTATTTTCTGGCGCCGTTGCCGGGGAGGTAAGCGTTGGAAGGTATCTCCTTTAGATTCTGCAATTATTTCTTTTTGTTTCTTGTTTTTATTTTCACTAGTTAGGCTTAATGGAAAACAACAAAAAAATTAGAGATCTTTATGAACTTTATATTGAATTAGGACATGATGCTTTTGAAGAGAAAATTAAAAAACCTATGGAGGCTTGTTTGCATGATGGTAGCAATGGTATTACTATAAATTCTTTGAACACCATTATTGCTAATGCTATGGAAAAGTCTAAGCTTGGGGAAGCTAGTTGTGATGAATATGATATTTTTAGTCCCCAAGCTTTAAGGAGGAAATTTGCTTTGATGATACTTTGCCTCCAATATATGATAATTATAATCATTGTGATATTTTCAGTCCACCTACTATTGAGGATATAGTTTATGTTGATTATGATATGCCTCCTATATATGATGTTTACAATGATGAATATGATATTCTCAGTCCATCTACTATTGAGGATAAAATTCATTATGATTATTCTATGCCTCCAATTTATGATGATTACAATGATGGATGTGATACTTTTACTCCACTATTACTAATGATAATTTTATGCTTATGTGGAGAGTAATGATACTTTTATGCATGTGGATCATGATAAGAATGCTTTATGTGATAGCTATATTGTTGAGTTTATTCATGATGCCGCTGAAAATTATTTTGAGAGAGGAAAGTATGGTTATAGAAATCTTCATGTTACTAAATTTCTTCTCTTTATGATGAAGTTTTGAGCTTTCTCTTGATTTGCTTTTATTTGCTGGGTACTTTAAGACCTACTGGTCCTTATGAGAGAGGGAGACACGATTTCATATATCACAATAATATTAAGTCTTCTCTCTTTATGTTGAAATTTTTGAAGTTACACTTGTTTTGCATTTCTATGCTAGTCACTTTGTTCTTCATTGACTTGTTTTCTTACAAGACTCCTATGCATAGAAAGAGTGTTAGATTTAAACATGTTTTATATATGCTTCTTGATGCTCTCTTTTATGTTTCAACTCTAATCTTTATGTGGGCATCATAAAAATCACTATGCCTAGCTAAAAGGCTTTAAAGAAAAGCGCTTATGGGAGACAACCCATCGTTTTTATTTGCTGTTATTTTTTTTTCTTTGAGTCAAGGAGTTTTGTCACTTCTGTAGCAACTCCTTTGTATCTTTATTTTATCGCATTGTTGTGCCAAGTAAAGTTCTATATTGAAAGTTGATGCAAGATTTGGATTTCTGCGCAGTAACAGATTTTTGGCTGTCACGAATTTGAGCTTTTCTCCCTGTAGAAAATTCGAAAAATTCTACGAAAAATCACGCATCTTCCTGAGATATGTACGCAACTTTCATTATTTTGGGCCAGATCCATCTGAGCAACTTAAGTGCCTCGAAAAAATTCGTCTTTACAGACTGTTCTGTTTTTGACAGATTCTGCCTTTTGTTTTGCATTCGCTCTTTTACGATGTTTGTGTGGATTTCTTTGCTCCACAAAGCATTGGTGGCTGTAGCTAATGTCCAGAAGCTTTGGGAATGATTGTTCATTACAGAATATGAGAATTTTTGTTTATGCACTAACCCTCTAATGAGAACTGTCTTGAGTTTGGTGTGAAGGAAGTTTTCAAGGATCAAGCGAGAAGGGTGATATTATGTGATCAAGAAGAGTGAAAAGCTAAGCTTGGGGATGCCCCCGTGGTTCATCCCCAACCATATTCAGAGAGACTCAAGCGTCTAAGCTTGGGGATGCCCAAGGCATCCCCTTCTTCATCAACAACTTATCAGGTCATCTCTAGTGAAACTATATTTTAATTCTTTCACATCTTATGCGCTTTACTTGGAGCGTCTGTGTGCTTTTTTTTTGTTTTTGTTTGAATAAATTCGGATCCTAGCAATCCTTGTGTGGAGAGAGACACGCTCCGCTTTTTCATGTGAATACTCATGTTCTTCACTTATATTTGTTGAGTATTCTTAACTAGCTACTGCAGTGCTTTTAGCTCCTGTTTTTCATGCATCTCTTTGAGCTGTTAGCACGTGTTTATAAATACTCTCTTGCTGCATTATATTATCATTTGGAGAGTTTATGTTTAAGTAAGTTGTTGGTGTTTGCTTGGAAGAAAGAAAATGCTGCATGTGGTAGTGGTATGAAAACTTGCATAATCTTGTAGATCATTGAAACTTTGATAACTTGATTCTTTGCAAATGTTTTGAGATATTTAGATGGTAAAGCTTGCTGGTTAATTAAGTTAAAATCATTAGTGGATTGTTGTCTTTAAGCTTGTACCGTACTACAAACTCTAAAATTGTTGAAGGTGTAGTTGGACTTGATAGCTTTCCATGTCTGAAAGTTCATTGTAATAACTAAGTTGTGCTGAAGGTCGAGGGATCTAACGGGGTACTTGTACCGCCGTGAACGGCCCTTCTTGGAGTGAATTTTAATCATGCTCTTAATGTTGAACCTGCTAGTTGTTTGCAATAAACTTGTGAGTTCTTTTTGACTAATGTTAAGCTACGGTTTTTGGCACTTCCACCATCCATATTTGCTAGCCTCTTCGGTGCTGTGCATTGCCTTCTGCTCACATTGAGAGTTGTGCATACTTCGCCAGTACATCCAACCCCGTGGGAGGACTTCCTCTTGTTCTCCTACACATAAGCCCATACATCTTCCTCAAAACAGCCACCATACCTACCTACCACAGCATTTCCATAGCTGTTCCGAGATATATTGCCATGCAACTTCCATCTTACATTACATGACTTGTTGTCATTTATCATTATATATTGCTTTGCATGATTCTATACAGCTGATGTGTGGTTTACCCATGTTACGCTAGATCATTGCACATCCTGCTACACTGGCAGAGGCATACAGTTTTATACATCATGTTTTGTTCATTATGAGTTATTTGTACCAAAAAGTTGTAATCATATTAGAGTGTTGCCCCTGCTGAAAAGAGCCATGGAGGCCATCGAAAAGAAAAAAAAAGAAAAAAAAAGAAAAAAAAAGAATAAAGAAAAAGGGGGCAACATTACTATCCTTTATCCACACTTGTGCTCATGTTAGCACCTGCAGTATTCATAGTCATCATTTGTGCTCATGTTTAGCACCTATACTCCATGTGAGAGAGTTTTCATGTTCTACTAGTATAACTATGTGGGGAATTTACACTATAGAACTTGGGTTGTATATTCCAATGATGAGCTTCCTCAAAAGTGCTCTAGGTCTTCATGAGCAACCAAGTTGGATGCACCCCCACTAGTTCCATTGGAGAGCTTTCATACACATATAGCTCTATGTGCATCCGTTGCATGGCAATCACTACTCCTTACATAGCTTCGATTATAAGACTTCCTCTTGTCTAATGATCACTTATAGCTTTGTGAGACTTTCTTCCTTTGGCCTTCCAAACCCCCATTAATGTTCTCTTTGCCATAACATCATGGTGCCAATACCAAATGCTTGCGCTCACCGGTTGAGTAGACTTCGAAACAGTTGATTCATGACGTTCATGTTTATGTTTACTTGGCTGAATCCTTCTATGTTATGAAAATTTGCTTGATGCTTGGATTGAAGGATAGAACTCCTATGCTGGATACTTAAACCATCTTTAATGAACCTTGTACGGTTTCATGTCTTTAAAGCAATAGTTCATGAAAACTTTTAGCTTGTTTGACTCTTGCTTTATTATCTCTTATATCAACTATAGACATTTGCTTTGAATGATTTGATCTCAGCTCACATGCCTTACATTATTATTGGATCAAGATTATGTTGGTAGCATGTCACCTCAGAAATTATTTTGTTTTTATCGTTTACCTACTCGAGGACGAGTAGGAACTAAGCTTGGGGATGCTTGATACGTCTCCAACGTATCTATAATTTCTGATGTTTCATGCTTGTTTTATGTATCATTGTCACATGTTTTATATGCATTATATATCATTATTATACATTTTCTGGGACTAACCTATTAACAAGATGCCACAGTGCCAGTTCCTGTTTTCTGCTGTTTTTGGTTCCAGAAAAGCTGTTCGGGCAATATTCTCGGAATTCGACGAAACAAAAGCCAAACCTCCTATTTTTCCGAGGGACACACGGAGCCAGAAGGGCAAGCCAGGGGGAGGCCCACGGCCTCCAAACCACATGCTCGCGCGGCTGGGCCCACAGGCGCGCCGGGAGGTGAGGAGGGAGCCCAGGACCTCCACCGACATCGCCCCTTCGCCTATTATTCCCTCAGACGCGAAAACCCTAAAAACCAAGCCAATTTCCACGAAGAGTTCCGCAGCGCCGCCGCCATCGACGACAAGTTTCGGGGGACAGAATCTCTGTTCCGGCACCGCCGGGACGGGGAATTGCCCCCGGAGTCATCTCCATCGACACCACCGCCATCTTCATCGCCGCTGCTGACTCCCATGATGAGGAGGGAGTAGTTCTCCCCCGAGGCTGAGGGCTCTACCGGTAGCTATGTGGTTCATCTCTCTCTCCCATGGTGTGATCTTTATGTGATCATGTGTATTGCTAGTATCGCTGAATACATTAATAATGTTTATGCTACTCAAGTGATTTTGTCTAGTTTCTGGAGTCATTGTGACAACACGGTATCAAGGTGACAGTGTGGGTACTTGTGTGACTCTATGAATAATTTAGATATTTATCATGGCTTATTCTTGGGAATTGTGGTGTTTGTTTACTCAGACTTTGAGGTGTGCTTTGCAGCCCTACGCATAGTACTCTTGCTTCATCAAGAAGGAGAATAATCCCGAGTAGTATTTACTTGTGTTCAGTTGTGCTAATCTAGTTGAATATGTAGATGTTACTCTTTATCTATTATGCACTCTATAGGTTACTTTAATATGAACTCCGGTACTCTCCACGGTGTAAAGGTGACAGTGTGTGCACCGTGTGTGATTCCTTTATGACGTTGTGGCGCTTGTTTACTCCGGCTTGAGGTGTGCTTTTGTAGCCCTACACAATGAATGGTGTTTGTTATCCAACAAGAGAGTGTTTAAGAGTAGCTTTTACTTATTCAGTTATGAGATCATTGTTGAGAGTGTCCACTAGTGAAAGTATGATCCCTAGGCCTTGTTTCTAAGCATTGAAACACCGTTTACAACAAGTTCTGCTACATGTTTGCTTGCTGCCATCTTTATTTCAGATTGCAGTTACTACTTATAATCATCCATATTACTTGTATTTCACTATCTCTTCGCCGAACTAGTGCACCTATACATCTGACAAGTGTATTGGGTGTGTTGGGGACACAAGAGACTTCTTGTATCTTAATTGCAGGGTTGCTTGAGAGGATATCTTTGACCTCTACCTCCCTGAGTTCGATAAACCTTGGGTGATTCACTTAAGGGAAACTTGCTGCTGTTCTACAAACCTCTGCTCTTGGAGGCCCAACACTGTCTACAAGAATAGAAGCACACGTAGACATCAGTCACAAACACCACATAGCTCTGGTGAGCCTCTCTGTAATCACCCTGACGATACTCACCCTGGCCACCGGGACCAACATTGCCACTGTTGCCTCCGACATTTACTTGGTTGACAGGTTTCGGAGCTGGAGGCCTCTGTGCCGGTGCACTCACGGGAATTGTGTTTGCTCCGGTGAGCGGTAGTGCTTGCCTCTATTGAGGATATGCCGCTGGAGGCCTCTGAGGTGTCCCCATCTGATTTCCTCCGGAGCCTCCCCCTTCCTTCAATGTGCGCTGATACCAGCTGCACTGCCGGGTTGAATGATTGGCCGGCCTGCGAGGATCATGCCTGTGATAGCTGCATGGCCCATCCAGCATTGCCTCATAGGTCAATGGCTTCTTCGGGTCACTCCACGGTCTCTTCCCTTCTTGGTTTTGGCCCCAAGCAGGACCACTGGTCCTCTGACGCTGGCTAGCGCCGGCATCTGGCTGGTTTTGCTCCGCTGTCGCAACTTGATTCGAACCGTACCGGTAATCCGGACGGTCATCTCTCCTTTTTTTCCGAAATCCCCGCGGCCACCTCGGTTGGCTGGGCCGGGTCCACTGTTGACCGGGTATCTTCTACTCGGTTCCACCGAGTTCAGCAAGGGCTGCATCGGATCACCCAGTGCATAGCTATCCGCAATCCGGATTGTCTCGGCCAGGGTGGCCGGCATCTCCCTCTGCAACTTCTGCCAGAGCATGGAGCCGTGTCGGCACCCCTGGGCAAACCAAGATATGGTATGCGCCTCCACAACTCCTTCACAGGAATTGCGAATAGTACTCCACCGGGTCAAATAATCCCGGTCAGTTTCATTATCCCTCTGCTTGCACATCGCAAGCCGCTGCGGACGATTCGGTCTCTTGTATGTGCTGGAGAAGTTGCTAACAAATGCTTCTTCAAAGTCCAACCAGCAATCAACGCTGCCCTCTCGCAGGTTGTTCAGCCAGATCCGGGCTGGCCCTTCCAACATTTGCGGGATATACCTCACCGCCCATCGGCGGTTTCCTCCCGCGATATGCACTGCCGACACATAATCTGTCAAGCAGTCTTCCGGCTTAGTACTGCCGTCATATGTCTTTGCGCCTCGGTTCAACTGAAAGTGAGGCACTGGTGGCTCCCTCATGATCCGAGGTCCAAAACATGCAGGGCCAGGTGGACCTTGCTCTTCCAGCATCTCGGACATATAGATTCTTTCCAACTTGTAGCGTGCATCATTTGGTGACAACTGGCGAGGTCCCAACCGGGATCCCAGTGCACCTTCATATCTCTGATACCCGGCTTTCTCCATAGCCGAGTAACCATCATCATAACGGTTAGCCACCTGGTCAACACCTTGTGGCTGCTGGACATGCTCGACATTTTGCTGCTGCTGGGCGAGATTTCGTGTCGGATACCGAGGTGGATAGCCTCGGCCAGCCGAGTTAACTACTCCGGCATCTGGACCGCCCGGACCGGGATTGCTTCTACCCCGGCCGGCACTGCCTCGCCCAACTAACTGTTTTCCGGCATATGCCGGATCATACGCCTGTATCTGCTTGTTCTTACCGGAGTTTACACTCCGGTCCCGATCTCCACCGACATGTGGTGAAGAAGCTTGCCCCTTAGATCCACTGGCTCCCCTAGCCGAGTGAACAATCTCGGACCCTCCTGTCACTGTGTTAGCCTTGCGATAGGCCTCATTTTGCCGGTTAGCCACAGCTACCAACTCATTAACTCGGTCTTGCTGCCTACGGAGAGCTTCTCCGGATAAGCCTGACAACTCGGCTCTTGCTGCCTCGGCAGCACTAAGAGTCTTAGCAGGGGAGCTATACTTCGGCTTTTCGACCGACAAGTGACTAGGAGTCTTACTGGAACTAGATCTACCATCTCTAGCAATCTCGGCATTGAGGCCTTTACCCCTCTTACGCACATCCTCTACGCGACTAGGGCGAGCAGCTACCGGGTTAAACCATGTGCTTGGTTATACTCACGGAGAGTTATCCCGAACTCTCTCCTCACCTCGGCCATCTCGGGAGCCTCCTGATGTAAGCTTTGACGACGTGACTCCAATTCTGCCTCCATTTGGGCAGCATCTGTACCGGCAGCTACCGGCACAGCCAGTTTCTCGATTATCTCCTCGAGATGAGGCGGCCTAACCGGTACATCTGATGTACCGGCCTGGTCGCGGAGGTTCTCCCTCCTCTCCAGCGGCACTTTCACCGATCTGGTGGCCTTGGGGGCAGGATTGCCGGCATCTCCTTTGTCGGGTTCTCCTGTGCCGGTATCTCCTTTACCGGCACCACCCGCAGTGCCGGTCATCATGACCTCTGCGCAGCTCCCGGGGCAAGCGCTACGCCGGCCGCGAGCCGCACAGACAGCAGGAGGATCCTCAGCCATAAGCACCTGCTCGGGGTACTTGCAGACAACCTCGGTGGCGACGTAGGTCACGAAGGCGCCGAAGCTGATGAGGCAGCCGTTCGTCGGGAACGGCCTGCTGCCGAAGCATCCTGCATTGTTGCTGATGAAGCTCAGCGAGCCGAGTTTGCAGATGAGCCCGCAGACGACGTGCTCGACGGAGTCGATGATGGAACTCGTCAGATGATCACACCAGCCAGCGCTGCTGCTGGCCCCACGGTGGGCGCCAATTGTCGTGGTGGTATCACGGCAGATGCCATAGGATGGCTAAGAGTGGGCCCGATGGACGCTGCTGGATCCGGGAGAGGGCTAGCGCGCTAAGAAGCGCACACAGAAAAGCACACAAGCTCAAGAACACACCACAATCTACCCAGGTTCGGGGCCCTCGTGAGGAGGTAACACCCCTACTCCTGCCTATCTCTCTCTATATATCTCTCAATCACAAGTACAAGCGGCTCCTTGAGCTGTATGATCCCAACAACGGGGATGAACACGAGGTGGAAGATGAAGCTATGGGGGAAAAAGAGTCTCCTGGCATCGTCCCTCACGCAGGAGGGGGTGAAGCCCTATTTATAGGCTAAACCGAGTTACGGAAGTACCCCTCCCGGTGCACTGTAGCCATGCCGAAGATATGTCATGATGGCACTCCTGCCAGAGACAGGGCGTGACATGCCCATCTCCTGCAGCACTATGGTACACCTAGAATGTACCCTCTGCCAGAGACAGGACATGGCATGCCCATGCCTATCTCGTAGCCTTTTCCCCGGATGCCCCGCGGTCAGCGATTAGGTGAGTCCTGTCACCTCGCTCTTCCTGCACGCTCCCGTGTCAGGCGCTTCCGTGCCAGACGCTCCCGTGCCAGACGGGATGTGACAGGAGCATTGACTGCTCTCTGGCACTAAGGCACCTCGCCTCGCCTGATCCGACATAGACATGTCGGATTCTCCTTCGATGTTCACCTCGTCCTGCACATAACAGAAGACAAGAGGATACCGACATACATATGTCGGTCATTATGTCTCGGATCCCTTATCTCGGATCCCTTATCCCGGATCCCTTATCTCGGTTAGCATATGCCGGTTTGCACCAGCATGGTACCTCGGTCCCTTTTGGCCCGGGTAAGTCGGTTTTACCGTGCCTCGGTCCACTCTCGGGTATTGCTTATACCACACCATGACCCTACCCGGGGGTAGCCCCCCGACAGGCGGGAGCGGCGCCGGGGAAGCAGGTGGGGAAGGGGAAGAAGGTGGGGAAGGGGAAGGTGTGCGGTAGCGGCGGCGGCCAGAGGATGACCCCGCCTCGCCGTCGTTCTTGGCCTTGCCGAACCCTGGCCACCGGAGCAGCATCGCGGCGAGCGAGGTGGTGGAGGGGCTAGGGTTTGCGGCTTGGTCACCGGAGAGGGAGCGGAGTGGGCAGTGGATTAGGTGGGGGCTGCCCGTCCCTATCCCCTCGCATTAAGAAGGACTGGGCCAGGGGAGGCTGACCGGTGCCGTGTCGCTGCCAGGTGGGCTCGGGGGAGGACAGCACGAGTGGCCGTGCGGACGCGTTTTCACTCCGCCGCGCGTCCGCCCCGACGCATCGGTGGCCCAAATTTGGGCCAGGGATGCGTCGGGGCGGACGCATTTGGGCCAGGGATGCGTCGGGGCGGACGCGCGGCGGACCAAAAAACGGAGCTCGGTCCGTTTGCGTCGCCCCGTTGGGCCGTGTTTTTTGCCCTCGCGGACAGAAACGGACCGACGTGGACTCGATGCGTCGGCCCGTTGAAGTCATCCTAAGATCACAAACTAGAAAATATGTGACGAGAGAAGGCTCTTCAAATACCTTGGTGGGTATAATCAGGAGGAACATATAAAGGAGAGGGGAGCTTCGACTCCCGAGATCACGTGCTTCCGCCCGATGCAAAAAAATCGAACAAATAGCAAAGAATTTTTAAATTTTCTGAAAAAATTGGTACCAAATATATACAGATTCTCCACATACGTGCAAAGTTTCACGGTGTATTGATATTTGTGTTACTCTGTGCTAAAAAAACAAAAGCAGTGCTCGAAGAAAATATTTTGAAATCCCATTTCATCCACTCATTCTGTTTTTTCGCCTATAGCAATCCAAATGTCATTTCTTCATGAAAATTTGCATGCATGTAAAAAAAATGTATATGTTTGTTGTCACTTTTTCCAAGCACTCTGCCTTACCTTTGAATTAATCAAAAATGTTGCCCCTTACTCGCATGCAGATGTAGGAAGTCTTTTCTCGCCAACTGAACTGCTTTTTTTTAGATGTTTAACTATTTTTTTATTTTATTTTAAATCGAGCAAGAGCATATGAGAACAGGAGTCATTTTGGATTTCTGCATATAAAGGCGATGCTTGGGGTGTTGCAAAAGTTGCACTGATCGGTTGAGTGGTTGCTTCAAGCAGGTTAATCAGACGATATGCTCTGTCATTGGATACTACTAACTCCATTACATAATTCTTATAGTGATTTTAGTTTAAAAATTGGACTAAAGCCATGAGAAAAAATTATAGAACGACGGGATACTTGTAATAACAAGACAAACGGATTCAAACGCTAGTTATTCGACAGTGTAATTAATGCTCTGCTGTTCTTAACTAAGTTTTCACTTTTTCAACTTGGCATCGTGGCTGAATCACGCCCTCTGGTCGCCTTCCTGGCACTTTCGTCGTCGACGCCGCTGCATGTGTGTGCTCGATCGTGTCCCCGGCCGCCCAGTATCTGATTCGTCGCTCGCTCCTGTGTAGTACGTGCACTTGGACCTGCCACGGCCGCACGTGCGACGGCGGCCGGCCGGATGCCCGGATCCACAACGATCGTGCACACGGGATGCGGCTCTAAGAGCATCTCCACTCGCGGCGCCCAAATGGGCGCCAAAGGCCGTCCGGACAGGCCGTTTGGGCGCCGTCCGGACTACTTGGCGCATTTGGGCGCCTTCGCTCCCCACTCACGGCGCCTAAATCGTCCGGCCCAAAGGTTTTTTTTCTTGAACAAGGTTTTGCAAATTCGAATGTGCCGCCAAGTTTTTGCGAATTCGAATTACAGACGGGCTGTTTTAGCCACAAATCGAGAGTCCTGTGCCACCAAAATACACTACGCCAAAATATGTCGTCAAAATACGCCAGGAGATGTTGTTGCCCGGCGTCTGCTTGTCGCCGTCGCCGTCGTCGTCGTCGATCTAGATGTTGTCACCGGTCTGGGGCACGTAGCCATAGCCGGGCTGGGTCATGTCGGGGTCATCGTCGATCATGTCGGGGTCATCGTCGACCTGGCCGTCCGCGCCGTGGCCGGTCTCGGCGCCGTGGCCCTGGTTGCCGCCGTTCTCGGCGACGTTCTCGGGCGGAACGAGCCCAAGCTCTTGCAGAATCGCGGCGCGATACATGTTGTGCGCCGCCCTCGCCAGCGGGTCCAAGTTGGAGACGTCGGCCGTCAAGATCATGAAGTCCTGACTCCTCTTCTTGACGGCGGCTTTCTTCTGCTCGAGGTTGATCTTGACGTCGGCCTTCTGCATCAAGGTCGCCCACCTTGCGTTGTTCTCCTCGCGCCTCAAGCTCGAGTTGGAGCAAACATCGGCGAGGACCTTGTCGATGGACGACTGGACTCTGTCCGTCTTTGCCGCCGCTGCCAAGGCCGCTTTCGCCTTCTTGTTCCCGATTGGCCGCCCCTCCGAGTTTTGGGGATCGACGTTGAGGTCGGCGCGGCCGTTCTTGTTCAAAGTCCGCCGGTGCGCCTTCCATTTCTCACAATTTTGGAGAAGCTTGTAGCAATGCATCAACTTGAAGTCTTTCTCCTTGTTGAGGGTTTTGTACAACACAAGGGCGTCGATGATCTACAACAAAGCAAGACGACGACGATCACAATTGGCCTAAGCAACAACACAACAAGGGGATCGCAAGCCGGCGGTCACCTGATCTGACGGTCCCTTCCCGCTCTCCTGCCGATCGACGATGTTCTCATGGCAGCCGTGGAACTTGTTGACGAGGCGTTGGACGATGCGCCACCTATGCTCGATGGCGCCTTGGGCGCGCACCATGCTCACCTTGTAGAAGTCCTTGGTGAACCGGCGCTCGTCGAACTCGTCCTTGATCCGGGACCAGTAGGCGGTGCTTGACTGGTTTGTGCCGGTGATCTCGCCGTAGTAATGGCCTTCCATGATTCGACCATGCACTCGTCTTTCTTGGTCGTCCAGATTATGCCGCGGCTGCCCTTCTTCTTCGCCGCCTGCTCGCCGACCACAGCGTCGGTCACCACCCCTCCTCCTCAACCTCCTCGTCGTCCTCGTAGTACTCCTCATCCTCGTCGAACCCATCGTCGTCATCCTCCGCCCGGGCGTTGTCGTTGATGATGTCGTCCATGATATGGGCGGTCTCCTACACACAAGGAGCAAGGCCGGTAGCCACGACTCACATGGGAGGCGCCCGCGTCGAATGAAAGGCTCCGACCGGCGGCCGTTTGGACGGCGGGATCTCTCCGCATCGCCGGCGAATTCAAATCGACGGGGTGGTTTAGATCCAGGCCACAAGAAGGGAAGATGACGTTGGGGTCAAAGCCGCCGTGATGCTGGCTGTCGCCGTACTCGGGGGAGAACCTGGTGCGAGGCGTGGCGGCGGCGCTGTCGGCGAAGAAGGAGGAATTCGACGGCGAGCCGCCGACCTTGCATCGTAGAGTGGCGTTGCTCTCTTGGCTTCCTCCCAAGGCGAATGCTTGGTTCAAGGCGGCGACGGTCTTGTTCATGGCGGCGATCTTCCTTGCCGTCAATGGCGCCGCTGTGCTGAGCCGTTTCCTCTCATTCTGCTTCGCGCGGCGCCCGGCACGGCTCTGCGTGTCCAATCGGCGCCGGAGTACGTCGATGTTCCAATCCTCCTGCCTCATCCCCTCCGGCTTCTCCCTGGCGGGGGGGGGGGCTTGCGCTTGACGCCCATTGTCTTCCCCGCCGCCTTCGTCTTCGCTGCCTTCCCCTTGGGTGCCGGCGGCGCCATGGAGCCGGCGCGGCGCGGCGCGAGGGTTTTTCTTTTGGCGGGAGAGATGGCGGGGGAAATGCGATTTTTGGGGACGAATTGGGGGAAGCCGGCACTTATTGCGATCGCCGTCTCACTGCCAGGCGTGGCCCGCGCGTCGGGAGCCGACGTGGCGTCGCGTTTCCTTCCGTCCGGGGCCGCCCCATGCCTCCCCAACTTGAGGGCGTGGGCTGGGCGTGCCGGACACAAAACTGGGCCGCGCCGGACCGAATTAACGTTTGGGCGCCGCGAGTGGGGGCGATTTTGTGTCCGGCACGCCCCAAAGGCGTTTGGTCGGCCGTTTGGGCGCCGCGAGTGGAGATGCTCTAATTTAAGCTTGCCATCTTCGGCCTTTGCGAGAAATATTATGTTTAGACCCGCCGTCCACGGTGCAAATAGACCAAACACCACCTGCCTCGGGTCGCTAGCAATCAGGACGAAACTTCGCATAGCCCGAAGTTGAACCAACCTGGTCGATGAACCACTTGGCAATCAGATGCGGCGTAGCAATCAGGACGACACACAATTCACACCTGGCCACGACCCTACCCCATAGAACCATCGCCGCGTGGGTCACCGAGACCGCCGCCTCGACATACCACCACCGTCTGGGGCCGCCGCCCCGGTCGTTCGCTCCCCTGGCAACAGAGAAACCAACCGCCAGCTATCGCGAACCCACCGCACCGTGGGCCGATAACTCCCAGACGGAGCTTAGGTTTTCACGTGGATATCATTGGACTGCACGCGTCGAACCTGGTCGAAACTCCACAATGACACAAACACGAAGGTAACGACGTCGAAGGCGTCCCAAACCAAGGTGCTTTCGCCTAGATCAAGGGAGCAGCAAGATGGTAGTATGATTCCGTTGCCGACCACCGAGCTCTAGGGGTGGGCATAAAAACCGAAGACCGAAACCGAAGACCGAAACCGAAAAGACCGAGACCGAAACTGAAATGACCGAGACCAAAAAGACCGTTAGAAATTTGGGTAGCAAATTAGAAAAAATCGAAATTAGATCAGAAATTCGGGTATCACTTATACATAACCCGAATAGACCGAAAGACCGATTTTATTTCATGTTGAGTTAATTACGTACAGAAGCAGCTGAATTTGTGTGCCAGCCCAGCTTATGTGTACATCTAGTTTATGGGCCCAACTACTAAACCAAGCATACCATCTAGTCTCTAGGCTCAACAACTGAGTATCCCAGCCCAGCGTACTGTAGATTCTCCCGTGCATGAGAGACCAGTCGATCGCTTCCCACTTTTCCAGTCCCGGGCGCCGATTTCCCTTCTTGCGCCCTATATTTTGGTCCATTTGGTCATGAACGAAGACCGGACCGAACAGACCGAAGACCGAAGAACAAAAACCAAAAAGACCGAATTTATTACGGGTATCATTTCTGGATTACCGAAATTGTTAAAGACCGGAAAGACCGAACCGAACTAACCGGAAAGACCGAACACCCACCCCTACCAAGCTCCACCACATCCGCAGCCGCCGCGCCACCTCAAGCCGTGACGACCAGCGTCGTGTGCTACCATGAGTACGAAAATGGCTATTTTGGTCCCTTGCCTCGGCCGGGTCTTGGGGAAGCAAAGATTTTGAACACAATCGTACTAGCTAGTGGCTTAATTAGGTGTTTTCAAAATCTTTTTGGGACAACGGACCAACATAAATATTACTATTGCATGTTTAGAAAAAAACACAAGTCGAGATAGCATAATTTTTTAAAACACGGTATAAATGCAAACGCATACACGTGCACATACTCAATCCTATGAACGCACGCACGTACACACTACGCTTATGAGCACCCCGAAAAACTGAGCCGGCGGGTTAGGTATCGAGATTGACGAAGTTACCACATGCGCCTCGCTGCTGACGAAAACATCGTCTCGTACTGAAAAATATCACATGCAGGTTCTCGATAGCATACTATCTCAGTCGTCTCTATAGTTGTAGGCAGTTCTCGATTAAAAACAGGCTTTATTTGCCTTGCCAGCCAATGTTGCCGGTGGCGTATTAGAAATTTCAATTTTGGTGGTTCAAACTCCAACCAACGAAAAACATACTCCCTTCCTTACAAAATATAAGACTTTCCAGCCTTTCTGGTTTTGTCATGATTCGTACGTATGTAGACCTATTTTAGTGTGTTGATTCACTCATTTAGGAACAAATCAGGACAAAGCTAAAAAAAGTTAAAAAGTCTTATACTTAGGAATGGAGGGAGCAGAAGCCAAGCGGTCCACTTTGACATAAATAAAATATAAAAAATGGTAACTGCGGCACAAACATTGTAATTTTTTTAATATTTGGGATCGCTTCAGGCACGACGTAGACGCACGTCGACATTGGCTGATCAGTGACCCGTGTTTCCACCTGAATGCGCATAACCGTCGTAGAAAGCCGTCTCTACCATCATCCCTTGTCCGGCTAAAAATGCCTCGCTAGTCGGATGCCAATGGAGGAGATACTGCAAGCTGTGGCATCCCATATCGCTACGCTTCTGATCACTATCTCATCACTTCCGATCAAGCAGTAACACACATGCTTTGATGCCTTCGGAAGAGACGTCGTGCTAGGGTTCGCCCCCTCGGCTAATTCCAAGCCTTACCCTTACTAATCTTCATTACACAATCAATTGTCCTCTACATGCTTCTATTTTTTCATACTTTTTAGAATCTAAAGCTTTTATTACTGTAATACCATAATTGCTATTTCAATGACATTTTACCGGAATAGCTGAATCTAAATTTATTTTCTTTTGTCTAAGTGAACATAGATATCTCCCCGTTGAGATTCATGTAGAGCGAGGGAAAATCAAGATTATAGGAGATGTCTTGAATTGTCGATTTGGCCATAAAAATTTCGTAGTCAAGTAGCTAGGTGTATAGGACACTCTAAGTCTATTTCGAGGAATAATATGAAGACTCTAATGGCATAAAACGACAAAATGAAATACGTGAATAATCAAAAGAAGAAAACCATGGACCTAACACATTAGTTGGACTTGGAAAACTGACCTGTAAGAACGACGAATGCAATGAAATCGGCACCAAGAGTATATGCTCACGCGTGAAAGAAATGACGTTCACGTTAATTATATGAAAATCACAAATAGACATATAAATGTCCATGTTATATGTGTACACGCAAAAGTTTATGAATCAGAAGTCACCTTAAGTGGCAACTTATCTACTTAGCAGCTAAAAAATGGGTAGATGATGGTACAAAGGATAAACAATGTCAAATATTACCTCTGCTACAAAATAAAAACGTTTTGGTAGGTTAAATTGACTTAAAAAACGGAGGCAGTAGTCTAAGTACACTATCAGTGTAAGACTAGTCATAGTGAGGAGTATCATACATTAGTATCATGCATATGATACTAGTCTATGTTACTACTTCCATTATGGTTGGTAATATATGTGTAGTATCATGCAACAATGCATTTATTATCTTGTAAACTCATCTTGTATTGAAATCCGTTATGTTACGGTATCTACCTATGATACCACTACCATCTCTTTCATCATTAATTGCAGTGACACGTCAGCTTTTTGCCAACATGACATGAATGATACTACCTATGATACTCCCACTATGACTAGTTTAACGTGTACGCAAGACAGAGTAGACAATTAAGTTCGAATGATTTAGTTTATGATGTCATTTATCCACTTTTCACGTGCATACACACATCCGGCCGGGAGGTCACCATTCGATAGATCCTAAATTGTCAAAACTACTTAAGTTTCCCTCGGAGATACTCAGATACAGAAAAAAGATTAACTTTCTACCAAGAATTTGCTTTAATTTGTAAGTTGTGACAATGCCGCAATGCGTTCAGTTTGCTTGGCTTTCTGATCGTGGCGGCAGAGCATGAAGGTGGATTATTCTATCTGGCTGCCTTCGCAGGACCGCACGAGCCGCCGTACGCCGCTCCGTTGTCTCCGAATCCACAGAAAAATTGGCGGTGACTGGGCAGCGCCACCGGAGATGGCATGCCGATGCCGGCATTGTTGGCGCCGACGGCGGCGTGGGCGGTGTAAAGATTTGCCGCCTTGGGCGTGGCGCGGGCCGAGGTCGAGGAGGACGTCGACGCGACGCGTTTGCAGGACAAACACATCGTCAGGGTGGTCAGGGGCCCGGCCACGCCGCCGTGCGCTGATGGCGGCGCCGGCGCCGCCTTTAGCGCCCTGAGCTCGGCCACCTCCTTCTCGAGGCGGCGGTTCTGCTCGGCGAGCTGCTCGCACCAGCGCTTCATGTACTCGCAGTCCACCTCCGTCTGCTTGAGCTTGGTCCTAGCGCGGCGGTTCTGGAACCACACCTCCACCTGCCGCGGCCGCAGCCCGAGGCTGTTCGCCAGCGCAAGTTTCTGCTTCTGCAAAAATCACAAAAAATCCATGTCAATTCCCGCATTCCCTCCATTATATCATCGATTTGAACGATCGTGTTTCAGTGAGACACGTACCGGAGTGAGGGTGTGGTGCGTCTTGAAGCACTCCTCGAGGACGGCGGCCTGGTCCTTGGATAACCGGAGCTTTTTGCGCGCATTGCCGCCGTCGTCATCCTGATCCTCGTCGCCGCTGCCGGCCGACCTCTCGGCGCCGCGCTTCATCCCGCTGCCGCTGCCGCTCGACACCGGGCTGGCGGGCGAACAGGTCATATCCTCCTCTGCCGGTGCCACCGAGGCCGGAGCGTCCGGCGCCACATTGCCGCCCGTGTACCAGAATTTGGCTTGGGACTGGGGGACGAGGCCCAGGCCAAGGCTCAGGCCAAGATCCAAGCTTTGAGGCGCCATACCTAGCTAACTCCCCGGTAGGAAGATGGAGAAGAAGAGAAGAGATAGAGCTCGCCGGTGGTGGTAATGGTGATGACCAAATGATCCGCAAGTGCGCGGGCTTAAATAGAGGAATCGATCAACTCATTGAGAATGGAAGGAAGCGCGAGGGCGACAATGATGAGCTGGTGCGCGTGGGGTGGATCTCCTTTGGAGATTCTATGGCGAGTTTCCATGGCGGCCCTTGACCCTTGAGAAACCACTGGGGATGCATTACCGGAGTAATCAACTGGTTAATTGCTGGCTAATCCAGGTTCCCAGGTGAGGTTAGATTAAGATAGGAATATGTGGTACCTCGCTAGTACTAGCAAGCAAGAGACTAAAGGAACTCGTCCAAAAATATATTGGTGTAGCCAGTACTTCCGTTGCAAGAAAAAATCGTCGATTCGTGTAAAATATGCAGGTGATAGTACTAACAATGTACGAGAAGCACGTACAAGCAAGTGTATACAATATTCAGTGTGCAAGGTGTTGCATGATTTCAGCATTACCATGCATATAGTGCTTCCGATGGAGATCAGGGCTGTGATTTGCCTTCTTCAAGAGGTTAATTAAGATCACAAAACAACTACTCCATCGGAGTAGTAGGGAGATACTAATGGTGTACTAGTGTTTTATTTAAGTGGGAGATCGAAGTGTTGAGAACTGGGGTTTTGCACTGTTCATTTGTTATGGTTGTTGGAAGTAGTCGTGCGTGATAGTAGAAACTAAAACTAGAGAGATGGCTATATTTTATCTCCCCTCTGTTACCTTGAATTCTATGGAGTTATCTGATCAAAAACCATGGAAGGAGGTGGATAAATATAGCCACTTGCCCTCGAACTCAGCGTGGAAGACAGGGCACCAGAGCTCGAGGTCCTGATCGTCCTCGTCCTCGTGCGACGACGAGAAGGAAAAGGACGAGGCCGAGCCCAGGCGGCGAGGAGCGCCGCACCGGGTCCCGCCGCGATACGCGATGGGGACTCCCCGGACACGGCCCGGGACGGCCGGCGCGGAGGCTAGGTCCTGGCGTCCTGCGTCGCGGCGCGGTGTTGAGCCCAGTTGCGTGCTGGTCCTACAAAACCATCCAACAATATTGCTCCATGTACCGTCGGGCACTGAGGCGCCGGCCATAGCCGTGACCGCGAACGCCACTTCTAAACAAGCCGACAAGGGATGCCATCAGAGAGAGAGGAGTGCGAGAGCGAAGAGTGTGCGAATTGGGCTGAGAGTGACTGAGAGCGACGTGGGTGCAGGACTGCAGGGCTTTATAAGCAAAACATGTGGACTTATGGGCCGTAGAGTTTAGGCCACGGACAAACATGGATCTGCATTGCTATGAGCCCAGTGTTAACAAATAGAGGAGGAGAAAACCGACCGTTGCCAATAAAAATGGAAACATATAATTGTTTTGTCTGTTGCCAATATGGGAAGCCCATTGACTGTCCATTCAACAAAGGCCTCATTTGCAATGCGTAAACATATTTTATCGTAGCCTTTCTCGCTACTGTTTCTGATGAGGGGTGTACTTAGCATCGCTCTTTGCTACTCAGAGGTGGTCGCCACCTGTCATAGGGAGAGGGAGAAGAGGGCGTGATTTAGGTTTGGGTCGTGGCCTACTACTGCGCTTCGCCCTGGGTGTTAGATAGGCTAGGGCTAGTGGGTTGGGTCATGTCCCTCTTTTTGTTTGTTCATATTCTTTTCGTTTTTTCTTGCTTGATTAAACTTCACATAGGGTCAAAATCACTCCCAAAAAAATTAGAAAAAAATGTAAAATTCAAAATAGTCAATTTAAACATAGGGAGACCTTTTTCACTGTAAACTAAATTTAAAAATAAAATATTTATATTGTCCTATAGGGCATTTTATTCAATATCCTAAAATAGTGATTAGGGGGTTGTATAATACCCCTTTTCATTCAATATAGAACATGAGAAAACCATTTTCTTCTAAGGATTATTTTTCTAAATCCATTTTATGCAATAAATTTTATTTAATCATTTAAATATTTTGCAAAAAATCCCTTAGGATTTATATGATGTCCAAAAATATCGAATACCAAATCTTCATGAAGATATCATACATTCCTCTATGTCTTTCATTAAATTTTGGGAATTACTTCTAGTGATCTGGAAAAAGTTGCCGTTCCTTATGAAATTTGGAACACTTTATTTTATTAGTTCTAACATCTAAAAAGTTTGTAATTTTTGGGATGTTACAATTAACGTCGATGCGACACATCGGGATGAGCCGCAAGTAGAAGAGGAGCATATAGCAAACAGTTGAAGGGTCAGAAAGACGCGAGGGAGTATGTAGGATGGGGATATGGCGGCATAAATGGTGTCAGATCCCGATGCGGCCGCAAAACTCTTCTCCTGTTGAATTTAGTTCTGGTAAAGGCTGACGAGTAGGGTTGGCGGTGCCGTGCGGAATTTCAGCGAATCGTTGGGCCTCTCGCGTGCTTTGGGAACGTAGAGGAGGAGCATTTGGCAAGTGCCTATTGGGGTCCCAAAATTTTCAGGGATAGGGGTCGTTTAGGGACTCAGCTCGAGCTAGGTTTTACTCCTTTTTAGAGACTGGTTACGGTTTATAGGGATAGGGACTTGGTATAGGGGATCTGCCCAAAATGTATTTGAAGAAACCTATATTTGTGGACAGTGAAGGGGCTAGGAGTTGAAGAGTGAAAACCAAATCCTTCTGCATCAGCTTAATTCCTGATAATCAGCAATTAAGTAGCAAAGCTCCATGGGAACTTCTTTTACTGTGTCGTGTCTCATGATAAGCTACACCAGCTAGGTAGCAGGGTCCTCATTAACCTTTTGATGGCCACTATCAGCTTTTTGTTGGAAATCATAAGGTTCTATTCTGTTAGTCATTGTACTACAGTTGTCGGTTGGTGTTGTTACTTGAAAAGGATTTAAACCCGGAGAGATCATAAATAGTGCAATGTAAGCAATATCTCAGAACTTGATATTTTGTTATGATCATGTATGTGCACATAGGCCCTCCATCTCGCATTGCCGGTGTAATGTAGTAATTTGGTTCCTCCGGAAAGTCATTTTGCCACTCGGGTCCAGTGCTCTCTTTACTTTAAATTTTTCAAAAACTATATTTATAATTTTCTATTTTTTTAAAACAAATTCTGGTGCATCTTATATGTGTGCAAATTCACGATGCAAAATTATTTTCATAAAGGGATGCACAAAAATGATAAAATGTAGGTCATATCCACACATTTATCATTTTTTTGTAGATCAGAATATAAAGTATTTCAAATTAAGATTTTTATGTTTTTGTGATACTTTTTTTGTGTGGGTGATACTTCATTGACAACATTGGAGGATTTTTTGCATTTTCCACAAGCATGAGCCCGGTCCGGTCTAACCATCGGACTCAAAATCCCGACCGGGATATTCGGGCCGGGTCGGGCTGCCCATGTGCAGGTCTAAAATAGAGCACCATATATAGCAGTCCATAAATCGATCATATGCATGGTTGGACGAGCCCACATAATTCCCCGACAGTCGCATGTGGTGCAAATCATGCAACGCAACAAACGAGTAAAGGCGACCCGCCGGCTCAGTCTCTCGGAGGTGCTCATAGGGGTAGGGTGTGCGTGCGTGCGTTCATAGGGGTGAGTGTGTGCGCGTGTATATGAGCGCTTGCGTTGTACTGTGTTTCAAAAAAAAAAAAACAAACGAGTAAAGGCAGGAGTGGTACTCCTACGTCTACGTGTGCGCGTGATCATCCAACCGAGACCGATCGATCGGATCTACCTATCTTTCTGAACCAGCTCAGAGAACTCATCATCGATCGATCGATGACTAACCGTCGAATCATTGCGCTCCTGCATGCGATCGACCGACCTCGCACACATCACATGGGCTTCTGTCAGACTGTCAAGCGTCCCTAGCTAGTAGCTAGCTAAACGCTGCCGATGATCAATGCCGTCGCTGCTGGCGATTCCAATGATTCTGCTGGCTGGATCGACCGTAAGTTGTTGCTAATCTAGTCGTTACGGATGCATGGTTGTACGTGCGATCCATATACTAATGCTTACAATGTACTTATGTGTATTATATAGTACGTACCCGATAATATATAGAGTAATGAAGTATCAAATGATTCTCGAGAATCATTTTTCCTACGAATGATCACATTCAACTAATCACAAGGATTTATACTTCATCATCCATAAATAAACTATCTGTTGACCTTTTCTTAGCACGTGAACCTCTATTTTCAACAAGAACTTGGACTACGTCTTCTATCGTGCTCCTATGCTGGGAAAACAAATGGGGGTTATAGCTATCAGTATTTACAGTAATTTCCTTGCAGAAATATACGTGCAATATATTTTTCATGTAGTCCATTTGTACACTTGTCTCTACATAATAAAATGCATGCTACTGTCTTTCTTTCAAGCAGAAATAGCACTATTGTTTATTTTGTCCTAAAATCACATACATACATACATACAGGTCGAAGTAGGACCAGTAGACAATATTCTGAAGACATAACAGTACAGTAGTCCAGATCTAGCAACTAACTAATCAAACAATCAAGGAGCAGCTAGTAGAGGAATATGAAAGAGGCAGGGAGGAGAGACAGTGCGGGTCAGGTGTACAGGAGTATTCAAGGCAAGACAGCCCAGGACATGCTATTTTTTCCACTAATCATTGCTCCTGCCCTGCCCTGCCCTGGCCGCTGAATGAATAATTGGTTATTATTGGGTATGCACGCGCGCGCATGTGGGCGAGCCGGGGATCACGAGGCACGCCAGCGCGGACGCTCGTACGGCCGCGTCGCTAGAAACACGAATCTTAAAGCATATGTATGTGGCCCCGCCCCGGTTCGAGCCTGCCGAAAGGCTTTGCTAAAATGAAACTCAAGCTAAAGCCGGCGTCGACAACAGCTACTACAAGGTATACTTGCCCTATATGCTTGCTTGATCCAGCATTAGTGGTAATAAAAGCGAACACTAAATAACTCGCTTCCTCGGAACATCCACACAGAAACTGGATACATTATCCGATCCTTCGAAGGGATTTTCCAACATCAGGGGAAAACAGTATTGTAGTTCCACAATGTTTTAGGTGCTACTTCCTCCGTCTCATCTACGTGGCGCACGTGTTTTCTGAGGTCTAATTTTGAATCATCATTTTGACAGACAAAACATGAATTTATATGTCACGGAAGTTATGCCATTGTACGTGTATTCAAATAAAGTTTCCAATCATATACTTTCTATAGCACGTGACACATGCATTATTGGTAAAATTGGCGATGGAAATGATCTCTCTTTTTTTGAATTTATTTTTTTGAATGCGCTTAAAAAAACCGTACATTTATGGTCCATATTTTTCCACACACGGTGCTAATCAAACACCTCTGCTACCTATATAAAATTATTTAGCCACACACTCCATTCACCTATACTTCGTATGTGCAATATCAAGCCACACACATACAATATATATGGAACAGAAGAATTTACTGTTGCGGATGACCGAATGCGCTGCCAAGCCAAATAAGGACAACTCGCAGGAGAGCCGCGTCCACGACATGAAGACGATGTCGTGGCCCTTTTTCCAGCTAGTACGACGAGGGTGAAGGGTACAATATATACCACTGTTGAGTGGGTCGTGTAGCTCTCCGAGCGCCATCGAGCAGCGCCGATTGCCACAACGACATGGTGTAGTAGGCCGAGCATGACGTCTTTCTTGGCAGCTCTAGATTCATCCATGGTGGTGATCATCGTATCGAGAAAGACTAGGTTGAGGCCGATACTAAGGTTGTTGAAGGTGACGGTCATCCCCGAGTTGCGGTTCTTTGCGACGATGTCACGGGGAATAAGCTGGACATCCGTCGAGCTATCGTAAGCGAGATAGGAGAGGTGCAAGGCGTCAATGGTGATGCGAGACAAATCCAACTCATAGATAATATTCACGACGAGCAAGGCGAGGGCGCCCAGCAGGACCAAGAGCATGACAAGGGTGAATGCGACCGTGAAGCACTAGAAGGAGGAGCTCGTAGTCTCGGTCCTCCTGCTAGACCAGAGAAGACGGTTCCAGTTGGGTGACGACGGGCTATTGGCGCTGTTGCTGATGCAAATCCTAAGACGTGCAATTCATAGTAATGGGCTAAGTTTGTCTACGCTTGCTATACTGCTATGTTGTTGGGGGCGGGGGGCCCTTGCCCCCTCCCACCAAACAGGCACGGAGATTTTTTCTTTCACAAATATTTATATGTATATTTATCTGTGTGCACATATATTTAGATTGACCCAAACAGATTACAAGAACCATAAACTCGTTTTTATTATTTGATTTAGCAATTTATTTTTTAAAGGTTTAGATGTAAATTCGTCTAAGTACAGCAAAGCAGGCCATGAATGATCGGTCGAGACTTGTTAATCTAGTTTAACTCCTGTCGACAAGACTCGTCAACAGGGATGATCATGGCCGTGACTCTGATCTAGAGAAGTTAATTGGTCGTTAATTCCATGATTGTACGATCTGATTCTCATGACTGTCCAGTCCAGCTATATAGCTAGCCGTTGGCCGGTTAGAGCATCTCGAGAGAATATCGATCTGTGGTCGTTAAACATGAATAATTGAAAAACAAAACTATATACAGTTGCAAGAATTAAGAAACATCATAATTAATCGTTATCGTTACACATGATCATCTCTTCAGAATAATTGGAAGGTTAGCACAGTAGTGCCTTATGGCCATTAACTAGCCGCTAGCTGACGCGATAATTAATGCTTAACGAGATCTTACTTATAGCTCGGTACTATTATTAGCCCGATCGACAAGGGCATGTTATTGGAATCATAGTGTACTGATACAACGGCTGCGTAATTGTACTTTGTAACTAACTCGATCTATCGATGATCAGGGGCTCTCCCATCGATCTCTGGGAGCTTGATTAGCCAAGTCATAACTATCTGGCTAGCTAATAACTACTGAATCATTTGCGGCCGCACATGGCATTTTGGTATTAGTGATGATTGAGCTGCAGGATTAAGGTACAGAATTAGTGCTGATCATGTAGCAAAGCACACGACACTACATTACTCCTCACGTGCAAGTTGCAAATTATATATGTTTGGAGAATCAGTGCGGCCTCTCTCCAATGATACCTACGACTTCATTTGACTGCTCATTGTTTGTACAAGGAATTGTTAGATAATTGGGTTTCCATTCTCAATATTGTTTTGATGGTATTATCTAGTTAATCAATGACAAGTATATCGCACGACTGTTGTTTAGCAGGATGGTTGTGCATGTGTGGAAAAAAGCGATTTGCATGCATACATTAACAGCCAAAGCTGTTATCATCATTGGGCTTCATCATTGGGCTGTCAGAGCTCAGAGCATGTGGGATGTGGCTCGGTCGCCCGACACGCCAGGTGGGCGCTGAAAATCTCGCATCGAGTTTGCCGGGGGAAGAAGACGACCTCTGGTGGGCTGGGCCCTGGGCTTATATCTTATTCTTGGCCGCAGGCGCGAAGGCTTGGTCGGCCTCGCCCGCTGATACATCGGCCTACGGCGATGCCTTTTCGTCTCGTCGCCTGAAGGTCATTATGGGCTCAGCCCAGTTTAGTTAGCGAGCTGATACGCATCAAGCGACACTGCTTTCTTCTTCCAGGCTACACGCTGCTTCCATTTTCTTTTCTTTTTTCTTTTCTGTTTTCTTTTTATTTTCCTTTTCCTTTTACATTTTCTTTTCGGTTTTATGTTTTATTTTATTTTTGTTCTTTTAATTTTTTCTTTTCCTGTTTCTTTTCTTTTCTCGTTTTTCACTTTTTATTTTCTGTTTTTCTTTTTCCGTTTGCTTTTTCCTTTTGTTTTTCACCCCCATTTTCGGTTTTTTTAAAATCGTGCAAAAATATTTTCCGCCCACCCCCATTTTCTGTTCACTTTTAAAACCGTTCAAAAATAGTTTCTGTTTCACCTGCTTTTTCTGTTCACTTTTAAAATCGTTCAAAAATAGTTTCCGTTCACACCCATTTCTGTTCATTTTTTTAAACCGTTCAAAAATAGTTCCCGTTTACTGTACTTTTCCGTTCACTTTTAAAATCATTCAAAAATAGTTTTCGTTCACTTTTAAAATTGTTCAAAAATAACTTCGTTCATAAATATTTTCCTGCTCACTTTTTAAATTTGTTCAAAAATAATTTTTGTTCACCGACCTTTTTCTGTTCACTTTTAAAATCGTTCAAAAATAATTTTCGTTCACTTTTAAAATCGTTCAAAAATAATTTCTTTCATAAACCTTTTTCTTTTCACTTTTAAATATGTTCGAATTTTTTTGTTCACTGATCTTTTTCTGTTCAATTTTTAAAATCGTACAAAAATAATTTTTGTCCACTTTTAAATTTTTTCAAAAATAACTTTATTTCATAAATTTTTCTCTTCACTTTTAAATATGTTCAAAAATAATTTTTTATTCACGGACCTTTTTCTGTTTAATTTTTAAAATCGTTCAAAATAATTTTTGTTCACTTTTAAAATCGTTCAAAAATAACCTTTGTTCATAAACCTTTTTTTGTTCACTTTGTAAATCTGTTCAAAAATATTTTTTGTTCACCGTCTTTTTTCTGTTTAATTTTTAAAATCGTTCAAAAATAATTTTTGTTCACTTTAAAAATCGTTAAAAAATAACTTTCGTGTCTTTCGTTCATAAAACTTTTATTTTTCACTTTTTATATCTGTTCAAAAATAATATTTGTTCCCCGACCTTTTTCTGTTCACTTTTTAAAATTGTTAAAAAATTGTTTTTTACTTTCGAGGGAATTATTTTCATACTTTTTGTCTACTTACGTGTGTATATTCAACTTTATATGTCTGAACATATCAAAAATATGCCTGCGCTGCTTGAGCTAGCTAGCTGGCTAGCTAGGTGAACGTGTCTTGGCTCGGGCGATCGTGGGAGGCTAGGAGCGAGCTAGCTAGCTTGACGAGCTATCGATCCACAATTCCGCATGCATGGGTCCAGCTAGCTAGCTCGAACGATCGATCCATCCGCATTCATGCGTCCAGCCTGTACCTGTACGAAACAGTCGTCGCGCACGTCCGGCGTGAAGAAACAGTACTAAGCGAGCGTGCGTATGGGCCGGCACAATAAGTCCTCCTAGTAGGCGACGCAGCCTCGGACGGTCGCCTTGAGGCGACGTAAAGGAGCTCCCCGCTGAACTCCCACTATTATTTTTTTTGAGTGTGCGCTGAACTCCCACTATAGCAGCACAACTTATCCGCCGCGTGCAGTCGGCCCAAATGCTAGTGCTTCTGCGGCCCACACGTAAAGGCCGGGCGCAACTCCACATCCATCGGGCTAGGTCTTGGCCCAACTACATCGGTCGCGCTTGCTCTTCCTTCAGTCCGCCCTGTCGCCTGCCGTGCAGCACCCGGCTCTCCCCTTCCCCTCCCGGCGCGCCCCATCGATCCCCGCCGCGCGTCGTCCGAATGGAGCCGACAGAGGCTGGAGGCGGCGTCGCCGCCGCGAGGAGCACCCCGGCCGCCGTGCAGGCCACCAACGACGACGCCGCGGCCAGCAAGCTGTAACCCCCTCCCCCCCCCCCCCCCCTCCTCCTGGTCTGCTTACGCACACGCCGCGCCTCCGCGCCTCATCGGCCGCTGGTACCCGCTGCGTGTTTCCGTTGACGTAGTAGAGGCTGACCTGTGATTTGTTGAGGCGAGCTCGGCTAGTTCGGTTGGTGCTCAGTTCCTCTGGTAGTAATGTTTTCCTTTGCAATGAATCGCGGAAGGGTATTTTCAAACCGTTTTACCAAGGGTAAAACTTCGTGCTCGATGCTGTTTCGTCTAGTTAGGGGAATCATGAAAGCTGGTTGATCCTATTTCCAGATGAATCTGCTCCTAGCTTGTTCATGCCCCCATTTCCATTTTGCCTGCATCCTTCTGCAGCGGATCGTACAGTGCGGTAGAAAATGTTTTGCTGAGATCCGTGCTTCTGTTTCTGATAAATTGCAATCGGTTTGAATGAACTGATGATCTAAACACCTTTCAGTGCTTCCGGGCTAGGGTACTCGATATGCAGAGCAGACATGGGATTTAACTGTTGACTCATGATCATCATCTTTTGTAGGTCATGTGTTCATAAAGGATACATGAAGGATGATTACGTGCACCATTTTGTTAGGCGAACAACAAAAAGGGCGCCCATTATCAATCGTGGTGGGTAGTGCCTCTGTATTTTGTTTGATCTGAAACTCTGAATTTAAAGAATGTGAAATTCTAATTTACTCTCTTCAAATGACTTTGCATAGGCTATTATGCCCGCTGGTCGGTCCTTAGGAAGCTTATGCTCCAGTTCCTCAGTGCTGGGAATGACAGTAATGGTCAGAAGAGGAAACAAATATTATCTCTTGGCGCTGGCTTTGACACGACATTTTTCCAGTTGCAGGTTAGTCTTCTACTCCATATTTCATGGCCATCACGACTTCATGCATACTGCCCTTTTCCTGACCTATGTTCATTTACATTTTTCCCTGTATCATTCATGCCATTTTAACATTTAAGTTAACCTGCTGTGCGTTTGAATTTCTCTTTCTGCCCTGTATTTGTTTTTGTAGGGCGAAGGGCTTGCCCCGTACCTTTATGTAGAGCTGGACTTTCAGGAGGTATGGAAATGTTTTTCTTTGCATATTCTAATTTACTCCATGTACTATCATTTCTGTGTTAAGATTCACTATGCTCATTGATTATCATCCTTCCCAACACCAGCTTCTTATTTTTATATATACATGGCAATTTCTGATGTTTGGCAGGTGACCAGCAAAAAGGCTGCCATCATCAACCACTATAATGAAATGAAGGAAAAATTAGGACCCGAAGCGTCTATTTCAATTGGTAGCTCTCTCATTTGCTCTAATGTTTTTATCTACTGCCTGCCTAGTCCTATTCATCTAAGGGCAGTCCAAATTGTACTGAAATAGACCCACAAATCTCAATATCACTATTTGTTTTCATGGTTTTACGCATAGCTGGTCGGTGTGTTATCTTGGTACCTACAACAGTAATATTGACGTCAGCAACAGGAAATGATGGATTGCTTGTTGAGTAGCAGTGACCATCAAATCTGACAATATCCCTAGCTTATTGTTCATCTCACCATCAAGTTAGGTGGTACCGTTGGTTATAACTTGACTACAGCAAGTTGGTTTTGTTGTAGGAAGCATGTTCTATTGGTTATTGTAGTAGAGAATTCTGTTATATATTCATCTTTCATTCCTTCTGGATTTTTTTTTCTCTTTGTGAGAACTTAAACTGAAAACATACCAGTCTTATTTTCAATACTACTTATAAATTCCAGATTAATGTTTAGTTGAAGTGACCATTCTTCGTCACAGAATATGCCAATTTGATACTTCTCTGTTCCTGTGTGCTTGCAAAATAACTGATACTGGCCACGGCCAAATATTTCAGAAAAAGGCGAAGTGACGAGTACACACTACAAGCTATTTTCTGCTGATATTCGTGATATACCAAAACTAGATTCAGTTATTCGCATGGCTGAAATGGATCCTAGGTATATTCTATGTACCTTGTTCTTATGTTCTCCTTTTTTTATATAGAAAGTGGGCAAGTTATGTTAAAAAAAAAAAAAGGGCAGCCCCGGTGCAGTAGCTCCCGCTTGCGCAGGGTCCGGGGAAGGGTCCGACCACTTTGGGTCTTTAGTACACAGTCTTTCCCTGCATTTCTGCAAGAGGCTGTTTCCATGACTTGAACCCGTGACCTCATGGTCACAAGGCAGCAGCTGTTACCGCTGCACCAAGGCTCCCCTTCAGGGCAAGTTATGTTAGCTTAATCAAAATTTATAGCCTGCATGGCCACATATGTTATAACTAAATTTTATTTATATTTGTATTAATGTGCATGTCACAAACTGAAAAGCAGGGTTTTCCATTCTTGTTTATATGGACATATCTTTATTTTATTTTATTTTATTTTGGATTAGTTTGTTTCTTTGTTTGGATGAAAACATTTAACCCATTTTATGTTCTAATGAAAGTTATACTGGTTTGGAGTTATGCTGCACAATCATTTCCTTTCTTGACTTAAATCACAGCTTTCCAAGCTTTTGATAAATCTTTTCTTGCCATCAGCTTGCCGACCTTTATAATTGCAGAGTGTGTGCTAATTTACTTGGATCCAACTGCAACCGATGCTATTGTTAGTTGGGCATCTCAAAAGTTCTCCACTGCAATTTTTTTCTTATACGAGCAGGTTAAATAATTCTCTCTTGATGTACTATATTGCCACTCTTATATGTGATAGCTTTTGGCACTGTTGACTTTTGTGTTGATGCAGATCCATCCAGATGATGCATTTGGGGAGCAAATGATTAGAAATCTTGAGGTACCATTTTACCTGTGTTTCACTGTGGTTGCATGGACCATTTGTATTGAGAAATGATTGAAAGTACCGGGACATTATTTTGTGAATGCTGCATGATATTTTGTCAATTTAGGAAATAAATACTTGAATATCAACTGTGTTTCCATATTAAAGTTTTAACTAAATTGATAATACCTAATAAATGTGAGCTGTGGCCTTTGCTTATCACAGACTATATTTACTTGATTTATTCACCACAATCAGGTGCAAGGACTATTAGATCGTCCTTAAAACCATGAGTTGCTAGCTGTATGGCAATTAATGGATAGAGCAGAGGGAATTATTATATGCATAGCTGAAGAGTAAGTAGGCAAACTAAAATTGGTCTGTGAAGAGTGCAATTAAAACTGCATTGTCAAGTTGAAGTTTGCGATCAAATATTAGAAGTCATTTGGTCAAGTATGTTGTGTTTGTGGATCTCAATTGATTGAGCATCTATTATTTTCTCTGCGGTGCAAATATATATTTGATTACTGAGGTATCTGGTATTTCATCTTTAGCATGGATGCATAGCATAACGCTTCCTGTTGTCCTGCACAGAGTAGAGGATGCCCGCTCCTTGGTATAAATGCTACGCCAACCTTAAGTCACAAGGAAAAACTATTTCTTGACCATGGATGGAAGGTATAAATTTGATTAACCATAGAATTTTAATATAGGAAGTCTTTCTAGGGATCTTACGGTTGATTTTCCAGAGAGCTGTTGCGCGGGATATGCTGAAAATATACAATGATTTCATTGACAGTGCAGAAAGGCGTAGGTAATGTTTCTGTCTTTCCTTGAAAAATACGGAGTAATACTGTAAGATTCAGAACTGTTCGCAGGTTTAAAGGGTGATTAATGTATTCTAGTTCCTCTCAACTAATAAGGGATGGATGAATGTGGAACTCAACTAATAATCATGTATTTGTTTAGTGCTGGTTGATATCATTTTTCGAGAAAACACAGAAGCTTTTGCGTTCCATTTCATTGAAAAGGTAGAAGGGTACAGCAGTTCAAGCCTCACAGGAGAGCGACAAAAAGCAGATTAAATTGACTATTTAGAGTTGTAGGTATCACAAGGGAGAATACCTTATTCTTCTGGACTTTATTTCTTTTGATTGCTCTATAGAGTTTATATATGATCTTGATGAAGGATGTAAGTTCCAGTATATCTTACTTTGTACTTTGGTTTTCTTGCTGCCAAAACTCATGAAACTGCATGGTTGCAGGATTGAGCGGCTAGAGTTGTTTGATGAGTTTGAAGAGTGGCATATGATGCAGGTAATTCCTTGAAAATTACCTCTGATCAGTTGAGTTAATCCCATTTCCCATACAAATATCGTTACATATGTTTGTGCTCTGAGCTTCGACGCATTAAATTTTCTGTTTTCAGGAACACTATTGTGTTGCATATGGAATAAATGACTCCGAGGTTAGCTTTTGATTCTTTCAGCAACCAACCATTCTATCTAAAGTTGAAAATGCCCACAGGCATATTTGATGATCTTGGAAATCCGCACCTGAAAGGCTTGGCATGCATTTGAAAGGGCTAACAAGTTCTCTCTTCCACTTTCAGGGGATATTCGATGATTTCGGGTTCAAGGAGGAGTAACATTGGTCTGCTTTAGGAGGCAGCGGAATCATGTGTATCCAAGATGACTTGAAAACCCCACAGAAAACAGTTTTCCAGATTACGAGGAATAATGTCTGTAACATTGTACATACTATGTTCGCATGCACGTGGTTGAACTTAGTGGCACACCTCACTCGATAATCTATTTACTGACTATTAGCAGTAGCTTGTGTTGTTACTCTGATACTCCGATGGTATTTGGTCTGTGGCATCTACTTCTGTGGAGCCTGAATAGGCCTCTCTTCATGAATGATCAGAATAGTTTTTGCAATTTGTATCTTCATCCAGCGAAAAGTCTGTCGATGCACCGTTTCTTTTCCAGTCTTTGATATGGTCAAGTGATGACGTTGTTCTTGTAACAGGAGAACCGGCTCGTGTGTCTATTTCCTAAACAAATGGATTTCCCGCAAGAGAGCGCATAAACAGAAAAATCAAGTTGCGATAGCATTATTCTTTATGTATTTACTTTTTTTTACGAGACTGCAAATCAAAGACATCCTAGCCTTTTATTTCTTCTTGGAAATAGGTTGCTGGTGTTGCTCCTGAGCTCGTTCGGGGTACTCTCCATAGTCAAACATTTTGTATGCAAATTCTTGCGGATAATAGGACATGGCACCATAATCTTGTTTCTGTGCTATTAAATCATTTTTGCGAAACACATGTTGAAAACGGAAAGGAAACGGACGGAAACATGCTTTATCGTTTTCGTTTCCATTTGTGTCGCCAGAATCAGAAAACCCGAAAACGAATATGGAAGCGAAAATCCCCGGAAATGAATATGTTTCGTCAGAATCGGAGACGAAATCGGAAACCCTGAAAACGAAAATCCCCGGAAATAATACGGTACGGAAAAGGGACGGATACATGGAAACGAATAGTCGTCGCATTTAGGTAATAATATTAATTAGGGTTTACTATTAAAGTATTAATGGGGTAACTACTATACACAGCCAAGCCTCGTTTCATACAGGCCCTGATCTTTTACATCTTGTATGTAACGACGTGTATGCAGAAACTTTTCGTATTCGTTTTCCGAAATTTTTTAATATATTATGTCATTTTCTTTATCATTTTTATTTTAGAATATTCATTTTCCATTTTTTCCCGTAAAATTCCACTTTTGTTCGTTTCCTTTTTCTATGGAAACAACCGGAAAGTTTCTTTACCATTTTCTACAGATACGCAGCCGCATACACTCACCTCTATGAATACACCTCCGAAAGACTGAACCACGATAGACACATCGTTATCAACAAGAACGTTGCCTCATACTGAAGAATAATCCGCCTTTAATGAAAAACAACAGTGTCAAACCTGACGTTTAAACTGTTATGAACTGAGATACAACTACCCAACTGTTCTCTCTGTGCCATTGAATCAGAAAGGCTTCGTTCGCGAGGAAAAAAAAAGACAGAAAGGCTCTCGGACGATCTTCTTGAAACAAAGGGCTCATGTTAATTGGCTCCAAAAAGGTGATAAAAATACCAAATTCTTTCACTCCTTTGCTTCCCACAGAAAAAAGAATAATAGCATCAAAAAACTAATCAAAGAAAATGGTGAAGTGGTGGAAAAAGAAGAAGAACTGAAGGAGGTGGTTACCCAATACTATAACAAGCTTTTCACATCTACTGCAGGAAAGAAGCTGGAAGAGACGATTCAGCAAGTTTCTCATCGTATTACTCCAGCCATGAATGAAATGCTCCTACAGGAATTTACAAGAGAAGAGATAAGAGATGCTTTACATATGATGGGGGACCTCAAAGCTCCAGGGCCGGATGGTATGCCGCCTATCTTCTATAAAAGATATTGGGATCTAATTGGTAATCAAGTGGAGAATGAAGTACTCCAAGTACTAAATGGTGGAGATATACCTTTGGGATGGAATGATACTTGGGTTGCTCTGATACCAAAGGTAAAAAATCCTCAATCAATGAAAGATTTGCGACCTATTAGCTTATGCAATGTTATTTATAAACTAGTTTCAAAGGTTTTAGCTAATAGGTTAAAGATAATTCTAGAGGATATTATAGCTCCCAATCAAAGTGCTTTTGTGCCAGGTAGACTCATAACTGATAATGTGCTTCTTGCTCATGAAGTAAATCATTTTATGCATAATAAAAGAAAAGGTCAGATGGGTTATGCAGCTGTGAAACTTGATATGAGTAAAGCTTATGATAGAGTAGAATGGGCTTTTCTTGAGAAAATCATGAGAAAAATGGGCTTCCATGATAAATGGATTCATTTAGTGATGAAGTGTTGCTCCACGGTTAAATATAGATTCAAGATTAATGGGGCACTTACGGAGGAAATTATTCCTGGTAGAGGTCTTAGACAAGGAGACCCTATTTCCCCTTATCTTTTTTTGATTTGTGCTGAAGCTTTTTCGAGTATGCTTAATGTGGCAGATAAGGATGGGAAGCTAGAAGGAATTAAAATTTGTCAACAAGCCCCGAGCTTTAATCACCTACTGTTTGCAGATGACTCTTTAATTCTTCTAAAAGTAACAGAAGAAAGTGCTTTTCATCTGCAAAATATTCTAAATTTGTATGAGGAAAGCTCGGGACAGACCGTTAATGTTGACAAATCATCTATTGTGTTTACAAAAAATACAAAAGTTTCTGATAAAAGGAAAATGATGCATACCTTGAAAATTACTTGTGAAGGCAGAAATAGTAAATACCTAGGTATGCCAGCTTTTATAGGAAAGTCTAAGAAAAAAGCTTTCAGCTATATAAAAGACAGAATATGGAGCAAGCTACAAGGCTGGAAAGAGAAACTTTTATCTAAGGCAGGGAAAGATATTTTAATAAAAGCTTGTGCCCAAGCAATTCCAGTCTATGCCATGACTTGCTTTGATATAACAAAAAGTATTTGTGAGGATATTAATAGTGTTATTAGCAGATTTTGGTGGGCACAACAAGATAAAGATAACAAAATTCATTGGCTAGCCTGGGATAAGCTTACTAGAACCAAAAGAGAAGGAGGATTAGGATATAAGGACTTATATTCCTTCAATCTTGCTATGTTAGCAAAACAGGGATGGCGACTACTCACAAAACCTGAATCTTTATGTGCCAGAGTTTTGAAAGCTAGATATTATCCTAATCTTTCGGTCCTGCAAGCTGAATGTCAAAATGGGATTTCCTATGCTTGGAGAAGTGTTTTAAAAGGCATCAACTTATTAAAACAAGGAATAATAAAGAGAGTGGGTGATGGGAAAACTATAAATATTTGGCAAGATCCTTGGTTGCCTAGACTTTGGAGCAGAAAACCAATAACAAGGAAAAGGAATAAAATCATCACTAAAGTTAATGAACTAATTGATCCGGTTACAGGCTCCTGGGATAGTCAGTTAGTAAGAGAAATCTTCTTATCTCAGGATGCCAATCTAATTTTATCCATCCCTGTTGTGGATGATATGCAAGATTATTGGGCCTGGCATTTTGAGGAGAGTGGGCAGTTTTCGGTAAAGTCTGCTTATAGACTGCAAAGGAAGCTGGAGGATATAGAGAGAAGCGGACAAACTGAATGTCAAGATCCAGCTGAAAATTTCAATTGGCTCCAGATTTGGAAATTGAATTGTGCACACAAAGTTAAAATGCTAATATGGAGAATTGCTCATGATAGTCTACCACATAGAGTCAACCTAGAAAGAAGAGGAATAGATCTAGATCCCATTTGTCCGGTTTGCAATAGAATGAATGAAGATGGTGCTCATCTCTTCCTAAAATGCAAAAAAATAAAAGGAAGCTGGTCTGATCTTCAGATAGACAATGTTAGAGACAAACTATTAAAATGCCATGATGCACAGGATTTTGTCAATCAAATTCTCAGGATAGAAGAAGGTGATAAACTAAAAACTATAAGTTTAATTTGGTGGATTTGGCAGGCAAGGAATAAGTTGGTAGCAGGTGAAAATAAAAACTTACATTGCTCCATCTCCTTCCTGGCTATGAAAATGGCTGATGAGTTCAAGCAATTCTTCTCAGTTGAGAAACCAATTAAAAAACAGAGTTCTCTATCTTGGCTTCCCCCAGATGACCATGTTTTGAAAATCAACATTGACGGAAGTTTTATAGCGGACAAATCCTATGGAGGATGGGGATTTATCATTAGAAATTCTGATGGTCAATTTATGGGTGCAGGTGCAGGCCAAATCCCACATACGTTTGATGCACTTCAATCCGAAGCAATTGCCTGTCTTGCCAGTCTTCAATATGCTCAAAGGTGGGGTATGATGAGAATCCAAGTTGAGACAGACTCCCAGTTGTTAGCCCAGGCGATAAATGGGGAAAATCAAGATATGGCAGTAAATGGATCCTTATTTAGAGAAATTAAGTTCTTTGCTAGGTTAAATTTCAGTGCTTTTGAGTTCAAGTATTGTCATAGAGATTGTAATAAAGTAGCTCATGTTCTAGCAAAATTTGGTGCAAGTTTAGATCAAAACACTAGTGTAATATGGTTTCAGGAAGCACCAGACTTTGTAAATACTCTTCTAGCCAGTGACTTTGCTGTGCTAGACAAGTAATGAAGTTTCTGTTTCTTGTTCAAAAAAAAAAAAAAGAACTTAGCCGGGTCAGATCACGGACACGCGTCCATCTATCAGGTCCAGCCGCACCGCGACCCAGACGCTCGAGTCCGACCCAGGCACCTTCCCCTCTCTCCCTTCTTTCTTGCGTGGGAGGCCAGGCCTGCGAACGAAACCAAACCCCACGCACACCGCCCACCTCGTCGCGCTTCACATCTCGCTCCCTCGCCCGCCGCGGAACTCGCTAGGGTTCGAGTTCGCCGATCTGCCCTCCGGCCGCCATGGACGCCTCGCTCATGGGATCCTCCTCCGACGCGCCCACCTCCGGGGAGCACCGGATGGGCACCACCATCGTCGGCGTCTGCTACAACGGTGGCGTCGTCCTCGCCGCCGACTCCAGGACCAGCACCGGTAAGCTGCGCCTCCCGCTCCCTCCGATCCGCGCCTGACGCCGTGACGCGGGTGGTTTTTCCGTCCATGTAGTGGTTAGGTTTGGGCTGGCGATGGGGCGTCGCCTGTGTGATTTTGCTCGTAGATCGTGGGGAAACCTAGGGATACATCTGCTGCGGTCGCTATGTACTGTCTAATTCGGTATTTTGTGGTATTTTAGTTGCGACATCAGGGGAAATCTCAGTCTGTGTTTTCAGTCGACGAGTAATATAGTACTGGAGGGAAGGTGGGCATTTTAGGTTTAGAGGTGCCACCATATTTGATTAGCAAATGAGAGGTCTAAGTGTTGTTATATGTATATATGTGAAATGCATGTACTGCCTTCCATTGAATTAGAGGCAAACAAACCCAGGATTTGTTATACCAGTGCAGTGAGGAATTAGGAACATGTGCTTCCTTTTGTCTGCTGTACTTTGTCAATCTGGAACATTGTACCATTGCCATTTAGATTCGACAATATTTCTCCCTAAGGTGTTACTGCTGTGCAATCTCCTTAGTGTTGCAAAGTCGTGCTGCTTATGTTTGAATTAAATGAAATCGTCATTGCTTTCTTTTGCTATCTGGATTTTTATTTGCTTCGCTTAATATCTGTTGTTTCCTGGTCTTAATTTGCAGGAATGTATGTGGCCAACCGTGCTTCGGACAAGATTAGTCAGCTGACTGATAATGTCTATGTCTGCCGCTCTGGATCTGTAAGTGCTTACAATTATGTTGAAGATTGAACAATTCTCATGCTGTTCTCTGTGTGTTATTGTGTTTTTGAAATTTGAGTAGACACCGTTGAGTTTATTGATTTCATAGCTGATGTAACTTTCATTCTTCATTATTGTCCCCGAAATCTAATATCAGGGTGTGTTTAATTGCTGGTGCTGATAATAAACAAAAAAATATACCAGCTAGCAAGACAAGATATTGTGTTATGCTTTTGCATCCCATCATTTTGTTTGTTGTCTTATCATTGCTTGTCTTCTGGAAGAGTGGAACTCCCCATGTCATATGACAAATTGACAACACAATTTGTGTTGATTTTTTTGCTTTCTTGCTTGCCAGAAATCTCATTGTCTGTTCAGCAGTTCTCTTTCTCTCATATAACATAACATGTTTCTCATTATATTGAAGGCTGCTGAGACACAAATTATTTTGGATTATAGAATAACATGTTTTTCTGATTTTTGAGATTTGAGTAGACACTGTTGAGTTAGTAGATTTCATAATTTCTGTAAATTTCGTTCTGCATTATTGTTCCCTAAATACAACAGTATTGCATGTTTAATTTATGGTCTTGATAATAGAAATAAAAAATAATAGCTAGTGAGACGAAGATCTTGTGTTATGTTTCTGCATGCCATTGTTTTGTCATTGCCTTATCATTGCTTCTCTTTTGGAAGAGTGGAACTCCCCGTTTTATATGACCACATCATTAGAGATGATTTTCTGCTTTCTTCTTGGTAGTCAGATCCATTTTCTGTTCAGAAGTTCTCTGTCTCACATATAACATATCTATCTTTATCATGCAGGCTGCAGATACACAAGTTATTTCGGATTATGTGCGTTATTTTCTCCACCAACACACGTAAGTACTCTATACAAATCACTGTAAAGTAGGAATGCATTGAAAGAGTTAAAAGAGAACCTAGATCTCATATGCCAATATGATTTGTACAGTCAATTGCATATTTGATCTGCAACATAGCTGATGTAAAATTTGTCCTTCATGTGTAGTATTCAGTCTGGGCAGCCAGCTACTGTGAAAGTTGCGTCCAACTTAGTTAGGTTGCTGGCCTATCAGAACAAGGTACGTCTTTGGTGGAATTTGAGAACACAAGAATATTGATGGTGCTGAATGTCCGTTCACCTTCTTTAATACTTGTCGTCTCATTCTGATACTTGTTATCAATGTCTAGAGCATGTTGCAAGCTGGAATGATAGTTGGTGGATGGGATAAATATGAGGGAGGTCAAATCTATTCAGTCCCTCTTGGTGGAACGATTCTTAGGCAACCATTTGCGATTGGAGGTAATTGCATCATTCCTTTCCTATGCTTTGAGCATAGATCCTTGAGAAGCTTGTATCACTCTCTTGCAACAAACCTTGTGCACTCTAGGTAGTACTCAGTTGCCTTTGGGTTGTATCACATTACACTGGGCTGTTAATCATACTCCTTACCCATGTTGACTGCAATGTGTCTCTGCCGAGAAACATTGAGCATACAATTTTCCTAAAGTACCTTCAGTGTATGCTATACAAGATGCAGTTTCTCACACTTTTATGTCATTGTCTACCTTTTCAGGATCTGGTTCCAGTTACTTGTATGGATTGATGGATCATGAATGGAAAGAGGGGATGACCCAGGAAGAAGCTGAGGTACGTCAGTTGTTTGGCCCCAGAAACAAGATATTAATAGATCTTTTGCACTAAAAATGGAGTAACAGGACATAGCGTGCTTAATGTATGAGGTTCAAGTATAAAGCTTTTTTTCAATTCCCATTTTGTTCATGTTGCTGTTTCCTTGTTTGGCTGCTTTTCTTTTGTTGTGGGAGTTAGGATATGACATATCGTTCTTATTTCTTTAAAGTAGAATAAAGGTTCTTCATGGCTTTTATGTCAGTTCTGCTCATCATTGACATTGAGTAAAGCACTTGTCTTATTGATTACATAGTCCAGAACTGTAGAGCAGAAACATCGTTTTTCATTTTAATGCTTTGTATCCTTGCGATGCATCTCCTAACATAATTTTCTTATCCTGATCTTAACAGAAGTTTGTGGTGAAGGTGGTTTCCCTTGCTATTGCCCGTGATGGTGCTAGTGGAGGGGTTGTTCGGACTGTTACTGTATGTCTTCTTTTCATGCAAATTTCTTATTTTGTTTCTTTGGTTCAGAAGTAGATTATTGGAGTAACTTATGCTTGCTGATTTGAATGGACTTATTATCCAATATAAAGATGATAAAACCTGGCTTTTGGTAACTTTGAAAACCAGATCAGTCAAACCTTAAAACCTATATTTGACGGTCTCTTTAGATGGTTAAAATGAAACCAGTCCAAAAATTAAGGCCAATTTGTCATCTTCCGTTGGAAATATTGCATAGCTATGGTTCCTGTTGCCTCTGATTGTCGTAGAACTATTTTCAACTTGGTTCATGTTCTAAAATAAGCTAGGGAAGAATAATACTAACCTTTTGCTGAAGAATCTTTTTCGGTTTGCAAAGCTGCGTGTAATGCAATTGTCTGGTAAAGCAGACTGTCAAGTTGAAATGTGTGTCCGTTTTGATTTTTTAGCTTTGATCTTCAGCATGTCGCTTAAAAGGCTGTTCTATGTTTCCCAAAGGCTCGTGCCTAGAGGTACTTATTTGAGATCATTGTGCAGATAAATGCTGAAGGTGTTAAGAGGAGCTTCCACCCTGGTGACAAACTGCCACTGTGGCATGAAGAGATGGAGCCCCAAAACTCTCTGCTTGATATTCTCGCCGCCGGGAACCCTGACGCGATGGTCCAGTGAATTTACCGTGCAGACTTCCTTTGTCTTCTTCCTACTGTACCTTGTTCTAGATTTGAACTGAATGCTTGGGAGAGATTCTGCTGAATTGTGTCACACCAAAACATGTTTTCCTCAGTGTTATTATGATTTGAAGTACATTACTTGTTGTTCATCAGTTGTTGAGTCGTGTTCATGGATATGTGCCCCGTGCAACTCAACTATGGCATGTTTCTCATAATCTGGCTCATCCAACAAAACAGAAACATTCACTTGATGTGCCATAGTACATGCTTGCTGGAAGTTCCATGAAACAAGATTACTCACAGATGCAGTGTTTATGGTGAAGACTTATCCTAAGTTAGGAGAACGAGCAGTGTCCGTGAAGAATATGGCTGATAGGCTGGAAGCCTGGAATACTTGGTGCAGGAATATATCTCCCAGGTTTTTGGATCAATCAAAGCAAACTAGTCATCATAGCGTTGCTAATGCAAAGTTTGTCCGTCTGTTGGTTTGTTTCGCCTGATACAGGGCGTGTTATTCAACAGAATAGTTACAGCCACACAGAGTTAGTGTCGAATGAAACGAAAAAGGCGCACACAGCTGCTCAAGTACTGATGTTTCTGCCGCAACGACACAAGTTAAATCACTTGCATTTTGTTACCAGGAGCTAGCGAGGCACAGATGTGCGAAATTAACTTGTAGATGCAGTGTTATGCTAACACAGACAGCACCACGAACATGAATGATCAACCAAGGCACATATAAATACTAGCCTGGACTCTTTTACCAAACTTGACTTACAGAGTAGTGGCCTGGAAACAGATATACTACCTCCGGTCCGAAATAAATGTCGTGGAAACGATACTAGCATACGACAATCTTTATGGACCGGAGGGAGTACATGATTTGTTAGCGCTACTACGTACATAGTTCTACATCTTTTTAATAGATGGAGATGAACAGCTTCAGACAGGTCATGGTATCCTCAAGTTCCACGCGACAGAACCAAATGGTTTGGTTGCATCAGATACCATAGGACTTGAGATCACTCACGTTCGCGAGGCATGACCAACCGACGGTGAACCGAACCGTGCAAAAGGGAAGCTTGCATATACCGATACTCGCGGATGACCTCTTGGGCGTCAAGATTGTCACACCAGATTCTTTATAGATATCCCCGTTTCTCTTGTAGGCCACCACAGAAAGTTTCAGCCTTCCGTCTTTCTCCACACACACAATGTGTCTGGACAGGGTGATGATACCCTCAGCTAGATCAACCCGAAACCTTCAATCTCGAGCATCAAGCAGTACAAGATCCTCGTCTATGCTGGTGATGACACGAATTCCCAAGTTTTTGGGCCATTGGCCCTGGATAAGCTCGGCGGAGATGATGGTGGCCTCGACCGCTCCGACGATTAGTGTCGAGGTGACCTCCACTGAGCAGAACTCACTGGAGCAAGTGCTACGCACAAGGTGACCTGCACCTCCAGAATTGTCACTTCCGAAATCACATTCGTATACCAGCACTTTGGAGATCAAATCTTTGTCTTCAGGCTCTGTTCTGCTCTTCACTTTTAGTTGAATTTCCATGTCAACAGGGTCGGTAAACACAACTGCACGAGACGGGCCAGTCAACAGCAAAGAACCCTGCAAGCATCGTTTGTACTACTCGTTAACAAAGTATTTAACTACGTCAAGAAACCAAGACGCAGGACATAGGCAACCCACATAAATAAAAATAAACATGACCTCACCAAAGTCAGCCAAAGAGCATAATCTTATCCAAAAATTAAATGAAATAAACATTAACCTCACCAAAGTCAGGTTCTAACACCTACTGTATGTCCTTGCAGAAGTAAAACGGGCACAACCATTGTTGGATAAAAACATTCCTATCATCCTATGCATGTCTATATATTTTCATTTCAATAGCTAGAGGTTGCAGACAGCAAAGTATCCATTTTGGTAGTTCAAGGTTAAATTAGACAACGAGACACGCTATACTTGAAAACAATCTAGTGGGAACTTTCTCCCCTCCATGAGCAAGAAGAGAGTTAAGAAGAAAAACCTGTTCAGAGAGAAGTTGGCAGGCATCCCTTCCGCGTCTGAAGATAACGTTGCGATTGTGATCCACAGCGTCTCGGGTGGCAACCAAGCCATAGACCTCAAGTGGCCACTCGAGACCTTCAATAATCTTCTTGACTCCTATGGAGAAGATCTGCAAGCAGGGTTTGACACCTGCATGTGGTGGGGTGGGTTTGCAGGTGAAGAGTATGGTTCTCACGCATGCTGCAGCAGCAGAGTCTCAGATCAGCACATAAACCAGTGATTAACTGAATAATTCAGATACTACAACCTAGTAGCTACAAGCAAGGGAACAATTCTATTCGGGGCATACGACAGGAAGAAGAAAATCGGATCAAGAACCACTGAACCAGATGAGTAAGTGGATTATTACTGTAACTTGCCACCCCAAGAGGATTCCCAGTCGCGGCGGTACACAGCCGGGTCCTTCTCCTGCACCAAGATCTCCATGGTTATGGATGGCTTCCCTTCATCGCCAAGTGGTCGATCTGAGAACGAATCGGCCGGCTCATGTGGTGTTCGTGCAAATGCCGGCCCAGCAGTGTCTCCGACATGTTCCTCACACCTGAAGGAGAACAAGAAACGAGTTCCATGAGAGGGGATGGTTTACGGAAAGTGTTATTTGCTCCCGAGCTCCAGTGCTCCCTCCACTTAAAAAAATTTGAAAATTATATTTTTGAGTTTCAAAAAATTCTGAAAAAAATCACGGGTGTAGCCAATGGTGTATCCCATAAACGTGCAAAATTTCAGTTTGAAATACTTTATATTATGGGCTATACAAAAATAACAATATCCGATAAAATTTAGAGATTTGATAATAGGCATATTTAGATCCATAATTTGTCATTTTGGTATAGCTCAAAATACAAAGTATTTGGAGTTGAAGTTTTACACGTTCGTGGAATATACTATTGGCTACACCCGGGAATTTTTTCAGAATTTTTTGACTCTCATAAATATGATTTTTGAATTTTTTAACTTGGAGAGATCATTGGTGCCCGGGAGCAAGAAGTCCAGTCCTCTCTGGATAGTTTATCTCAACAATCCCAAGTGAGTCGCCTCCTCGACCTCTCCAGGCAATCCCGACCAGTAAGTCCGCCAGATAGAGGTCGGAGCCTTTCCATTCAGCAAGGAATCGAGACTCGTCTGTTATGGAGTACTCGCAGTCCGAACCGGAGAGGGTTCGTGCTGTCTTTTTTTTTAACAACGCAGGCGCTCACATACACGCGCATACACTCATCTTATGAACGCACGCACACACATCCTATCCTTATGAGCACCTTTGAGAGATTGAACCGGCGGGTCAAGTCTTGAGATTGACGAAGTCATCACAGACGCCTCGCTGTCGAACGTCGCCTCCCACTGAAGAATATTCCGTCTTAAATGAGAAACACCAGCGTCAAACCCGAGGTTTGAATTCTGGTGGGCTTGGGATACAACCACCCTCCTAACCATCCTGCCACAGGCAGGTTCTCACCTACGTTCATGATATCTGTACTATATTTGCTTTAAAATACGATTAATGTGAGAAAAACAACATTGATTCTGAATCGATAATTCTACCGACCCCGACGAGACACTTTTTTTTTACATGTGCACCTACAGAGTGACGGATCTAGAAACTTTTTAAATACTGGACAAATGCGATCATTGTGGAAACTCATGTAATGCAACCCACGACATCTCTGACAAATCTGGGCGGCGGCCTAGGATGGAGGGATGTTAGAGCATCTCCAGCAGCTGATTTAAACGGACATCCAAATCAAATATAGACGAGTCAGACCTAAAAAAGTCCCGAACAACTCATCTATCGCGTCATCGACTTTTCTCTGGCAGGTCCAGGTACCCTCAAAGCTCTGTGTCTTCTTATGGAGGCTGGCGAAACAATGTATTCCGTCGGCAGATGTTTTACACCGTAGGAACATGGCGACGCACAATTCATGCGGCATATGCGGGAGAGCGGACTCGTGGAAACATGCTCTAATGGACTGCAACATGGCGCACAGTGTTTGGGCTTGTTGCCCGAAGAGCTGGTGGAGGTTCTGATCAACATTGAAGAACCAGATGCCAAGAGCTGGTTAGCTGAAGTAACCAGTGCGTTATCGCATGAGGATCTCACGGTGACAGTGGTGACGCTGTGGGCTATCTGGAATGCAAGGAGGAAGGTGTTGTACGAACAGGTGTTTCAGAGCCCTCTGTTGACAATGAGTTTGGTCAACAGGTTTGTCAATGATCTGTCATTGTTGAAGCCTACTGATCAGCCAAAGCAGAGTGGCAGTGGCAGCACCCAAGTGGATTCCTCCGGCTGCGGGTGTGGGACGCGAAGCTCTCAAAGAATGGAGGTATAGCGTCGATAGCGGCAGTTACACGTGATGACACGGGCATGTTCCTTGGAGCATCGGTGCTAGTTATTCAAGGTGCATCAGACCCGGAGATGTTGGAGGCGGCGGCATGCAGAGAAGGCGTGGTGCAGGCATACGATCTGAACCTGCGATGGGTTAAATTGACAAGGGATTGTGCTAATGTCATTAGAAGCATTCAGTCGGGAGACAAGCTGGGTCCTTATGGCCAGCTAATAAACGAGTTAACGGGCGACAACAAAAGATTTCCAAGATTTTGAGTTTGCTCATTAGGGACGACGTTCAAACACTAAAGCACATGGCCTTGCTATAGGTAGACATGTTTGGTTCCGAAATCCACTGAGGGTGTTTGTAACAACATTATAGTTTGATGAATAAAGGGTGAAGTTCTAAAAACAATCTATCACGTTATTTATCGATAGATGATCTCCCAACCCTCGTACGCGTCATCCACATCTGGGGGACGCTTGGAGGATCATCCAAACCCAACTGCTCGCTTTCATTGGCCGGATTGGAGGAGGTGGAAAGAAAAATGTTGAATGATAGTTATAAGATAATATTAAAATATATGAGAGAGAATATAGCATTTTTAATTTTTGAAGATCATCCAACGTATCTATAATTTTTGAAGTTTCATGCTTGTTTTATCCAATGTCACATGTTTTATTTACACTTATATAGCATTTTTATGCATTTTCTGGGACTAACCTATTAACAAGATGCCACAGTGCTAGTTCCTATTTTCTGCTGTCATTTGGTTTCAGAAAATATATTAAAGAAATATTCTCGGAATTGGACGAAAATCCACGGAGCCAAGTTTTACGAAGACATGAACACGAAGTCCGAAGGGCGATCGAAGAGGCGCCCTAGGGGGGCCATACGCCTCCCCGACGCGACAGAAGGTAGGGCCGCGCCGGGGGGTCGTCTGGCCGCCTCGGGTGCCCCCTCGCGCCACTCTTTCGCCTATATATTGTCCTCATCCCGTAAAACCCAAACACCCGAACACAATTCCACGAAAAGTTCCGTCACCGCCGCCGTCGTCAACCCTAGTCCGGGAGGGTTCTGGAGCTCGTCCCGGCACTCTGCCGGAGGGGAGATGGTCACCGGAGGGCTTCTACATCACCCTGCCAGCCTCCGGAGTGATGTGTGAGCACTTCATCCTTGGACTACGGGTCCATGGCAGTAGCTAGATGGTAGTCTCTCCACTTAATGCCTTCATGTTTAGATCTTGTGAGCTGCCTAACATGATCAAAATCATCTTTATGTAATGCTACATGTTGTGTTTGCCGGGATCTGATGAATTGTGGAATTATGATCATCTTTGTTCAGTTATCTATGTTATGTTTTATTTATGATCTTGCATGCTCTCCGGTGCTTGTGGTTACTTTGGCCAAGTAGTTGTTTGCATCTCCAAAAGGGAGTATTTATGCTTGATAGTAAGTTTATGCTTTCATTTGTCTAGGCTCGAGTTGACAGAAATGACTGAGACCATGTTGTGTTGTTGCTAGTAGGGATAAAACAACGATGTTTATTGCTACGGTTATATCCATTGCTTAATTTACGCACTTTGCTTTATTGCAATTATGTGTTGCTTGCAACTTAATACTTTCGGGTGACACTGGATAGCGATCCCGGGGTGGATTATTATTCATAGATGCAGCTAGCAAGCGGTATATGTATTTTGATATATTGCCCAATTAAATATTAAACTGAACTATATTTTGTCATGATACGCGCCCTTCAATTGCCTAACTGTAATTTGTTCATCCAACATGTTATTTATCTTTCAGAGAGACACCACTAGTGAACTGTGGACCCCGGTCCAATTTCCTTATACTTTTTACAACCGTTTTCTTTGCTTTCGTTCATCATTTTCTTGCTGCACCGTTCCTATTTTCATCATATTTTCCACCATACGTTTAATCCTTTGTTTTCAGCAAGCCGGGGGGATTTACAACCTTCCTATTTCGTTGGGGGCAAAGTATTTTGTTTGTGTTGTGCGCAGGTCCACGTCACAAAGCTCTTGCGCCGGAGTGAAGTGACACCAAGCTAGAGCCTTCTCCAAGTTCTACTGGTTCGATAACCTTGATTTTGCAATCAAGGGAAAACTTGCTACTAGCTGCTTCACAACCTTCCTCTTAGGGTTCCCAACAGGCTTTGTAGGCCGCATCAAATATAGATGTCCCAAATATAGACGTTCTAGTGGAAAACTGAGAACATCTAAAAGGGAATATTTTTGGATGAACTTCTATATGGAGATATCGATAACCAAATTTAGATGAGCTGCTGGAGATGCTCTTAGCGCATTTCCAACCCGATTGGGCTAATTTGGTTCCTTATTTGCCTGCGGCCACAACCATCGTCCGGATGTGTCCGTTATGATATGCACGCAACCATGTTACTTAAAAATGTCCGATCACTTGCATATGATTGATGGAGAGGAGAGAGAAAGGGAAAAGAAGTAGTTAAAGTCATCTTCTTTTTGAGAATAATAAACGATTGAGAAAGGAGGCAAGACATACATTCATGACCTTCAGGTTAAGAATATAGTCCTTCCAGGTAAATGGATTTTCAAACTTCTTACGGACGGTGGGACATGGTAACTTTTCTAAAAACAAAATATGCGGACTCAAAAGTTTTGTCCCAAATTTATTGGAGACCCGATGACTCTCATTTTATGGCTAGTCTAATGGCGACGAAAAACCATTTTTACGCTTTGGATCATTCACAATTAAGGATGGTTAGGATAACAAATTTTAGAAGGATATCTGGTTGGGAAAATGCACTCTCAGGATAGTTGTGTATAACATTGTTCATCACAATAGTAATACTATCGCTACCGTTATGAAATCTTCTCCATTAAATATGATGTTCAGACAAGATTTAATTGGATCCAGGCTTGCGTCATGTGATGCTCTACTCGAGCAATTATGAATGGTCAAACTATGGCAAGGGGCTGATGAATTTCGGCGGAATCTGCTCAAGAATGGTAAATTCTCACTGCAATCCATGTATCGTGCACTGGTCCAACGAGATGATAACAAGAAAATATATAATGAAGATACCACTAAAAAATTAGCGGTGTATATTCGCAAAAGATTAATCCTTACCAAAGACAATCTTGTAAAACTCAATTGGCATGGAAGTATAAAATGTCTGTTTTGTCATCACCATGAGACAATCAAACTTATTATTGCATTGCGAATTTAACCGTTCTATATTGCCAGTCATCGATTCTATTTGTATCCGCTGCGTAGTGTTGCAAACATATTCGATAAATAGTTACATTGCATCAATCAAAAGTTTAGAATTTTTATTAGGTGGGAGCTCTTGCCATTATTTGGTCAGCTAGCCTATAGAGAAATGAAAAATTTTAAGAAAGATTTTTTCTCTTATACAGGTTATCTTCCAATGTACAGCTTTGCTCTTTTCATAGTGACCTCCATAACGAGTGGAGAATCAATACCTATTTATGGAGGTGTCTATAAGGTTGGAGGATACACCAAGAAATATTTTATCCAACATGAGTGACAACCTAGTCTCGAATTGGCCCTCCATCGCCATAGGCGAGCTACCGCTTCTTCATGATTACTACTCATTGAAACGGAGGTAGTAGTTGTTCGCCTTTCTATGTTTTTGATGTTGCGAACCTGTTGCGGTTGTGCGCATATTTATTATACATACGCCGGATGCAATGCTTGTTTTTTTCACTAATAAAGCGCCCTTTATTGTAAAGAAAAACAGACAACCTAACAAGCTGCTCTTTCAAGGCTGGAAGACTCGTGAAATTATCTTGTACAAGCCATAACCATGCATAGTCAAACACATGAACATACTCGGTGAGCTCAATCTCCTTGGCCAGCCCATAGGGCCATAGGTCATAGATGCACTACCCATTCCACACACAGTGTCCAAACCGTGAGACCCAAACCCTAATTCCCCATATCCCCTAGCTCTATTTCTCGTAGGAGAGTTCTGTTAGGGAAATAGCAACTTAGTATTATCAGGAGGCTAAAGCCAACATATATACATGTACAGGTGGGACGCCAAAAGGCAGAATGCAAAAGGGCAAAGGCCAACAGAAATATAACTGAAAGGACAAGGATGTCGCCTAGAGGGGGGGGGGGGTGAATAGGCGTTTAAAACTTTTCCGGTTTAGGCTTGCTAATTGCGGAATAAAACTAGGTGTTTAAATTAACAAGCCAACAACCTTAATAAACTAGGCTCACCTATGTGCACCAACAACTTATGCTAAGCAAGACAAGTAACAAGGTGATAGCAAGATATGATACTTCAAGCTCGAAGGCTATCACAATGTAAAGTGCATAAGTAAAGAACTCGGGTATAGAAATAACCGAGGCACGTGGAGACGACGATGTATTCCCGAGTTCCTCCTTTTTAGGGGAGTACGTCTCGTTGGAGGGGTGTGAGCTTCAAACTCAAGATGCCACAAAAGGCTTCACCCTATTCTCCGATGAACCTTGCACAAAAGCTCGGTTCACCTTCCACTATTGATTTCCTTTTGGGCGGAAATCGAGTCCCTTACAACTAACTTGAGGCACAACCCACAAAAGGATCGGGAGCTCCCAAGCGGCCACAAAAGGCCTTGCACCGCCACAAAAGGCGCCACTCGCCACAAAAGGCGTTGATCACAAAAGGTCACAAGAATACCGTCTAGGGTCCAACGAATCCTCGTGGAGAGAGCAAACCTATGCACAAAAGCAAAGGCAAACCTATGCACAAAAGCAAAGGCAAGAACACAAGAAGTGCTCAAGTCCTTCACTCCCAAATCCCACCAAAAGCAACAAATGCTTGTGGGGGGAGAAGAGAGGAAGAACAAAGAAGAACACAACAAATGGAACTTCAAGAACTAGATCGAAAGGGTTCCACTCACTTATAGGAGAAACGGATCGGTAGAAATGTAGATCTAGGTCTTCTCCTTCAATCCTCCAAAGATCAACGAGTTTGGGTGGAGGGATTGGGAGATCTTGTAGTTTTGAGCTTGCAACAATGGAGGAGAGAGAAAGTAAATCGTGCTTTGCTGGGCTCCAGGGCAATGGGGAAGAAGGGGCCTTAAAAAGACCCCACAGAAAAACGAGCCGTTGGAGCCAGATTCGCGAACCGGCGGTACTACCGCTGGAATGGGCGGTACTACCGCCGGAGCGGTACTACCGCTGAAACCGGGGGTACTACCGCCCGCGCGCTCCGCGCACCCGCAGGGGCAACGGTCAGCCGAAGCCTCATCCCGCGCCAGCGGTACTACCGCCCGTAGTACCGCTGTCAGTACCGCACAAGGCCTCCGAGGCATGTCTGGAGCGGTAGTGCGGGCGGCACTACCGCCGCTTCGGGCTACGCAGGAAACCCAGGGCGGTACTACCGCCCGATACGGCGGTAGTGCCGCTGCCAGTACGGCACATTGCGTCCGAAGATGAATCTCGGCGGTACTGGGAGCGGTACTGCCGCTGAGGCTTCCCAGCCCAGGGCCAGCGGTACTACCGCTGACAGGATTTCATCCTGAAACCTGAACTGCGATAACTTTTGCAAGGAAGCTCCAAAAGAGATGAAACCAACGAGGTTGGAAAGATAACGACGAGAGCTTTGCTCGAGGAGGACCGGTAATATTTCCAACACCGAGAATGCAACAAGTTTTCCATCCGGACTCCGTTTTCAATGATCTTGGGCTTGCTCCGAAGATATCACAAGCACTACAAGATCATGCATATACACATCATAGTCCATCATGTGAGGAGGAGAACACAAGAGGAGAGTTTGACCTCTCTACAAAAGACGAACCGGTAAAACCTCCAAAACCGAAAACGCAACAAGTTGTCAATACGAAATCCGTTTTCGGTGAACTAGAGCTTGGTATGGAGATGAACACAAGCTCTAAATTCTCACGTGGATAAAAGCCAAATAAGAACCAAGAAAGATGATAATGCCAAGAATGCAAAGGTTTGAGCTCTCCACAAAGATGCGATCAAGTTACTCACTTGAGAGCCCCTCTTGATAGTACGGCATCTATCCTATAACCCGGTCTCCCACTAACACCATGAGACCGGTAAAATAGAAACCCTATCAAGATCATACCTTTGCCTTGCGCATTCCACTTGAGCTAGATGATGACGATCTTGATCTCTTCAAGTGGACCACTTTTCTTGATTTGCGCTTGCTAGCACATGCTTGATGAAGACATCTCCAAATGCTCCCCCATACTCCATTATGGGAGAGCCTCGCTAATCTCCGTCTTCATGTATCCACTTGCGCTTCATATTCTTCTCTTGATATAGATGATGGCTTGGAGACAAACATGAAATTCACTCAATCTTCTTTTCCAAGCCATGCTTGCAATAAGCTCAACTCTTCTCATGACCATTCTTCATATAAACTCTTGAATAGAGCATTGATCATCATGTAACCTTCTAGAGTCCAACACATGAACTCCAATCATTTCCTATGGACAAGATCTACAAGTATATCTCAAAGCAAACATTAGTCCATAAGGATTGTCATTAATTACCAAAACCACGCATGGGGCAACACATGCACTTTCAATAACTCTAACACCCCCCGCCCTCAAACTCATGGTGGATCCACAACACTGAGTTTGGAGAGGTAAAATCCATGTTGCGCTCTAGTCTGGGCCTTCGTGAAGAAGTCCGCCAGTTGTAACTCGGAAGGCACATACTAAAGAGCAATAACATGATCCTGGACACCAGCGCACACAAAGAAAGCATCAACACCAATATGCTTGGTAAGCTCATGCTTCACGGGGTCCCGCGCAATACTGATAGCACCTGTACTGTCTAATAAGAGGGTAGTAGGTGTAGTAATAGAAACACCAAAATCCTCGAGCAACCATCGTAACCAAGTCACCTCTGCCATCAATAGAGCCATAGCTCGCAACTCAGCCTCTGCACTCGAATGGGAAACTGCAGTTTGTTTCTTCGTTTTCCAGGCAATGAGAGAACCACCGAGAAAAACACAGTAAGCAGAAAGTGAACGGCGGTCTGAGAAAAACCCATGTAGCATCCGAATAAGCCTGGAGCTGTAACAAGCTGGAACGGGGAAAGAAGAGACGGTGAGAGATCGTGCCACGAAGATATCGTAGAACACGAAGAAGGTTACTGTAGTGAACCGAAGTGGAAGCAGAAATAAACTGACTCAGAATATGGACAGGATAGGAGATATCCGGACGAGTGAGAGCAAGATAGACAAGACTTCCAACAAGATGACGATAACGCGTCGGATCAGACAAGGGCTCGCCATCAGAAGCACGAAGGTGAACACTGAGCTCCATAGGAGTCTCGACAGTGCGCTCATCACTAAGAGCCGCACGAGAGAGAAGATCCTGGATATACTTTTCTTGGGAAATAAAGAAGCCATCAGAGGTAGAAGAGACCTCAATCCAAAGAAAGTAGCGAAGAGGGTCAAGACCAGACATAAGAAACTGCTCACTAAGACGTGCCTTGAGAAAGGCAATGTACTCAGAATCATCGCCAGTGATGATCATATCATCAACATACAGAAGTAGGAGAGTCCTACCACGAGCAGAAAGGTGAACAAACAACACTGGATCATGAGCACTGGGCGAAAAACCAGCAGCAGTCACCACAGAGGCAAAGCGCTCAAACCAGGCGTGGGGGGCTTGCTTAAGGCCATAGAGAGAGCGACGAAGACGACAAACCATGCCATCAGGAACAGAATACCCAGGTGGTGGCTGCATATAAACCTCCTCACGCAACTCACCATTAAGAAAGGCATTCTTCACATCGAGCTGAGACACAGACCAATGGCGAATAGAGGCCACTGCAAGAAGTGTGTGGAGAGTGGTCATATGGGCCACAGGAGCAAAAGTCTCATCGTAATCACGACCATGCTCCTGCTGAAAGCCACGAGCCACAAGACGAGCTTTATAATGCTCAAGAGAACCATCAGAGCGAGTCTTAATCTTATAGACCCACTTACAAGTGATGGGGCGAACACGGGGAGGAAGAGAAACCAAATCCCACGTGCCGGTGCGCTCAAGGGCAGCAATCTCCTCTGCCATCGCATGCTGCCATTCGGGATGAGTAACAGCATCTCGATAAGAAGTCGGCTCAATAACGGTCGAAAGACCATAGCGACCAGGAGAGTATCGGTCAGGGGGCGGACAAGGTCGAGAACGAAGACCATAAGTCGGCTGAGAGGAGGAAGACAACACACCAGAAGTAGAGGGCACATCAGTGGAATCATCCACGACACGTGGACGACGAGTATAATGGAAAGGAAAGGAGGGAAGAGGTGGAATCACTGGAGGTGGAGACGGGGAATGTATCGGTGATGAAGGTGGGGAAGTGGAAGGTATTGGTGATGAAAGTGGAGAGTCATGCGATGAGGGATGAGAAGAAGCCGTAAGAGAGGATGGCGTAGATTCCGCAACAATGGGACAAGGAGTAGGAATACTTGGCATAGAGGGAGGTGTATCGGGAACCGTAAGAAAAGAAATACCCTCCATAGAAAAAGCCGGGGAGGATGGACGCGGGTAGAAGGGACGAGACTCATCAAAGGTCACATCCCGGGAAATACGCATCCGACGACCGACCAGATCCCAACACCGGTAGCCCATATGCTCATCACTGTATCCGAGAAAGACACACTCAACAGACTGAGCGGTCAGTTTGGTGTGTTCACGAGGGGCAAGCAGAACATAGCAAACGCAACCAAACAAACAAAGCACCGAATAATCAGGAGAATGACCAGAAAGACGCTCGAGGGGAATACCACCCTGTAGAGCAGCAGATGGCTGGATGTTGATGAGATAGGTGGAAGTGGTAATAGCCTCAGCCCAAAAGTGAGGCGGAAGAGAGGCGGCGATCATCATCGCATGAGCCGTCTCAAGAAGGTGACGATGCTTACGCTCAGCCACACCATTCTGAGCATGAGCACCAGGGCAAGAAAACTGAGGAAGAGTGCCCTGCTCAGCAAGGAAGCCTCGCAAGGCATGAGAGATATACTCACCAGCTGAATCTGCGCGAAAGACACGAATAGGAGTGGAAAACTGGGTATGAATCATAGCAGCAAACTTTTTGTATATTGATAAGACCTCACTACGAGAAGACATGAAATCGATCCAAGTGTACCGAGAAAAATCGTCTACAAAGATAATATAGTACCGATGGCCCCCTTTCGAAACGAAGGGAGCCGGACCCCAAACATCAGAGTGTATGAGATCAAAAGGACGCTCAGACACTGACTCACTATAAGGATAGGGTAGCTGAATCTGCTTACCAAGCCTACAACCCAAACAATAGCTGAATCTGCTTACCAAGCTTACCGGAGACAGACCCCAGAACACCACGATGAACTAAAGACGAGAACCACATAAATGTCCAAGACGATGATGCCATTGCTAAAAAGAGCTGGTATATGCGGCAACAGGGGCTGCAACACTGGCGACAGTGGCAACTGAGGGAAGATGGAGCCAGTCAAGATCCCACAGACCATCATGGCATCGGGGGCCAGCACCAAGCAAAGCGCCGGTGCGACGATCCTGAACAGAACATGAATCATAGTCGAGAATGACCCTACAACTAGAGTCAACAATCTGACAACCGGAAAAGAGCTGCATGGTAAGTCGAGGAACATGAGCAACAGATGGAACATGAAAAGAAGAAGTGCTAAGAGTGCCTCGACTAGCGACAGGGAGGGGAGTACCATCAGCAGTAAGAACACGAACTGGAGACTCGATAGGTCGAACGGAGGTCAAACAAGAAGAATCATAAGTAATATGAAAAGACGCTCCAGTATCAAGAATCCATGAGGATGTACCTAGAAGAGTAGAAGGTGGTCTCTCAGTGCCAGAAAAGTCAGTCGCAGAACCTGCAGAACCTGTCGGTGAAGAATCCCAAGCAGCAAGTGATACGTCTCAAACGTATCTATAATTTTTGATGTTCCATGCTGATATTATACCAATTGTTACATGTTTTGCATCCACTTTATGTCACTTTTATACATTTTTTGGGGCTAACCTATTAACAAGATGCCACAGTGCCAGTTCCTGTTTTCTGCTGTTTTTGTATTCCAGAAAAGCTAGTCAGGAAATATTCTCGGAATTGGACGAAAATTCACGGAGGCACCTATTTTATCACGATACACATGGAGTCCAGAGGAGAGACGGAGAGGAGCCAGGGGGCCCCACACGCCCCCTGGGCGGGGTAGGCCCGCGCCGTAGGTGCGTGTGGGCCTCTCGGGGCTCTCCAGCCGCCACCCTTTCGCCTACTTATTCCCCCGATGCAAAAACCCTAGACACCCGAGTCATATTCCACGAAAAGTTCCAGAGGCGCCGCCGTCGTCAACCCTAGCTCGGGAGGGTCCAGAACCTCTTTCCGGCACTCTGCCGGAGAGGGGAATCATCACCGGAGGGCTCTACATCACCATGCCTGCCTCCGGAGTGATGCATGAGTAGTTCATCCTTGGACTACGGGTCCATAGCAATATCTAGATGGTTGTCTCTCCACTTTGTGCTATCATGTTTAGATCTTGTGAGCTGCCTAACATGATCAAGATCATCCTATTGTAATGCTACATGTTGTGTTTGTTGGGATCCGATGAATATTGAATACTATGATCAAGTTGATTATTAATCTATGATACATGTTATTTATGATCTTGCATGCTTTCTGTTACTAGTAGATGCTTTGGCCAAGTAGATGCTTGTAACTCCAAGAGGGAGTATTTATGCTAGATAGTGGGTTCAGTCTCCAGTAATCTGGGCGAGTGACAGCAACGCCTAAGGTTATGGATGTGCTGTTGCTACTAGGGGTAACATAACAATGCTATGTCCACGGTCATATGTACTTGTTTACTTTACGCACATTGCTTAGTGCGATTATCCGTTGCTTCCAACTTAATACCGACGGGGAACACGGATGTTAACCTGAAGGTGGATTATTAGTCATAGATGCGGTTGGATAACGGTCTATGTATTTTGTCGTAATGCCCAATTAAATATCATGGCAGCCATCTTGTCATATATGTATGCATTGTCATGCGCTCAATATTTTATCAATTGCGCAACTGTAATTTGTTTACCCAACATGTCGTTTATCTTTATGGAGAGACACCACTAGTGAACTGTGGACCCCGGTCCATTCTTTTACACTGATAAAACCACCAACTGCAAACAATTGTTCTCTTTTACTTTCTGCAATTAAATACTGTTTTCCACACCATACGTTTAATCCTTTGTTTTCAGCAAGCCGGTGAGATTGACAAATGACAACCTCACTGTTTCGTTGGGGAAAAATAGTTTGATTGTGTTGTGTGCAGATTCCACGTTGGTGATCGAGTAACGGCGCCGCCAACAACCTTCTGAAGTACTACTGCTCCTACTGGTTTGATAACCTTGGTTTCATACTGAGGGAAACTTGCTGCTGGACTGCATCATACCTTCCTCTTGGGGTCTCCCAACGAACGTGTGTTTCACGTCATCAGCAAGCATGTCTCGAAGTTGCGCCACCTCATGCGCAGACAAAGACATAGCGGTAGAGGCCGAGGTAGAAACATCTGTCGATGGAGAGCGGGCGCCACCACCCCTGGAAGCCCCGTGTACAGTCGACAAAGAGCGACGAGTCGACGTAGAGCGGCATGCGAAAGCCACCGGGTGAGTCGAAGTAGATCGACCACCAGGACGTATGGAGGCCGCGAGAAGAGTCGATGTAGAGCGGCCACCATCACGCGCAGAAGCCATCAGAGTCGACGTAGAGCGCCCATAACCACGCGCGGAGGCCACTAGAGGAGTCGACGTGCAGCGGTCACCGCCGCGTGCAGAAGCTGACAAAGGAGTCGACGTAGAGCGACAATCGCCATGTGAAGAAGTCGCGGAGAGGAGTCGCTGAAGAGCGACCAACACAGCATACAGGAGACGCTGAAGTGGATGACGTCGTAGACAGACGAGCACCAAGCACCGAGAGACGACGCTCGTGCGAAACAGGATCTGTGTACGGAACACCGTCCGAAATCACCCGACAACGATGGTGAGACAACATGCCCGATGTAATATATATTCCTCTCTCTTTTTTTTCTGAACCCAAAGCTAAGCTGTATACGCTAGCAGAACATCACGTAGGTGAGTCCGCTTCTTTTTTTTTTTTACTATCCCGATCTCACGCACGGATGCGATCGACAAGATGAAGCATACGAAAAGCCACGGCTTCGAACGGCCAGAGGACGCCGGCTTTGAATCGGAAAAGCTCGGGCGGCAGCCAGAAAGATGAGGGGTCGGGCCGGGCGGGAGCAGGCAGCAGGTGGCCGGATGGACTGAGGGCAGCGACGCGGAAATATGCGGCCGGCGGCAGAGAGGAGCGGACGGAGACGGAGCAGAGACAGCAGCGGACAACAGATCGACTCGATCAAAGCAGCGGCCGTGCAGCGGAGCCGGCGGGGCGACGTCGCATCAGTGAGGAAGAAGCAGCAAGAGGTGGGGAGCAGCGGAAGATTGGATCAGCACGAGTTGCAGCGTGCGTGGAGAAAAAAAAAACCAAAGCTGTGATACCATGTTAGGGAAATAGCAACTTAGTATTATCAGGAGGCTAAAGCCAACATATATACATGTACAGGTGGGAGGCCAGAATGCAAAAGGGCAAAGGGCAACATAAATATAACTCTAACAAGTTCCACAAAGTTTAGCATTTTGGAATACAGTTTAGTTTTTAGGCCAACAAAGACCGATACACAAAGGGACTAATCTACCGTCATCTATACCTACTATAAAAGGCAGTAAGGGTTCTTCCCGTCCGCCCCTAAAAAGACGGTTTTGCCCTCGTGAAACACCACAATTACAGCCACTGCCACCGCTTAAGTGGATACCGGTTTGAACCACCATTTTGCACAAAACCCCTGACAAACTGGGAAATTAATCCACAGTCCACAGCACGGTCGTCCTACTAACTTATTTGCGATTTACAGAAAACCCACGGACCTTTTTGGAAAAATGCCACCAAAGAGGTACGGGAGAATCTGGAGCGTCTGTTTAAGTTGGAACGGGCGACCGAGATTAATCTTTTTTCTAAATTTTGTTTAAACAAACATAGAACAAACTAAACTTTGTAAATTCGTAACTTTCAAACCACAGCTCCAAATTTAACAAACTTTACATCAATGCAAAGCTCTGACCATGTAGTTTAATTTGGCATCATTACTTTTCCTTTTTGCATCCGTTTTGGTTGATCAAAATACAGAGATACATTTCGGCCGTAGAATTCAAGGCTTGAGTTCTAAAAATATTTTCAAAATGAATCCTTATGTTAAATGTCAATAAATGCATCCTCTGTCCAGCGGAACCAAAGTTATAAATTTGGAAAATAATTTAATGATCCATTTAATCCACTACCATTTCCTTTCTTTTTTAAAACGATTCACAAGTAATTCATTACGCAATTTAAATCCAAATTGAAACTCGGTTTTTTTCTCCCGTAGCGAAGCACAGGCCTGGCCTAGTAAACTACTCAAGTGTTCCACGCCGGTGATGACCCAATTCTTGGCCTCGTCTCGGCCCAACTTTGGATACTTTTTGCTTCTTGAGGACTTTCGTGCCTAATAATAAACTTTTTCACCCATCTCAAATATGGAGGGCTGTGCTTGATGTGATGGTGTGCCTATGCACTGTTAAAACCTTTTTTGAATCATGTGAAAACTTTTGTCTCAAAATATCTGTCTGTCTGCGGTTTCGATGACCCTTTTGATTTCTTTAACTGTGAGTCGGCTTTCGCATGGATACCCTGTCGCAACTTCTCTGAGAAAAACAGGGTCGAACCAAGTCCCATTGGGCCTCATGGTTGATTGAATTTCCAGGTAAGCAATCAGGCCATATAAGCGCGAGTCACATCAGCTCAACAGCAAGATAACCAAGAATAAAACTGGTGGCATAAAAGCCGGGTCTTGGAATTGCAGCTACAAACTATTGAAGTAAGAGCCCCAAGATTTGGATCAATGTTTATAAAGTAATGGCTTAACTATGCAACATTACCCCATTGATCCACATACTGGTGAGACGCGCTCTTTGGGTATCTTCAAAGATAAAGGACAACTAAACCACTATATTTGTCTATAATAAAAACATAACGAGAAAAACTATAAACTAAACATGCATATTATTAAAAAAACGCTAAAGTACTGACCCAAAATCTCTTTGCCGGGTCGCAAAGACTGTGGAACCAGGGAAAGCATGAAGCCGGGTCCTGGATTGAAGAGCTATGTCACCTCAATGACCAACCCCCAAGGCCCGGCTTATCATGAAATTATGCAATAGTACATCTCAATATTTAGAGAAGAACCAGCTTTCAAATATAAACTGAAAAGTAAACTGAGCGGACACAAATATCTGTTCAACCTTCACTTTATTGATAGAAAAGGTTAGGTCAGCAAGCCGCCTCATTAAAAACCTTCCAGTCCCTTAGGTACCCTGGTAAGGAAAAGAGTGCGTCTGAAACCTGCTGCTTGTTACATCGTGTATTACATCTGATATCTTTTTCGCATGCTAAGTATAATATGGGCGCAGCTGGGCAATGTTCCATGGCCGCTCGCGCTCTTCTAATGAAAAAGTAGAGTGTGTTGTATCATTTATAGACTCGGACTTTTCTCTAGCATCCACCAGATAATATGAACCATTGTTCAATTTCTTGCTTATGATGAACGGTCCCTCCCATGGAGGAGATAACTTGTGCATCCCTTCCTTGGATTGCGTCCATCGCAGCACTAAGTCACCCTCCTGGAAAGTACGAGTTTTAACCCGGCGACTATGATACCGTCTCAAATCTTGCTGATATACTGCAGATCTCTCCAATGTTTGTTCTCTATTCTCCTCCAGTAAGTCCAAAGAATCTTGCCGGGTCAGCTCATTTTCTGCTTCAACGTAAGCCGCCACTCGAGGCGAGTCATGGATAATATCACTTGGCAATACTGCCTCTGCCCCATACACCATGAAGAAGGGCATCATCTTGGTGGATCTATTTGGTGTTGTGTTGATGCCCCAAACCACTAATGGTAATTCCTCAACCCACGCTCCGGGGGCTCTGATGCACGGGACCCGGAGACGCGGTTTTAAGCCTCGAAGTAACTCTTGATTTGCTCGTTTTACTTGCCCATTGGCCTGCGGGTGAGCAACTGAAGCAACATCCAAACGTATACCATTATTTCCACAAAACTTTGCCATCTCTCCAAGGGACATGTTAGTTCCATTATCTGTGATGATACTATGAGGATACCCAAACCTGTGTATGATCTGCTTCAAAAACATGACTGCTATAGCTGCTTCACAATTTGTAACTGGCATTACCTCAACCCACTTTGTAAACTTATCAATGGCAACTAAGAGGTAGGTTTTCTTGCAAGGGGACATACTGAAGGGACCCACCATATCAAGCCCCCAGACTGCAAAAGGCCAAGTCAAAGGTATTGTTCGCAACTCCTGAGCAGGCACATGAATTTGCCTTGCATATCTTTGGCACCCATCACACCTGCTCACTAGGCGTTCTGCATCTGCCTGGGCTGTGAGCCAAAAGAAACCGTGTCTGAAAGCTTTTGCTACTAAAGATCTTGTTGAAGCATGATGACCACAATCTCCCTCATGAATCTCCTTCAAAATTTGCCAGCCCTCCTTGCCAGACACACATCTCTGAAATACTCCTGACACACTTCTCTTATACAACTCGCCATCAATAACCACGTAAGCCTTAGCCCGGCGCACAATTTGCCGGGATATAACTTCCTGCGGTGGCAGCTCTCCTCGCAAAAGATATGCCAAATACGGTTCTGTCCACTCTGGAATTTCATGAGCTGCTGCAACCAATTGTGAATCCGGGTCACCCTGACATGCAAGTTTCTCCTCATCTTGAAGCTTGACTGATGGAGTCCACAATTCATCCAAGAAAACTTTAGGTGGAACCGGCTCTCTGCGTGAGCCGAGTCTTGATAAAGCATCTGCAGCATCATTTGTCCTGCGATCAATGTGATCCACCTGATAGCCTGAGAAGAACCTGGCTACCCTGTCCACCTCTCTTTTGTAAGCCGCCATTGTTGCATCCTTTCTATCCCATGTTCCTGAAACTTGCTGCGCCACAAGGTCTGAATCTCCATAGCACTTGATACGCTTGATGTTCATCTCCTTTGCCATACGCAAACCATGCAGCAAGGCCTCATACTCTGCCACATTATTAGAACAATCAAAATGAATTTGCAGCACATAGCTCAACTTATCACCTTTGGGAGAAGTTAACACAACTCTGGCTCCTGAACCTTGTGCTTGCTTAGACCCGTCAAAATACATGACTCAAGGCTTGAGACTTGGGTAAGGGGTGGTGCACTCAATTGTGTCCAATCATTAAGAAAATCAGCCAATGCTTGAGACTTGATAGCTGTACGAGGCACGTAGTCAATGTGATACGGCCCCATCTCTATTGCCCACTTGGCAATTCTTCCGTAGCTTCCGAGTTTCTGATGATATCTGCTAACGGGATTGAACTGACCACTGTGATTGGATGCTCCTGAAAATAAGGCTTCAACTTTCTGCTCGCCATGAAAACACCAAAGACCAATTTCTGCCAATGTGGATATCGCTGCTTTGCCTCTGATAACACCTCACTAACATAGTAGACCGGCCTCTGAACCTGGTTTTCCTTGCCTTCTTCCTTACGCTCGACCACCACCACAGCACTCACAGCCTGAGGCCCGGCAACGACGTATAGCAACATGGGTTCCTTGGGACCCGGGGCCGCCAGAACTGGCGCTTCTGATAACTGCTTCTTCAGAGCTTCAAATGCCTCATCTGCTTCCTGATTCCACACGAAGTTGTCTGTTTTCTTCAGTAACTTATACAAAGGGATTGCTTTCTCTCCGAGCCGATATAAACCAGCTTAGCGCAGCCACACAGCCTGTTAACTTCTGAACGTCAGCCAATTCGTCTGGTTTTTTCAAACTTTGGATGGCTCTGATTTTTTCCGGGTTTGCCTCAATTCAACGTTCTGACACAATGAAGCCCAGGAGCTTCCCTGCTGGAACCCCAAACACACACTTTGTTGGATTAAGCTTCATCTTGTACTTCCTCAGATTCTTAAAAGTCTCTCTTAGGTCATCAATGAATGACCCGGCTTTCTCTGACTTGATCACCACATCATCCACATAAGCATGCGCATTACGCCCAGTCTGATCATGAAAACAATTTTGAATACATCTCTGATATGTTGCTCCTGTGTTCTTCAATCCAAAAGTCATGGTCTTGTAACAAAAAGCACCAAAGGGGGTGATGAACGATGTCTTTTCCCAATCTGCCTATTGAGCTTGATCTGATGGTATCCTGAGTATGCATCCAGAAAACACAAGAGCTCGCTGCCCGCAACTGCGTCAACGATTTGATCGATGCGCGGCAGTGCAAACGGGTCCTTGGGACAATGCTTATTCAGGCTTGTAAAATCAATGCACATCCTCCACTCATTATTTTTCTTCAGAACTAAAACCGGGTTAGCCAACCACTCTGGGTGAAACACTTCCATGATAAAGCTGGCTTCCAATAGCCGGGCTATCTCCTCTCCTATAGCCTTTCTTCTCTCTGCATTCATTTTTCTCAAACCTTGTTTTACCGGCCTTGCCTTAGGATCAACATGTAAGCGGTGCTCAGCGAGTTCAGTCGGAATGCCAGGCATGTCACTAGGTGTCCATGCAAAAACATCCCGATTCTCACGGATGAACTCGATGAGCGCGCTTTCCTATTTGTCAGTAAGATTGGTCCCTATGGCGAACTGATTGGAGGAATCCCCAGGCACAAAATCCACCATCTTAGTATCTTTTGCTGCTTTAAACTTTGCTCTGTCATCTTCTGTTGTAGGTTTCTTGAGTGCCTTGTTGTCCTGCGGGTCAAGATTAGACCTGTAAGCTTTCAACTCCTCTCTTGCACAAGTTTGTTCTGCCAAGGCCGCGTCTCCCTCGTCACACTCTGCTGCTATCTCTCTGTTACCATGGACTGTGATGATCCCCTTGGGACCCGGTATTTTCAACTGCAGGTACACATAACACGGCCTTGCCATGAACTTGGCAAAAGCCGGCCTTCCAAACAACGCATGATAAGGACTTGGGAACTTCACCACCTCAAAAACAAGCCATTCTGATCTGAAGTTGTGGATGGACTCACCAAAAGCGGCCTCTAATGAAATTTTTCCCTCTGGTGTTGCTGATTTCCCTGGAACTATAGCATGAAACACTGTTGACGTCTTCTGCAACTGTGACTCCTTAAGACCCATACGAATAAACGTCTCCCAATACAAGATATTGATACTACTGCCACCATCCATCAAAACTTTTTTCAACTCAAAACCACCCACCTGAGGGGCCACAACCAAAGCTAGCAGACCTGGGTGTTCCACCACATCCGGGTGATCTGCTCTACTCCATGTAATCGTTTGCTCTAACCATCTCAAATATCTTGGTACCCCTGCGGCCACTGCATTAACCTCCCTTTTGACTATCTTTCTCTCTCTCTTGGTCGTGCCACTGGTGTATATATGATACTGACCAAGTTGCCTTGGCTGCTGCAAAAATCCGCCCTGGTTGCCTGTATTTTGGCCCGCTGCTGTATTGCCAGTGGGTACTGTGTTGCTCCAGTTAAAGGTCCTACGGCCGGGTTAGCACTCGGGCCGGGTCCTCCACCTCTGCCGGCTCCTTGCAAAGCTCTCTATATCTAATAATTTTTCCATCTATTTAGATCTACACACTGAGCCAACAAGTGATTGGCGGGTCTACCGTTCCTGCTATGGCGAGGACACAGCATCCTGAAAGCCTCTTCAGTGCTGGTTGGACGCGACCCTTGATAACTGTTTCCACCACTATAATTCCCATTGTTCCCTTGATAACCTCTATTGTCATGAAAATTTCCTTCCATCATTTGCCTCTGAAACCCGGCATTTGTGTTTGCCACCAGCTCTGAATTTCCCTCATTGTGCCCACGCTTGTGCTGATTCTGATTGTTGTTGCTATTGTTCCCTTGGGCGTTGTTATTCCTTCCTCCATTATTTGCAGTGCCTTTCCCTTTTTCTTCCTCGTTATCATCCTGCGTCTTGTCCGTGGCTGCGTGCCTGTTGCAAGCATCCATCAACTCTGCCATGGTGACTGGCTTAACCCGGTGACCCTCCTTCATACGGCCCAGCTTCTGGACCAAGGGAGCGTACTTGCAAGTTTTTTCCATTGATGAAATCGCATCCTTGGGCTCAATACCAGATGAGGAGTGAAGGATCTCCGTAACCCGGCCCATCCAGTGACGTGCTGACTCGCCCTTCTTCTGCACACAATGATCAAGGTCTTCAATGGAGAACAAACGCTTGCACGTACCTTGGAAGTGCTTGATAAAAAATGCTTTCAACTCATCCCAGGAATTGATAGACTTTTCTGGCAAATTTTTGAACCACAACTTTGCTGCTCCATCGCTCATCATCAAGTACATATACTTTGCGCAAATATTCTCTGTGGCATTGCGTATACACATTGCCATCTCATAACTGCTCAACCAGCTTGCCGGGTCCATGCTCGGCTCATAATTGGATATCTTGCTAGGCTCTTTGAACTTCTCAGGAAAAGGCTCCGCTCTGATGGCATCTGAAAGACACTTTGGCCCAGCTAAGTTAGAAGAACTTGCTAAAAAATTATTGTTACCTGGCAAGCTTGCGGATGCTGCTGGTGCGGGACTCGGTCCTCCTTGCGGTACTCCTAGGACAGGTGCTGCCGGGTTTGCGTTGGCTGCACTTCTCGCTCGTGATCTATTGACTATCTGCTGAGCCACAAAAATTGCAGGGGCAGGATGGTGCTGCTGGTTATTCTGGTTCTGGTTCTGTTGAGGCGGATAAAACTGCTGCTGCGCCGTGGCAAGCCCGGCCAAAGGCGGGGCCTCACCGTGGCGACTCTTACTACAATAAGTTGTGGAATGAAGCGCACTTTTCTCCTTTGAATACTGAACTTGCTGAACAACCGCAGTACGTAACATGTCAATGGCACGCCGGGCCTCAATTTCTGCTGGCGAGTCTCCCAGGGGAATACGGTCGAGCGCTAAAGTTGCGGCGTACACGTTATCTGCTGGATTGGAAAAGTGACCCGCCGGCGTGTGGAACCTTGGTGTTCTGGGCGGCAGACCTGGATTCCCCCTGGCTCCCCCAGCGAGTAAACCCCGTAACCCTGCAGTTGCAACACCGGCTCCTCCTGTTCCTCTGTTTGGTTCTGCACTTGTTCTGATAATTGGAGCCACTTGAGTCACACCAAGGGGTTGATCTTCTGGGGTTCTAAACAGTACCGCTGGATTTATGGCGTTTTCTCCTTGACCCAGCCGGCTCTGGTGCCTCCTCTGGTGAGCCCTTGTCATATCATTGAGGCGATTCTCTTGATCCTCGATCTGCTTTCGCCTTTCTTCCATCTCCTGCCTTTCTGCCATCGCGTCTCTGCGCATCTGTTCCAAAGCCCGGTGTGCTGTATCCAACTCTATAGCTCTTACTGCTGCGTTTTCTGGGGTAACCAACCTCGTGAGTGCTGCTGGATCTAGGACCAGGCCATTGTTGAACAAGGCCGGGGCACTAGCCGCGTTGTTTCCTTCTTCGCCCTGAGCCCGGTTGTGGAGAAAACCAAAGCTATTCCTGTAACGTGCTGTGTCATCACTTTCATCTGTCACCGAAGCCGGGTCTCCATCTGCCCTCTGGCCTGCCGGCTCCAGTACTGGTTGTAATTGTTGCTGCTGTTGACCCGGGTTTAGGACGGGTGGAACAACAGTTGACGGTGATGCTCCCACGTTGATCGAGGGTGCGGTGTAAACTGCCATCCTCCTGACCGGGCTTGGGCTGGACTCCTGCTCCTCCTCATCCTCTTCTTCGGCCTCATATCCAAGCCGGCCTTCAAATAGGGGCAAGATTGATTCTGTGTCCTCATGCTCCATCACGTCACCCGGGATCCGTGCCGGGTCTCCCGACCGTTCCTCGTGCATGCCCAATGGCAGCTCAACTTCTACCGTGCCAACAGATTCTTCTCCATCAGATTGAATGATTGTGGCGGCTCCTGACACAGAATCATATTCTCCATCACTAGCAGATCTAGTTGCATGTATCATACCAACGAAAACATTAATCTTGCCAATTGGAATAACATCACCTGATTCAAGTAGATCTGATTCTGGCCCCCAGCAAAAATCATCGACGATGGATTCTCCTTGCGAGTTGATGGTGACTTCGCCGAAAACGAAATTCTCAACTCCTTGCATTGCTTCTCCCATGATGGTGACACTTTTGGACGCGATTCCCACAGACGGCGCCAACTGTCGTGGGGTTAACACGGCAGATGTTACCCTTGGTTAACTTGAGTTGGTGTGCAAGGCGTAGCTAGCGTCTGGGAGATTGTTTAGCTCTGCGAGGACAAGGGGTTTACCCAGGTTTGGCCTCTCCATTGGAGATAAAGACCTACTTCCTGCTATGCTATTATTGATCTCGATCTCGATAACCCGGCTATGACAACAGAGCCGGATCTCGATCTAGGTTACAGGTTTCGCTTGGTAGCGGTGATTTCTCTCTATGGTTCTCTCGCCTAAGCTTGGATCGTGAAAGTTCTGTCTAACTAAGGCTCAGGGACCGGCTTATATAGATGACCGGGTCTCCTGGCGCTGTACAAGGTAAGCCCGGGTTCTACCCAGACTCGGAGTCCTACTCTAGGTCTTCTGGCCTTCATGTCCTCCAAGTCCTGAACCGCCTCTGGGTCTTCTAGAATCTTTCCTTTACTAGCCGGGTTACCGCCAAACCTGCTGGCCCGCTGACATAACCCGGCCCATGCTGATGGTTAGCTGGCCTGGCCGGGCCTCCTGCCTGGCGGGTCACGCTTCCCTCTTCATGGGCCTATCGGGTTATTATTCCCCGCCATCAAGACGTCTTGGCTCAAGGCCTTATACGACGGATTGGAGATGGCAGGAGTACGTCCATTTGGTCTCACAATTGGCTTCCTAGAGACTCATCTCTTCTAGTACCACTTTTACCTCGGGTTGCTGATCCCCCACGAATGGTTCAAGAACTGATTGATCCTACCACGGTTGCTTGGAAAGAACAGCTTGTAAGGCAAGTATTCTTACCAATGGATGCCTCAATTATTCTTAGCATCCCTCTATGCACGAGACAAATGAATGATTTATGGGCATGACATTTTGAGAAGAAGGGTGTTTTTTCGGTAAGATCTGCATATAAAATGTTAGTGGACACAAAATTCCGGCTTGAAAACTGGCTGGATGAAAGGGCAGGTCATTCAAATGCTGGGGATGAAGGGAAACTTTGGCCTAAACTTTGGAAAAATCTCAGTTCCGGCAAAATTGAGATTTTTTCTTTGGCGATTGGGCCAGCAATCAATCCCCACTTCAGATTTACTTCATCACAGGCATATGGCAACTTCAAGTGCATGCAAATGTGGAATGGCGGACACATGGAGGCATTCGCTTTTGGAATGCTCGATGTCTCGTTCTGTTTGGGCACTCTCTAATGATGAGCTCGTTGAACATTTGCACTCAATCTCAGAACCCAATGCGAAGAACTGGTTATTCTCTGTACTAGAAACTCTACCTCACTCAGAGTTCATCAGGGTTGTTGTTACTTTGTGGGCTATATGGTCAGCACGCCCAAAAGCAATTCATGAAGAAATATTCCAAAGCCCTCTGTCAACTCATTGTTTCATTCAGTCCTATATTGCTGAGATTGAGATTTTGGATAGAAGATCTCCAAGTGCTTCTACTGCTCCACCGGTTAGAAATAACCAGTGGCTAGCTCCCATGCCAGGCCATGTAAAAATTAATACTGATGGTGCTTTTGCGAAGAGTACAGATAAGGTGGCTGCAGCAGTTATTTGCCAAGATGATCAGGATATTTTCTTGGGGGCCTCAGCGATTGTCACTTCTGGTTTATCGGATCCTTCAACCGTTGAAGCCATCGCTTGTAGAGAGGGTCTAGCGGTGGCAACTGATCTCCTGTGTCACAGCGTCCATCAGGGGCGGATCCAGTGGGGGTGCCATGGGTGCCATGGCACCCCCTCCAAAAACGCAGATTTTTTTTTAACTAGTAGTATTCAGTCATTCAGACTGTATTGTACATGTATACTTACTGAAAAAGACGAAATTAATAAAATTGTGTGGTCAGAGAACCATCTATTTCTCGCAGCCCATCAATTCTCGCAGCCCAACAAGGCAACAAGCCCATTTACATCTGATTCTTCGCGCATTGCTTGTTCCGTCCATCCCAGAATGGCAGCATCCACTCGACCAAAGAAAAGCAAACCTGAGAAAATCCGAACTCAGCACTGGCGGCGGGGCTCGACCTAAATCGACGGCAGGAGGCTGCAGCTGCCGGCGGCAGACCAAGCTTCGAGCTCCCAGCGCCGCAGCGCGGCAGCGGAGATAGCCGACGAGTGCAGGGTGGCGACCTAGTGCTCGGCGAGCCGGCGACCCGCGACGGCGCGGCCGGCTTCTTGCGCGGGGCCGCGGGCGCCGGGCGGGCAGGCGACCGGCGGTCCGTCCAGTTGTCCGGCGACCAATCGAGCTAGCGACTAGCGAGCTGCTTCCTCTCCGTCAGACTGTCAGAGTCAGACCAACATCGACAAACGACAGGTACATCGAGTCATCGACTAGGAGTAACTTAATTTCTTGTTTGTGAATTTGTGTGAAAGACAAATAACTGAACTGAACTACCGTGTGATTGCATTGTATTGATTCAACAATTGGGGATTATTTCTTGTGTAGATTATTGAGATTGATACCACTGTACTGTTGCTTGAGATATGAAGAGAAGCAACACCATAATGTCTCTGTTCCAGAAGCATGAAGCAAAGGTGAAAAAAATGCATCTTCTTCATCTCCGACTGCGAGGCCGTCTGTTGAAGGGCTGGCTTTACAACTTGACAACTTTATTGATGACATGAGAAATGATGATAGATTCACAGACTTACAAAATCTTGGTCAGCTTTCTATGAAGCTCGTTGAAACAAAAAAGAGTGTGCTTTACAAGTTGGTGTATTTGATTCTCAAATTGGTGTTGCTTTTGCCGGTGGCAACCGCAAGTGTTGAGAGAGTATTTTCTGCGATGAACATAGTGAAGACCTATCTGAGAACAACTATGGGTGACCAATTGTTGAATGATTGCTTGGTCACATATATTGAGAAGGAGATCTTCAAGAAAGTGAAGGATGATGATATTATCAAGCTTTTCATGGCAGCAACAACACGAAGAGTAGTGTAAGGTTGAAATTTGGTAATTGTTGCTGTTTTTGTTATCTTTTATTGGCATAAGATCTTATTAGAACTATATGTAATTTGGTATTATTTTGGTATAAGACATTAAAGCTGAATTTATGATGCTTTTTGAACCAAAAATTTTAAGCTTGGCACCCCCGTTGATCAATTCCTAGATCCGCCACTGGCGTCCATCTAGCATCAGACTGTAAGGAGGTCATTACAGATATCCACTCGGTGTCCCTTGGGAGGCATGGAGCAATTATCAAGGAGATTCAGCATCTGTCGGAGTCTTTTGATGGTTGTGTGTTTAGGCATGCCCTTCGCATTCACAATTATGAAGCTCACAATATTGCTAAGTTCTCTAGGGGTGGGGCGCCACTTGTGGCTTGGTGTTCCCCATGATGCCCATCTTATACCTGTAAACATCATGCTTGATTAATATAGCTGAGCATTGTTGTCTAAAAAAAAAACTTTTTCATCCTGACCCTATTAGATTGCAGCGAGTGGTAATCTCAATTACCCTAGGACCTCTCCTCGAATTGAAGATATAAATTTCTTTGCACCTACCATCAATAAATCGTGGAACTCTTATATAGTATTGGCAGTGGTATTACTACATAAGATTTTCATATGCATGAATGTACCTTAGATCAACAGCTCTACATACACTTCACAAATCCATATATTGTAGTGACACATAAAATAGAAGGATATACATATTATTAACCCTATTACAGTCTAATCCTCGTGCCTCTTGATGACCTGGACCTTGATTCCATGTTTGAAGTTGACCACGATCCCATACTGAAACTCCAGAGGTGACTCCATTGCAGGAGAGTGACGGAACACGTAGTGACGGTACATATGGATCAGGGAGAGCTTGATTTCTTGGATGGAGAACTTCTGGCCGATACAAGCCCTGGGGCCAATGCCGAAGGGGATGAATGAGTATGGATGACGTCGTTTCTCCTCGTCGCCAACGGGGTCAAAACGCTCTGGCCGGAACATTTCTGGCTCCGGGAAGTTGATGGGGTCCTTGGCGAGTGCGCCTAAAGCTAGCCACACCCATGTGCCCTACATATATAGCGACCAAGCTTGAAACATTACTTCTACAGATGTCAAGCTCTACGTGTTAATTCATAGCTTTCTGCTTTAGAAAATGAAACTCCAAGGCCAAAATTCATATGAACAAATTATTACAAACCCGATAAGATTGGCAAACAGAAAAAGGAAAAATAAACATGCTCATGGCTTTTGTCACACCTAGCAATAAAAACGCAACGATGAGGTATGAAGGGATCTTAATTTTCAACATGAGACCTCCAACGAGGAATACATCTGACATTTTCATCGCGTAATTGAAACATTAAAGTCAAGTCCTAGATTTTCATCCTGGCAGAATATATCGTTCATCGAGGAATATGACAATGCCTTTAGAAAAAATAACACGGGAGAATGTCGTCGTTGCTTGGCTCAGATAGACAAACCTATGTTTTCACCATGGTTAGACGATACAGAGCCCTCACGAGACACCATGCATTGCCAAACAATGTGACATGCTTAGGTACAATTATCAGGATCTAACATATTTGGCATGTTCAGTTCAGGTAATGTATATAACTTTTTAGATATTTTTTGTAGACCGAACGAGTTATGATATGTTTAGGTACACCATTAAAGATCGAATGAAAGCGATTAAGTTAGGTATGTTTGTGTAGATCAAATTGCTATAATTTGTTTATGTACTAATGTAATGTCATTTTACCTGTAGTGATCTTGAAATAAATCGGTCCACTAAATCACAATGACCGATGTGGATCTGGTTAGTCACAATTATTAATAATAATTAACATATGTGATATACTCCCCATTTAATATGTGAGTACGTAGGTACAGTTATGTGGATTTAAAAATTCAGACAATTTAAGCCACCATTTAATAGTACTAATTTCGCACACACCGCCCAGCAAACAAAGCCACTAAACAAATCTGAATTAAGACATCCATGCGATTTGCATCCAAATACTGCTCCTGCATGCATCAATACAATTATTGCCATGCATGCATGGAGAGGGAGACGAGGTGCGGTAGGGTTGTGTATTGGTTATCACTACTGCCAATTAAATGGTGCAATTAAAATGAAGGATTATAAGAGAGTTATTACCCTAGGCAGTAGATTAAAACGGAACAAATTTTTGGCTCAGGATGAAATTAAAAACGAACGGAGGGAGTACATTTGTGTGGATCTAACATTTGTGACGGACAAGGAGATTTGACTCATGGGTGCATATGCACCCATTATGCAATTTTTTTATATTTTTTTCAAATGTCAAAAAATTCCGGAAAAAAATCCGGGTGTAGATTACAACATGATGTCTTAGCACAAAAAAATGCAGGGTGAAAAAACTTTTTTTGTGATCTGTACAAAAAAGAGAAAAAACTGACGCGTATATATACGTTTCGGTGTGTCCGGATTTGTCTTTTTTGCACAGGTTGGAAAAAAACTTTTTTCTTTACGAAACTTTTTGTGTCAACATGAAATGTCATGAACTGCATGCAAATTTTTTTTTTGGAATTTTTTGACATTTCGAAAAATGTTTTCCGGGTAGTGGGTAAACATATGGTTCACCTGATCAGCGACCAGATATTTCTTGCTGAGAATTTGTAACACATTTCTCTAATGCATGTGGATTGTGCCTATTAAAATGATGCACATGCACTCTAAGTCAAACAAAAGTCTGAACTGGTGGAAATGGCTAAACAATATATTTATATTTCAACAGTCCCCTCACGTCTAGGCTATTTTAGTACTCACTACGAGAAAATACATTTTATTGACGATAAAAGTTCACGCACAGGTTAAATCACGTTAACTTAACGGTTAGGGTATGCCACTCAACTTAATCACATTTTCTTGATAGTAAAATTTTACCGCTCAAGTTAAATCACTATAATTTGATGGTTTTCGTACACCGCTCAACTTAAAATAACCTTACAATTTTTCGGTGCCCGTCAAGGTAATTCACTATAACTTGACGGTTCAGCCGTACCTCTCAAGTTAATTCATATTTACTTTACTGCTTTTTTGTGCACTTCAAGTTGATAAAAAAATAGCATCACTATGCACGACGAAGGACATATAATTTTGTTCCTTTTACATTAAAATGTGCACTAACCTATATCTAATAGTGTTATGTTGGTTTCTAAAATAAGTGTTCATCGTTTATGTATACAATTTCGATTTTCTACAACTAATAAATTAGGACACCCTTAGAAGCCACTAGCATATAATTTGTCCAAGAATCTAAAGAACCTTGATGGAGGCATATGAATACATGATTCCCTTCTATTAAATAGAGATTTTTTAGATTGTTTTAGTATCATATAGAATTTAAATACCTTCATGTCTATATATGAGAGTTTCTTAAAATTTGAACTACAAGCGTGGTACAGGTTTTCTTTTCCAAATTCCTACAAAATTAATATGCATCGACATTTGGTCCACTTACTTACTTTTAATGGTTTTTTTCATAATTCAGAAATATACTCTACAAAATATCAAACTTTGCAGTAGATCATATTTCATTGTAATATTATTTCCATATATTTAACATACAAAATTCAAGATGCCATATTTGTTTGCTACCAACAATGTTCACTACAGATGGATCTTTGCTGACTACTTCTCTACTCACTATCAAAATACAAGGTGATGGATAGTTCACTTGGTCCTTTTCACTTTATCTAACATGTTTTTTTTTATATATAATTTTTAGTTTTCACTTGATAAGCTAATAATCACACATCTTGTGAAACAAATACCATAAAAACTTCTCTATAAATGACAAAATAAATTCTAACATGTGTATTCATGATTAATTTGATTAACTATACACTTTAATTTTGTTTCAAAGTTCAACTAATGTAAACTAGTAAATATTATTGTTGATGACCGACCCATTAATTTGATGGGGATTTCCCAAGAAAATTATGTTAACTTGACTGTTTTATGAATATCAGCCAGTTTAACGGGAAAACCTCGTGGAACCGTCAAGTCAAATCATTTGGGCCGATACCCATCAAGTATTTTTTTTTAATGTTTTTAGTGTCGCCAGATTGTGGTTGATATCTGAATCTGTGTAGGGGAAAAGACATGGAATTTATTTCCTGTTAAGTGTATGGTTGTTGCTAATTAGTGGCTGATTCATATAAGCCAAATATCCTAGCTCATTAATGTATTTTCTTGATGGCTGATTGTAAGGCAGACGTAACATTAACCAGATTAAACAGTCGGACTATTCATTAACTTGAAGGCGGATACACTCAGTTTTATTAACCTGACAGGAACTTGAGAGACAGGTTTAAACATTACTTTGACGGTTTATACATGTCATTTTTTGTTAACCTGACGACAATTTCTATGCGTCCGCTATTTTATTAACTTGACGGACGTGCTTGTCAACTTAATAAATCCTGACGGCCAGCCCTTAAAAAATTAATTTTACCGGACATGGGTGCGTGAGCGCGAATGTACCTAACGGTCTACCGCCAGGTTTTATTACCCTGATGGGATTTCACATTTCCTTGACGGTTTTGAACCCTCAAGGACTTGAGATTTTCTGGTAGTGACTTAGCGTGGTTTGGTGTAGACCACATTTTTTTTAATGCTGCGTGATCATTGTCTTGAATTTGAAATCTCTTGGCTCTGATACCATAGGAAATTGATACACTCGCAGCTCAACAAAAGTCCGAACTTGATTAAAAATGCTAGAAAATATATTTATATTTCAACGGTGCATGCTTTAATGCTTATATAATAGATGCACACGCTTATGTAGCAAATGTAGAGCGTGAGGTATGTGTACCGTGGGAAGGACATAGCCACCAATCTCCACCCTCTCTGAGGTTTCTCTGGCCACCAATGGCGACACCATGTAGAATCTCATGGATTCCTTGACCACCTGCATGCATGTAGGTGTAATAACAGTTTAAAAATTAATTAAAATCAGTCAAATTCATCCCTTAAAAAGAATGGCCGGCCATGCTTGCATGCCTGATCGAGGTAAGGGAACGTCGTGTTGAGATCGTCTGCCGTAGGCACACGATCGCATGGGTTGAACGCGTCTATCTCCGCGAGCAGCTTCTTCTCCACCTCCGGGTGCTTGGCGACGAGGTAGACCACCGAGGACAGCGTGAATGACGTCGTCGCTGACCCAGCAAGGAGGTGCTCGTACGTCAGCGCGCTAATGTAGTCCGGCGAGAGCAGCTCCGCTGCAGCGGCGCCGCCCTGTTCCCTCGCCGTGAGGACCACAGACAGGAAGTCCTTGTGCTGCTGCGACGACGGATCACGCTTCCTCGCCGCAACGATGACGTCCATCTGTGCACTTAGCTCTCGGTTCACGTGATGGATCTCCTGATCGGCGGCGCCCGGTACCCTCATGAGCACTTGCCGGAACGGTTGATGCAGGAACGGAACGAGCTGGCCGACGATAATGGAGAGCGACCCCGACAAGTCCATCTCGAGCGAAGTGGTCGCGTGTAGGTGCATGTTGACGAACTCTTTCGACACTTTGAGCTTCTTGCTATCGTTATGGGGCTTTCCTGATAGAGCAAAGTCCACGCCGAATGCCGCCTGCCCGATGATGTCGGTGAAGAGGCTCAGCGCAAGATTGGAGAAACTGACCTCCTCTCCGTCTGTGAGGTTCCTAGCTGCACGTTCAATGTAGGTCTCCATGGCAGGGATGAGGCTGGCGAGGTGGGAAGGCTGGTAGATGGAGATGAGGACGTTTCGCATCGCGGACCACCTCGAATCCCTGGCATACAACACATAATTTTTAGATAAATGGAAGATTATATTTCTTTGTAGTCGATCGGCATCAAGATTCTTTTCAGCCGTTCGATTGATGACGTCACACTACCCTCCTATGCATCTACTTTAATCACGCACAATGAACACCATAATACTTAATCATTTAAGCAAACGGTGAATTTCTTGCCTGCTATTTTCAATGATAAATATCACGTAATAATTATTCAAGATTACGTATTTAACGGCTCAAGACATTTACAAAAGTTTATGCGACAACGTTCATGACACATTTTCGTGCAATCTATCCAAATTATCAGTTTTTTCAGCCCGTTGATTTCATCTTATCTACATCTTCTACTATGTTATCTCCGGCTTTAACTAAGTTGCATGCAACATGAATCAAGTAGAATTCTAAATCTCAACTCAAACCATTTTATGTCGATAAAGCTTAGCCTCTCAACTATTATGACCTTTTGAATATTGCATATTTTTGTATTTTTTTTTGGTTTTGTTCATATAAATAGAGTTTCTAAAAATACTACGTTCTCGTTTAAATGTTTAATGATAAAATGGAAACCAATGTACACAAATGCATTCATTATGGCCGTAACGTAAAGTACTCTTCAGAGTATAGTTTGGCGAAATATTCTCTTATAGTTCCATGTCCATTAATGATTACATTCTAGCTAAGTTACCTTGTGATTAGATTCCATTAATGATTAGATTCTAGTTACCTTGTGAAGAAGAGGCCTTTCTGATGGATGGGCGAGTTGGTGACAGGCGAAGGCATGCTCCTGTTAGGAATGCTCTTGAACTTCTTGATGCCCACTTCTCTGCACAGCTCAGCATCCGCGACCATGATCAGCGGCTGTCTTCCCATGTGAAACCTATACACACGCAGAGATCGAATCAAAAAGCTTTTTTTTTTTACTTCACATCCATGCATGTGTCCTAAGCTAAGCTGTGAACTACACCTGCTCATGCTAAGGCAAAACCGCATTCTTACCCATGTGAAAGTTTGTGTGCTGAGAAGAGATCACCGTACCTGAAGATAGGGCCGTGCCTCTTTGCGAGCACGGAGAAGACGTCCGGGCCGTGCATGGCGAGAAGGTGGAGGTGGCCGATGAGTGGTAGCGGCAAGGGCCCCGGCACGTGCCGCACCTTCCAGTACGGCTCGTAGAGGTACGCGACCACCAGGAACCCCACGGCCATGGCCACCGCCGTGAACGCGTACTCCTGGATTGTCCACGCAACGCCGCCCATCTCCATCTCTCTCTCTACACTACGGGAAATCCACAAAACGCCGACGGCCAGGACATACGCCGACGGCCCTTTGGCCGTCGGCGTAGACCCCGACCAGGCCAACCGATATCTTTTTTTCTTTTTTTGCCGTCGGCGTATAACTCGTCAGGCCGTTGGCGTATATATTTTTTACTTCGAAAAATCTATGCAAGTGATGAGGAATCGAACCCTGCACCTAGCACAGCGCACATTAGAGAAGGTCCACTAACCAACTATCCTACAGCAGCTTCGTGTCCAAGGTGGAGACACACGGGTATATATCTATTCTTTTTGACGTGGTATATATCTATTCTTAACACGATAGTAATAAAAAATAACAACTTACAAAGAGATTAAGCAAGAATTCTCCTATTTAAATAACTTTATTTTGATTTTCCAAAAATAATTTAAATTTAAACTACAATATAAGTGTGTGATAGTTTGCCATAGTTTATGATAAAGTGTTCATATTTGACGCATATGTGTGTCTTGGCATGGCCAACAATGTTGCCAAAAATAGTTTCCAAATTATTTATATAGATATCATTTTCCATTTTTTAGTGTTAAAAATAACTTTTTTCATGAATCAAGTACCAAACATATGTTGCAAAAAGACACCATCTAATAGCCACAAAGAGTAGTCCATATTTGATGAAAAATACCCAAGTATTAGGAATTTTCTCGATTTCTACCTAATTTCGCCTATTTAAATAACTTTATTCCGATTTTCCAAAAGTAATTGAAATTTGAACTACTAGTGTGTGATAGTTTGCTCTATTTTTTTTACAAAAATGGCGGCCATTTTGGCCGTCAAAAAAAACAAAGAAAGTGAAAAATACTCAAAAAATGTAATCCTTTGGCATGAAGTCCTTTTATGTGTACTAGTTCCTAGGTAAAATGCTAAACTTGATTTTTGACAAGATTTTCAAAAAAAAATAACAAAATGGTCGATCATCTATAGACATGTATAAGTTTCGAGCCAAATGACGAAGTTATGGCCATCCCCGTGCCATAATTTGTGATAAAGTGTTCATATTTGATACATAGGTGTGTCTTGGCATGGCATACAATCGAGAAAATTCCTAATACTTGGGTATTATCCATAAAATATGTAGTACCCTTAGTGAAAATGAGATGGGTGCCTTTTTCAACATATTTTTGGTATTTCCTCCATAACAGAAGTCATTTTTGGCACTTAAAAAATGGAAAATGATATTTATTAAAATAATCTGGAAAATGATATTTATGGATAATGGAGCAATATTAGGAATTTTATCGGTTTATACCTAATTGTGCCTATTTAAATGACTTCATACCTATTTTCAGAAAGTAATTGAAATATAAACTATAAGTGTGTGATACTTTTCCCTGAGAGTTTTACAAAAATAATTTTAAGATAGACAAGTAGTGATTATATCACGTAACCGTCGATATTTTTGAAAAATACGACCTCTTTCAATCAAAACCAACGGCGGTCATTTTGCCCATTTTTTACGAAAACCTCAAAAACAGTGAAGAAAACCTTAAATTATATGATTAAATTTGTATTTATAATTTTTATTTACAACTATTACACAAATATGCGACTGAAGGCGCAAGTTTCACATCTTTTCAATTTGTTTATATTTAGTTAGGCTTCTTTGAAAATGCCAAAGAAACACAAATGGATGTGATTGGTTGGGAGAAATAAGGTGTGGATCGCTGACATGGCATCTTTGATTGGTCCAAACACCTCACCACACCCGCACCATATCCTCTCCTCTCTCTCCTTATCCTCTCACGCGGTCAAACCACCGGCACCACACACACCTTATCCTCTCCTCTCACCACACCCGCATCTCTCTCCTCTCTCGGCCTCTCCTTATTTTCTCGCGCCCACGACGCAGCTGCCCGCCGCGGCGCTGCCTCCGCCTCCGTCTCCGTCTCCTCAACGCCGCCGTCCGACCTCGAGCCGCCGACCACCCGCACCGGCGTCTGCGCCATCCTGGAGCTCTTCGTCGCCATCGCGTCTTCCGCCACGGTGGCTCTGCTTCATCTCCTCGTCGAGTTGGAGGAGGACATGGAGCTCTGCCTCAAGCTCCTCGCCTGCGGCGGCGGATGGGCTTCAGACGGAGCTGTCTCGACGACGAGCGCCAGCAGGGCCGTGGTCAGCAGCGCGAGGGCGGCATCCGGCGACGCTGAGTGCACTCGCCAAGTGTACGCGTCCGCCGGTTGCACAGCCGCTGTCCTCCCCCTTCCGCTTCGCCGCCGCCGCCATGTCCTCGTCCGCGCGGGGAAGCCGAACAACCGCCTCGCCGCCGAGCACAGCCCCTACCTCCTGCAGCTCGGCCGTGGCCTGTGCTGGCCGTGGCCTCCCTCACCATGGCCTCTGTCGGTGAGGTGGTAGGCTCGGCCGGCCGGTTATCCGGCGGCGGTGGCTCAGTTTTTTTTTTGACTTTTTCCGGATGTGTACGTCGACGGCAATGCCGTCGGCGCATGGTGGACTGACGGAACGGCCGGAGATGCCGTCTTGTGGGTCCCACCACCATGTACGCCGACGGGGTCGACGTACGCCGACGGCCAGGTTGGTACGCCGACGGGTCTCTACGCCGACGGCGCTACGCCGACGGCCACCGTCGGGCTATGGCTACGCCGACGGCCTTCAGGTCTACGCCGACGGTTTCCGGCAGTCGGCGTCTCGGCAGGTTCCCGTAGTGCTATACGCCCGCTTGAAATCTGGCTTAATTCTTAGAGTCGTACTCGTATGCGTCTTGTAGCCGCGGGTGCCAGCGGCGGCCTGCTACAGTCCCCACTTCACGCTCTGTGGCATCTATGTTGATTGGATGAACAGAAAATCAGTAAGGCCGGGGGTTAGATGCCAATGGTCGGGACAGGGCGGGAGATGCTACCTGCGAGGCTCTTGTCCTGTTACCACAATCAATCAGCCATGCTAGATGCCAGTAGTGGTTGTAGGAGTGTATGCGACGTACGTTAAGGTGCCAGGCTCTTGTGATCTTGTCCTTTTCTCTATAGCTTTCTGTATCGGTGGATGCACCGCCCAAGCAAAGGAAGAAAACACTGCAACTGTATTCTTTTCTTCGACCACGACGTGATAACAGCATCTCCACCGGCGCCGCTTAAGGGCGCGTTTGGTAGCCAACAACTACTTTTGCGCTATGTGCATCAGTGCTAGACAGGGCCTGCTCTCATGGAGCAGCCCAAAACAATGTTGTCCATCTTGTTTGGTCGCTCTCATCGCATCAGTGGCACATTTTGGTGCGGACCGTTTGGTAGTCTACAGTAATGTCCAAAAGGCTTGCTTGCTGCAGTGTGCTGTGTTTGGTTGCATCCAACATTGCGGTAGAGGACATCACAAATATTCATAGCAGTTCATCCATAATTCAGTCCTATCTAACACGAATGGCAGTTACTGAGTACAACCCTAACTAGTACGAATCAGTTAGTAGTACTTGTATTACAGACCAGTAGATAGTTCATGGGGGTCGATAGTTCAATGTTCATCATCTTCTTCTTCATCTTCATCGTCTTTAGATCCTGGCATTACCTATGTCCGTCCACATTGCTTCAGCCCACTCCAGTCTCATACTCTTCCAAGCTTCATTGTCATCAGCGGCGACACCATGGCCTTGATCAATGTCGTCTGGTGTCACATCCGCGTCATCTGGGACATGCTCATCAAAACCCCAACCAAGGATCTAGTTGTGAAGAATGCAGCATGCAAGGACAAGTTTCACTTGGGTCTCGAATGTGTGAAATGGCTTCTGGTCCAGAATCTTGAATCTATTCTTGAGTGCAGCAAAAGCTCTCTCCACTGTTACTCTAAGACTAGAGTGTCTGAGATTGAACAATTCCTTGGTATTCGCTGGACCGAATCGTGCACTGAACTCGTTTAGATGGTACCTGGTGCTTCGAAAGGGGGGAGAGCTCCAGGCCAACATGCATAACCAGCATCACCAAGGTAAAACTTACCATCAGGTACTGATCCCGTCAGGTCTAGTCATGCTGTCTGCTAGAATGGTTGCATCATGTGATGATCCTTCCCGGCCAGCCAAGACATACGTGAACTTCAGATCAAAATCCACAGCTGCAAGCACATTCTGGCTGGTGTAGTGCTTCCTCCCTCTGAAAGCTTTAGACTGTTCTTTCGGCACTCTAGCTGTGACATGAGTACCATTACAATCCTGCCGTTGAGAAGAACCGTGAGTGAATAATCTGTCCTACACAGTCAGGCGTTTGGCCTGTGGGTGGCTTGATCATCTCATGCCTTAGCTCGCCAATAGCGTACAAGACGATTTTGAAGTACCGGGAGATTATCTCACACAATCCTCTGAATGTGCTATGGATGACTCTAAACCTCTGATTATGGCCTACAACATGAAGGAACATGCAAACTTGCTCTTCCACAGATGTGAGGATGCTATCCTTTGAAGACCCCCTCCCTAAACCTCTTGACAAGTTCGTAGAAGGGGCCACTACCCATCCTAAGCATTTGTACAGCATCTATTTCGCTCGAGTTGTAGATGAAGTTCAAATTAGCAATCCTTTCCTGATCTCGAACAAACATAGGACCATATGGCACTCTAGCACATAAGCATAACGCCTAACTAAGATCTTGTGAATCATCATGACCCATGCTTGTTGGGGATATACCAACTAGGGTATCACCAACATGGATAAATCCGGCTAGTCCCGGGTGCCCCGCAGTGGTGGTAAAGGCTTTGCCTGCCGGGCGGCCCAGATAGCTGACGACCAAGGGTAGGCGGATGCCGGCAAGGAGGAGGCCCAAGACCGAAGCCCACGAAGCCATCAAGACTAAGGCGGTAGACGACATACTTGCCGGGTAGGTTTAGGAATTTGTATACTTGCCAGATACGTAATCTCTCTGTAACCCTGGGTCTGGCCGCCTATATAAGCCGGACCAGGGACGCCTTTAGGGCATCATCCAACTCATTGTAACCCGACCAAGGCTATTGCCATTATAGTGAGTTATAGCAGCACGTAGGAGCTCGCCACCGCTGCGAGATCCGAAGCTGGGTAATCCGCCTTGTTCGATCTCGACCTCGACGACGCTCCCTTTTACCCCCTCGTCAACCCTCGGCTAGAGGACCCCCGTCTCCTATCTACGATGCCGATACGATGACAGTTGGCGCCCACCGTGGGGCTAAAGGCGTCAGGCGTCACGTTCCAGGCGGGAACAATTGGCGGCATCGACGACACCATCGCCGTTGGCCATGCCTCGCGAGTCGGCTCTGTCGGCTACGTTCAAGACAACGAAACATGGGTGCCGGCAAAGGATGGTCTTATCGCCTACACCCTCATCCCAATTGGCGGTTTCGAGTTCTTCATGGGGTTCACCCCGGAGGCGATGGGCTTCCCCAGGAATCACACCGTGTTCTCGCCCACCCACCACCCGGAGATCGACTACGCACAAGACGGATCTGAGTTCGCCTCCTCTGAGGAGTCCGCGGATTCTGATCTCCACTTCTGCGGTGTTGCCGGACTGGGATCCGACTCCCAGCCAAACAGCAACGATCCTGAATCCATCCTTCCTGCACTCCAGGACGATGCGATCTCAGATGCCGGATCCAGATCTACTGTTCAAGTCAACATAGATTCTGATTCCAATGGAGAGTCTGTCAGCATGTTCGAGCAGAAGGTTCAAAAGTGCTTTGACGCACCAGAACCACCGCCTTCAGAGGTGGCAAGCTCGTTCGCAACCATGCAGCAGGATTTCGTGGCCGATGTTACCGGGACGGATCCGGCTAAAGCGGCAGAACCTGTCGTTGCCGCCACTCCGGGAGCTACCTTGCCGGCCGTGGAGCCCCCGCCGGCTCCAATGAAGAGGACGAACCTGGAGAGAGGCGGATGCAGCAAAGACGCCTTCAGCAATGTAGAGAAAGCAACTTTGGCGGAGGTCTTGTACACGCCAGTTGATGAAAAAACAGCTCTGGCTGACCTGGAGAAACTCCGCTCGGTCCTCGTCGACCAAGCCAGGAACCTCCAGGAGAAACAAGACGAGGTCATGAACCTGCTTAAGGAGGCCAAGGCGGAGCAAGCAAAGCTGACCGCTGATACGTCTCAAACGTATCTATAATTTTTGATGTTCCATGCATGTTTTATATCAATTGCCACATGTTTTATATGCACTTTATATCATATTATGACATTTATTGGACTAACCTACTAATAGTTGACAAAGTGCACAATGTTCTTGTTTTACACTTTGATGTGTAGGAATTATCAAAATTGGGCAAAGGAAACCTTGTTGGAGTCAAATTGGGACTTTCCAGAAATCTGTCTGAAAACTATTTTCGAAGATTGTCACGTTTGGGCCTGCAGATGACGTCAAATGGAAAAAGTCTAGTCGCGAAAGTTGCAGGGAATTGTTTGTTAATAAATCTAGACTTAAAATTCGGCCCAATCCGAGTTCGGATGCTCCAGATATGGAGCCCAAGAGAGGATGACGGAAATCCGAGAGTCCATATAAGGGAGGAAACCCTAGGTCATGGGAGGAGCCCCATACCATGAATTTTCCTCCTCCCAGGCAGCCGTCTGGGGGTGGAGAACCTCCTCCATACCACCACCATCTCCAAAGAAGAAGAGGGGCCAAGGGCCGCTGCCCCCAAGGGCCACCGCCGCTCCTCGCCGCCGCCGCGCCGTGGCTGCCGCGGGCCGCCGCCTCCACTCCGGGCTGCACCTCTCCATCAAGCTCCTCATCACCATGACCATGTGTGAGTAGTCTCTCTCGGGGCTGAGGGCTCATGCCGGTAGCTATGTGGTTTATCTCTCTCTCCAATGATGTGATCTATATGTGATCATGAGCTTTGTAATCTAGTTGAATCCATAGATGTTACTCTTCATTATCTTATATGCTACTTGAGTGGTTTTATTAATGTAAACTCCGGAGTCACCTTTGTCTCACGGTGCGAAGTTGACAGTGTGCGCACCGTGTGTGGCTCTTAGGCTAAAGATTACAGGAATACTTATCATGAGTTATTATTTGTGTTGGATGTCTCTATGAAATTGTGGTGTTTATCTAGTACTATTTTAGGGCGCTCAAGTTGACAGTGTGGGTTCCTTAGATGTGGAATGCGACTTTAAGGTGTGCTTTTATAGCCCTACGCAGTGGATTGGTGTTCGTTATCCAACGAGAGAATAATTCAGAGTAGCATAGTGAAGAGGAAATATTTATCTATTCAATTATACTATTATTGTTGAAAGTGTCCACTAGTGAAAGTATGATCCCTAGGCCTTATTTCCAAGCATTGAAACACCGTTTACTCTCATTTTGTCTCATGTTTGCTTACTGTCATTTTTATTTCAGATTGCAATTACCATTTATAATCATCCATATCACTTGCATTTTAATATCTCTTCGCCGAACTAGTGCACCTATACATCTGACAAGTGTATTAGGTGTGTTGGGGACACAAGAGACTTCTTCTATCTTAATTGCAAGGTTGCTTGAGAGGGATATCTTTGACCTCTATCTCCCTGAGTTCAATATACCTTGGGTTATTCACTTAAGGGAAACTTGCTACTGTTCTACAAACCTCTGCACTTGGAGGCCCAACACTGTCTACAAGAATAGAAGCGTGCGTAGACATCAACCGCCAGAAAAAACCTCTTCACCACAACACCGGTGGCCAAGTCTAAGCTGCCACCACCAAAGAAAAGTACGCTGCAGAATCGGGATCCGCCTCCCAAGGAGTTCAAGTCGCCTGCTCAGAGACTTGATTTTGAGTGGGCATCGGCTCCGCAACGCAGGGACAACAACGGCGACATAATCTTGAGCACGCCTGTCCTCAACACTGCGGCCGCCTTAGACATCCTCAACAACAATGATTACGACAAGGACGAGAAGATCTACTATGCCTCTGTTCTAGCCTACAAGGCTTTGGAGCAGCAGGCACGGGCTGATTCTCGTGCTGATCAGGCGGATGCGCGAGGTGGACGTTTGGAGTCAAAATCCAATACTTGCATAGCTCCTTCCGGCGGCAACCCCAATGACCCATCCGGCTCCAGTAGCCATGGCAAGGGGAAGGACAAAGACAAGGAGCCACGGAAATCGCCGCCTCCCAGGAGACATCGCGACGAGGCTTCCCGCACCGGCAACAAGACCCACCACCTCCGCCGCCTAGGAGGGAAGGTGGCAGCCGAGATAACCACCAGCCGCCAAGAAGTGGCGGTAACCGTGACGATGCCCCTCCACCAAGGAGAAGCAGGGACCGTACACGATCCCCACCGCCAGTGCCCAGGCGCGAAGGCGGGAGTCAGGGACACAACAACGAGCCTAGGCACAGCAGAAGCCGGGCTGCGCAGGATAAGCCTCGTGGTGATAGAACCAACAGGCAACTCAATCCGGAAGACGCACGACATCGTCTCAATGAGATACAGGCTGGAAAAGAAGAGTCATACCTCGGCCCCGAGTGCTTCGGCCCTGCCATCCGCAATATTCGGGTACCTAGGGACATGACATCAGTGTCAAAAAGTTGCCCAAGGTACAACGGAGCGGACAAGCCCAACTCGTGGTTGTCGGACTACGCGCTAGCAGTCGAAATTGCCAGGGGCAATGGCCTAGTCGCTGCTCGTTTTCTGCCCCTAATGTTGGAGGGCACAGCCGAAGCTGGATCGAGAACTTGCCGGAAAAGTCTATACATAGCTGGTTGGACATGGAACAGGTATTCACCCAACACTTCCAAGGCACATACAAGCGGCCAAACACATATACTGATTTGACGCGCTGTGTGCAAAGACTAGATGAAACTGCGACCGCCTTCCTGGCAAGATGGATCCAGACAAAGGCAAGTTGTGAAAACGTCGACGACAATCAAGCAATCCACGCCTTCACCACAGGCTTGTTGAAGGGCACGAGTCTTAGACACAAGCTTGTCCGCATGCAAGTCAAGGATCTCGGGGTCATGCTCGAAGTTGCCGCCATGTACGCTCAGGCGGACGACGATGCACGCGATGGCGATGGTGCCTCTGACTTGGCACCAAACAAACGTGCTAGTTACAAGCGCAAAACTACCCATGAAGACAAAGCTGGACCTTCCAATGAGGTCGCTGCCGCCTTTGAAGGCAGAGGCGGCAAACGCAAGTGAAAAAATAAGGGCAAGGATGCTGTTCCTAGAAAAAATCGCATGTCCTACGAGCAGGCGAAAATTTTGCCCTGCCCCATCCACGCATCCCTTGGAAAGGTCAATCACACATTGGGTGGGTGCCGCTTCATGGACGACTTCAAGAAGGACCCCGACGTTGGCTGGAAGCCAAAAAAGGCTAAAAAGGCTGAAAAGGCAAGGAAGGAAGACGATGACGAGGCCGTCTCCATGTCAGAGGACGAGGACCCCAAGCCGCCTCGCAAGGAGAAAAAGTTCCCCAAAGTGCAGGAACAGCTAGTGTGTTTCTTGGGCACTCCTTCGGCGAAAGAAGAAAAGGCGGAACTACGTGAGCTCAATGCCACGGTGCCAGACATTCCCCAGTACTTGAACTGGTCCGAAGCTCCAATCACATGGGACAGAGGCGATCACCCAGACCACGTGCCGCATCCCGGCAAGTACGCCCTCGTCGTCGACCCAATTGTCGACAACTTTAGACTGACCAAGGTGTTGATGGACGGAGGCAGCAGCCTCAACATCCTATACGAAGACACCTTGAAGCGCATGAACTTGACGGAGAGCCAGCTTGACTACAGCAAAGTCAATTTCCATGGTATCGTGCCGGGAAAACAAGCCAAGTCCATGGGAAGCATTAAGCTTGAGGTTACTTTTGGAACCGAGGCCAACTATCGCACAGAGCACATCCGGTTCGAGGTAGTCCCCTTCAAGAGTGCTTACCATGCCATCTTTGGATGACCAGCTTTCGCCAAGTTCATGGCGAGACCATGTTACATCTACAGCAAGCTGAAGATGCCTGGACCCAACGGTACTATCATCGTCAATGGCAACTTCAAGAAAGCAAAGGAGTGCGAGCGTGGCAATGCCGCCTTCGCCGAGGCTGTCCTCCACGCAGAGGAACTAGCAATGCTGAAAAAGGAAACTGATACGTCGCAGTTGCCGGAAAAAGTGCAAACTGCCGAACCAAAGCAGACCTTCAAGGCCTCCGACGAAACAAAGAAGGTGGATCTGGTGTCAGGTGACAGCTCCAAGCAGCTCACCATCGGGTCCGGCTTAGATGACAAATAGGAAAGCGCGCTCGTCGAGTTCCTCTGTCAGAACGGGGACATCTTTGCATGGTCGTCCGCCGACATGCCGGGTGTTCCTAGGGAACTTGCCGAGCACTCTCTTAATGTCTACAAAGGAGCCAAGCCAGTCAAGCAAGGAATAAGGCGCTTTGGTGAGAGAAGAGGCAAGCGATTGGGAAGGAGATCATCAAGTTGCAGAAGGCAAAGTTCATTAGGGAGTAGTGCATACTGATTGGTTGGCAAATCCTGTAATGGTTCCGAAACCTAATAAAGAGCTGAGGATGTGTATCGATTATACCGGTTTGAACAGGTGCTGTCCTAAGGACCACTTCGCTTTACCACGTATAGATCAGGTCATAGACTCCACAACCGGCTCCGAGCTGCTGTGCTTTTTGGATGCGTACTCCGGGTACCACCAAATCAAAATGCGGGAATCGGACCAACTAAAAACAGCGTTCACCACGCCCTACGGAACCTTCTGCTACATCACGATGCCCTTCGGCCTAAAAAATGCCGGTGCAACGTATCAGCGGTGCATGCAAAGATGCCTTAACGAACAAATTGGCCGCAATGTTCACGTCTATATAGACGACATTGCCGTCATGTCTCGGAAAAAGGCAGATTTGCTGGAAGACCTTAGGGAACCTTTGACAATCTCCGGGTATATAGGATGAAGCTCAATCCAAAGAAATGCATCTTTGGAGTTCCTGCCGGCAAGTTGCTTGGCTTTATCGTCTCTGAACGAGGAATTGAGGTCAACCCGGGAAAATCAAGGCAATTCTCAACATATCCAGGCCAACATGCCTGAAGGACGTGCAGCGCCTTGCCGGCTCCGCAGCTGCCGTCAGTCGTTTCATTAGCCGTCTGGTGAAAAGGCCATGCCTCTTTACCGGCTATTGAAGAAATCCGACAACTTTGAGTGGACAGACGAAGCAGATGCCGCCTTGCAGCAGCTAAAGGTAGCATTAACGACTGCCCAATACTTGCAGCACCTCATCCAGAGGAGCCAATGCTGCTACATCGCGCAACCAACTTGGTTGTCAGCGCAGTAATGGTTGTGGAACGCAAGACGGAAGCAGCAGACGCATCTGTGCAGCGTCCCGTCTACTTCATCAGTGAAGTATTTTCCGCCTCAAAACAGCGTTACCCGCATTACCAGAAGCTGGTCTATGGCGTCTTTTATGCCGCCAGGAAGTTGAGGCATTACTTCCAGGAACATTCAATTACTGTGGTGAGCAAAGCACCTCTGGGAGACATAATCAATAATGCGGATGCAATAGGCCGAGTTGCCAAATGGGGCATTGAACTCGCTGCCTTCGACATCACGTATAAACCCAGAAACGCTATTAAGTCTCAAGCCTTAGCAGATTTTGTCGCAGATTGGACAGAAGCCATGGATGAAATACCTCTCCCTGAATCAAGTACTGGATCATGCACTTTGACGGATCAAAGTTGTTTCAGGGCTCGGGGGCTGGCGTTGTGTTGCGAAATCTGCAAGGAGACAAGCTAAGCTACGTGCTGCAAATTCATTTCAAAGCAACTAATAGTTTTGCCGAATACGAAGCACTCCTTCATGGTTTACACATTGCCAAAGAATTAGGCGTCCAGCGCGTTCTCTGTTACGGAGATTCAGACCTGGTTGCGCAACAGACACGTGGTACATGGGATGCAAAAAGTGCAACAATGGTGGCATATCGCTCCGCTGTTGATGAGTTCGCTAAATGCTTCCTAGGATATGAGGTCCGCCACGTCCCAAGGGCCCAAAACGAGGCGGCAGACACACTTGCCAGATTGGGGTCTGAGCGCAAAAAGGTACCAAAGGATGTTTTCCTGGAACACCTCTACAAGCCGTCAATAAAAGGGGCAGACCTCCTTGACCCAGATGTGGCAGAATCAGTGGAAGAGGCTAGTTATGCCGTCTACTTGGTGAAGCCGGACTGGACAACCCCGTACTTGATTTCCTGATCAACCAGGAGTTGCCGGAAGATGAGGTATTGAGAAGGCAAATAATACGAAGGGCCAAGGCATGCACAATTATCAAAGGAGAATTGTACAAGCGTAGTACTACTGGAGTGTACCGCGTTGCATTTCACCAGAGGAAGGCAGAAACATGTTGGATGAGATACATTCTGGAGTTTGTGGGCATCATGCTTCGTCCCGCTCTCTTGTATCCAAAGCTTCCGACAAGGTTTTTATTGGTTGACAGCCAAGGAGGACGCAGAAGATATCGTCAAAAGATGTAAGGGCTGCCAACTATATGTCAGACAACCTCACATGCCGGCTCAGGAGCTAAAAACAATACCCATCACTTAGCCTTTCGCAGTCTGGGGCTTGGACATAGTTGGTCCGTTTAAGACGGCACCTGGTGGCTACACACATTTGCTTGTGCTGTAGACAAGTTCACCAAATGGGTTGAAGCTAAACCTATCAAAAAGCTTAACGGCGCGACAGCCGCCAATTTTCTGTGGGGCATAATCTCTCGGTTCGGGATGCCACATAGCATTATCACCGACAATGGCACAAACTTTCGCAAGGCGAAGTTGAGGAATACTGCAACCAATATGGCATCCGGCTGGATTTGGCTTCCGTAGCACATCCCCAGGAAAATGGACAAGTAGAGCGTACAAATGGCTTGGTTCTTCAAGGAATCAAACCTCGTCTCGAAGTACCATTGCTCAGGGCAGCCGGGGCTTGGGTTGAAGAGTTGCAATCTGTCCTTTGGAGCTTGCGTACAACTCCAAACAGGTCAACCAAGTTTACTCCTTTCTTCTTAGTCTATGGTGCTGAAGCAGTGTTGCCATCCGATATGATGTTCGATTCCCCCAGAATTCAAGCCTACGTCGAAGAAGACGCGGAAGATGCAATACAGGATGGCCTAGATCTACTTGACGAAGAACGAGACGTTGCCATTGCACGATCCACCATCTATCAGCAGAATTTGCGACGGTACCACAGTCGAAGAGTGCGACAACGTAGTTTTAGAGTAGGTGACCTGGTCCTCCGCCTAATCCAGGACAGGAAAGGCTTGCATAAGTTATCCCCTCCATGGGAAGGGCCCTTTGTGGTCAGCAAGGTACTGCTCAATGGTTCCTACTACTAGATGGACATTCGAGACGGCTATAAGAAGAAGAAAAGCCGTAAGCGCAAGCGGAAGGTCGACGACACGTACGAGGAAACACTAGTACAGAACGACACATCGGAAACGGGCCAAAAACCCCTTCGGCAACGGAGAAAGGGTCCGTGTCCCCTATCCTGTCACTGATGTGAAGGCCTTCATCGGTAACGGAGGCAAAAAACCGTTTCCGATGAGGTCTCCATTTGGCAATGGTTGTGCGCAGACCTCCGTTGGTTTAGTTTTCCTACATCAGATACGGAGTTTTCCATCTACCCGTTTGCACTGAGTTTTTCTCATATTTCGGTTATATGCCATAATACATTAAAAGCTGATTGCACAATGCAATAAAACATTATTCAATTCATAACATAGAACAAATGCAATCATTACATTGGTATACAATAATATCACCGTTTTTTACAATTTGACTACAATCATATCCATCACACATTGGCATAATGTAATATCACCTATTACACTTTGACTACAATCATGAACTCTAAACCTATAAGCAACTAAAAGCCAGCCTTCCATCTTTGACTTGGAGCTCACCTTCTATGAGCTCTCGGTCGTCGCTGTACCCACTCCAAGACCAGTATCCACGAAATTTCCTTGCCTTAAGGTTTCTGGTTCTCGGAACGATACATTGGTACTTTTATGCAGTGTTGCCGAAATAAACTCCTGCGTGAAAGAAAAAAAACTATTAGCGAAATGTACAAAATACATCTGGATATTAAAAAAATCGGTGGCTATTTTCCAGCAACTGCTTTATTCGGTTGCCATTTTCGAGAAACTGCTAAGATCAACGGCAAATATCCAGGAACTGCTCTGTTTGGTGGCAGACAGTTCGCATTCCTTCCTTCTCTTCTTCCTCGTTCCACCCCAATCCCCCACCCGCCATGGACGACCGCAACAGAATAACAGAGACAACTACCGTCCGTACCCACGGCACCGTTTTGGAGGTGGTGTATACGAACGAGGAGCATACCGTGGAGCGGATCCTCAACAAGTACGAGGAATGGCTAGCAGAGGAGAAGCATCGGTTCATTGGCCTTGACATCGAGTACACCCGTGATCGTCGGCACATGGCTGTCCAGCAACTCGCCATGCGCCAGCATGCCCTCGTGTTCCACTGGTGCAAGTCCAAGAAGAATTGTCCAGAGTTGGGCAAATTCTTTGAACGCAAGAATATCACCTTCGCAAGCGTGGACATCACCAACGACAGCAAGGTGCTTTCTGCTGCCGGCTTCCACATTCCACCGGAGTACTACGTGGACAACCAACTCGTATACAAAATCAAGGGTGGAGACGAGAGGGACGGAATGGGTGATCTAGCGGCAGACCTCATCGACAAATCATACGCCAACATGAAGAAGGAGTTCCCATCCAACTAGCACAATTTTTGGGAGTGGATGCCGCTGCACAATGTTAACCTCGACTACGCAGCAATAGATGGGTACGTGACCTACGAGTTGTATCGCACGATCCTAACCTTGAAGGACAGGCTACGTCCAACATGGCAGGAAATGCTCTGCCCTAGGTGCAAGAATGCCCTAGGTGAATTGCAATAGGCTTTGGATGTCGGTGTTTAACTAGTTTGTACAGTTGCTGCTTTAACAATAAGTGTTTGTAATTATCAGAACATGTATATGTGAATTTGCACTAGGAATTTGTTTATGTGATGAAATGCTCATACGTAGAACCTAGTTCATCGGCATCACAGCCGGTCACAGAAAGATTTATACCTTTCACCCGGCGGGAGAGGAGGTGCAGGCCTCTGCCAGATGCGCTGAGATGCTACCAGCGCGCTGCGACGCAATCACCTCCTCCTCCTTCTCCTTCTCCTTCTCCTTCGTCGACATCCACCTCCTCCTCCTTCTCCAGATCAGACACCACCTACAGATCCTCCACCACCTCCAGATCGGCCACTTCCTCCTCCAGATGGGTTTTTGCTGGTAGATCCGCCGGAGGTGCTGCACCACCACCTCATGAATGACCTCCTCCACATCGGCCTGGCTCAGAAGAAGCCGGGCATCACCGGAGGAGGAGGGCGTCAGATGGTGGTGCTGCCGCATCATTAGCGGACGCATGGCCGCCTCTAGATCGACCTTCCCCTCACGAAGGGCTGCCGCTAGAACGGTGCTGCCGCGGCGGCTAGAGCCGCGGCCGCGATGGCCGGATCTAGAAGCGCCGACAGAGGAAGCCATTAGAGAGAGTGAGGAGAGTTGAAAGCCACAGTGTGCGGCGGCTAGGGTTGGAAGAGAGACAGTGAGAGAGTGATAATGAGACCGATAGTTTGCTAGAGCCGGCAGTATATATAAGCACCACATTGGCAACGGACATTTTATATAACTGTTTCCATTGCTTTTACACATAGGATACATATATATTAATAATAAAGATGACTAAACTACATACGGACTTGATAATGAAGTAAACGATTACATATATGCTACTACTAGCTAATGCTACTACTAGCAGCTGCTGATGAAGACTCGGGCTCGTCGTCGCTGTACACGAGTGCGTCCCTCCGGCAGAAGGTACCGTCGAAGATCTTGATGAAGAACCCGTTGTCGCCGTCGAACTCGAAGCACAAAATGTGGCCTTGCTCAAGCTTGTACGCTTGGGCGAATGACTTCCATCCCTGGCCGAGGTACAAATTCCCCCTGGCACTCACGGCCGTCTTCACCGCCCAGCTGCCGTTCTCGCAATCCTCCATCTTCAGATGCATGGTACCTGCCACCATGCCTTGGAGCTTCTGTGCGAACGCCCTCGGGAGCCTCAGGCGGCTCTCGATGCCCTTGTACAGGATAACCAAGAACTCGAAGCTGCGCAGCTCCGGGGTCATGTCTTCAGAGGACGGTGAGGGCGACACCGACAGCGTGGCATTGCGGCTGCGCCCCCTACCACGGCCGCGCCCTCGTCCACGGCCGCGCCCGCGCCCACGTCCACGGCCGCGACCGCTGATGGTACCTCTCGCCGGGGACATGTCTTAAGAGGACGGTGAGGGCGACACCGACGGCATGGCATTGCCGCTGCGCCCCCTACCACGGCCTCGCCCTCGTCCACAGCCGCGACCGCTGCTGGTACCTCTCGCCATGGATTTGGACGGAAGGGATCTGGCGAAGTTTGAATAACTGGAGGCGATGGACTGGGGCTTCAAAGAGACCGCTGCTGGTACCTCTCGCAATTTATACTCGCGGGTCTGCTCCGCGCACCTCCCCATCTGCCCATTCGCTAGCCTCCACGTATCAACATTTTCAACGGTTGGAAAATTCTATCCGTTACCATAGAGGCAAATATTGGAAACGGACAATTTTATTAACCGTTGCCAATATAATAAGTGACGGAGATTGGAAATGGTCCGTTGCCAATGTAGGCGGGCCAGGTCAGGTTTGTACGCACCGGCCGCGCGGAAAGCGCGATTCTCCGTCGCCTAACTCATGCCGTTTCCATAGAGGGGTATCCGATGTGTCGTTCTGTACTAGTGAAACCAAGCGTCCATGGAACATTGAGCAGCTACGTCCCTTTTACACTTAGCAATTTTTGATTGTAATAAGTATTATATGATTATGAAATAAAAGTCTGTGGTTTGCTCATTCCGTCTTGAGACCATGCCATCTTTTGTCTTTTCTTACAATCATATATCTGTCATGTCAAAAGTTACCAAAATTTTTGCTCCGTGCTAATGGTTCCAACTTTTTTGGCATTTTGCCGTCTACCGGCTAAAACTAAGCAAATAACCTTTGCACCGCCTAATATGACTATCTGTTTGTTTGTCTGTGGGTCTCCTAGTAATATGTCGTTGGCACCAACATGCCGGCTTTTGCCTCCGTGTCTAAACTAATTGGTATTGCACCTGGTTGGCACAGCTAAAGTAACTGAGATGAGGTTCCGCCAACATATGAAAAAGCTAAGCATATGAACACAGATACATTCTAAAGGCGGGCCACTTAACATAAGCCTACCACCAAGTATAGCATAAAAGTTGGCCCAACAAAGTATAATTACATCCCCAAATTAAGACAAGTTTTTCACGTCAACATTTTAACGCATCTACATGTTAAATTGTTTGCAGGAAAGGCCGCCTAGGGTGTTGCCGCCTTGGTTGGTGCCATCTCGGGGACTTGGGGGCTGACGCCGACATCCTGGGGGCTGGCTCCTCCATCCTGGGGGCTGCGCCTGTCAGCTGAGGTTTCCCCTTCGCCAACTACGGCGTCTCCGCCAACAGCTGAAGAGGCTCCGCCTGCTGCATGATGTGGATCGGGATGCTCCTTGTAGAAGGCGCGCGGGTCCACCATGTTGGCCACTCGAGTTGCGTAGCCAGAGACGAATGCCATCACTTTCTTCGGATCAATGGCGTTGCCATTTTCATCCTCTATGGGCATGAACTCCGTCACTTGGTGGATATCAGCTTCTGGGTACCAGGCGCTGCACAAGGAGAGTGCAACCTTGGCGGCACCCCGGGCGGCGGAGCGTAGCACGCTCTCATGTTCGTTGGCCACCTTCCTCAGCACCTCTGGCACCGCCTCGAGGACAACAGGATCGCTGCTCTCGCCCGGATCAAACTTGGCGACAAAAGCTTGGCCTGCACTGATGATGTCGGTGATCAGCTCACCAACTTTCAGTATGCGTTCTAGGCGGGGAGAGGTATCCTCCGCGTCGCTCAAGTTTGCCGGGGCTGCAAGGCAAAAAAATTCAAAGTTAAACAGGCAAAAGCAAGTATTTCCAAGGGTGCAACTGACAGGAAAGGAAGGGCAAAATGTTACCAAGGACATGCTCATGGACGGCGTTGATCTCGTCCAAATGGCCGGCAAGAGTATCCTCGGCTATTTGCACAGCCGTGGCATGTTTCTCTTGCTGCATTTGGGAGTTCCTTGTCACTTCGGCAAGGTTGTCGCTCAGATTCTTGATCTGATCCGTCAACTTGCTCACCGCGGTGGCATGGTCCATGTCCCGTTTCTCCAGCTCCTTGGCATGCTCCGCCTTCAACTTCATGACCTCCTGGGCCAGATTTGCAGCTTCGTTCATTAAGGCTTGCATGTCAGAGGAGCTCTTGAGAATATCTTGTGCAGTGTTTAACAATTCTACAACAACAAGGAAAAACTCCGGCTAAATACTTGTCGGAGGCATAAAGGAAAAGTTGGCAAAGTAATTTTGGCACCTTCATCTTTTTTGCGAGCTTCTTCAAGACTCGCAATCTAAGCGTCCTTCAACTCTAGTTCGTGCCGGAGTTCCCGGCACTCCTTGACCTTCTTCTCCCGGGCGGACAACAGCTCAGCATTTGAGGCCAATGTAGCCTACAAACAAGAACAAACAACACAGGTTAGCTGACATAGTCAAAGGACCACTCCGCCAGCTAAACAATCCTTTAGCCGCCAAAGTGCTCGGGGGCTGCGACTATGGGATATCTTATCTCAAGTTGTCCGTGAAGGGTGTCATGGAGTTTTTCCATGTGTGTGTACCAACTTTTGGTACCGTCACGCATGGTTTGGAGCGTATATCGCGCTTCCCTTGTTTCCCTGCCAAGTCCAGGGCCGGGATGGGAGGACGACCCGCCAAGGTTCTCTCCTGTTCTGTCCGCCATCTCCTGCTTCATGGCGATAAATCAGGCGACATCATTAGCCGAAGCTTCAGCTGTTTTTAACAAGGGCGGGCTGGCGGCAACCGTTTTACCCGCCGCCTTCTCCGCAGCCGACCGAGCAGTTCCAGTCACTGTCACCTTGTCCGCCATAAGAGTTCCCGGGCATAGAACCACGGGAATGTCGGCAGCAGGAGTGGCTGGTGCGGTTGCCGGGGAAGGTCTTGCCGGCTTGGTTCTGCCGACTGCCGCCTTCACGTTGGAGCGTAGCCTGGCCATGGTTGGCCTGGCCCTGTACAAAGGGGGTGCAAGCAAGTTAGCGGAGGAACAGCATAAAGATAGGCAAGTCAAGCGGGCGTTAGCTTACCGCTTTGTGGGGACATGTTCCCCCAAGGTCTCCTCCTCCGCCTCGGCGGTGACGGCTGCCTTCTTCCTCTTCTCCAAATCTCTGGTGGAGGGGTTGGCAGTTTTTCGCTTCTTGGTCTTGGCCCCAGGGTCATAATAGTTGGGGGCCAAGTCAGCGTCCGTCAAGGATCTCAGCTGAAGAATAATATCACGTCAGTTCGGCTGCAACTAAGGCAAATATAGACAAAAATGCACACAAGAACTTTGCCTTACCTCTGGGGCTGGGTTGTCGTGAGTAAACATGGCGACGCCTTCGGCCGCCTTTATATACTTCGGCTGGACAAGTTCTCTCAGCCGGAACAGCAGCACATCTTCGTCAAGAGTGTTGTTGCCTGTGTTGGACGCCTCCGCCTTGTATTCACAGATCTTTAAGGGGCGGTGGCGAAGTGGCATGATCCGCCTTGACAACCAACACAGGACGGTGTCAACTCCGTCAAGGTTGGGAGGGACCATCGTCTTGGTGAGGAACTCGATCCGCCTAAATGCTAGGCGGAGCTCCTCCGGCAAGTTGGTTGCCGCCTTCTCCGTCCAATAGGCCTGGTAGGTTGGCGGAGCGTTGACAAAGGAGGAATCCCCATCGTGTTGCCAGGTGCCGGGATATCCTTGCAGTAGAAGAATGTGCTGGTCCAGTTCTTCACCGACTCGATGTACGAGATCTTGGGGTACCAGTCACCTTGGCGGCAGTTGAAGGTAACACTGCCGCACGTTGCCATCACGCCGGCAGATATCGTTTGCCGGCGGCAGATAAAGCAATACTTGAAGTGCTCTACGGTAGGTGCTATACCTAAGTAGCCCTCAAATAATGCCTGGAAGCCGGCTAGCACTAGTATACTGTTGGGTGCAATGTTGTGTGGTTTCAGCGCATAGTGCTTGAGCACGGCGGAAAAGAAGGCGGAGGGAGGAAGCATCATACCGCGGAGAAGGTGGGATGCCAGAACGACTCTTTCTCCATCTTGGGGTTCAGGGACCGCCTCGTCTCCTGGCAGCCGCCAAAAGCACTACGACTGCGGCGGCAAGAATCCGCCTTCTTCCAGCCCCTTCAAGTATTCTTCCGTCAAGCATGACGGAAGCCAGTAGCGGGAGACCAAGTCAGCAACTTCCTCATCGTCGTTGGTGGCCTCGCCGGCGGGAACCTCCGGATCAGCCGTGGGCTCGGAATCCGCCGTCGCCATTGAGGGCAGAGGAAAGGAAGTAGGTGCTATAGTGGTTGCCGCTGCCGGCGCCGGAGAAGATGGTGGCGCCCCGCCCATATCCGTGGCGGGGAAAGAGGAAGACGACTGCGCGGGGTTCGTCGCCGCCGCCGATGAAGATCCGGATCCAGCCGCAGCCTTTTGAGCTGTTGTCGCCGTCGCCTCCGCTACGAAGCCCTGCTCGCCTGTGCTAGCCATCTGGAGGTGAATGCGCCGCTGGGAAATGCTCGCCGGAGTTGGGTGTAGTGAGAGGAGAGCTCGAGGAGAGGAAGCGGTGGTGTGAGCGCAGAAGTGGGGGATGGATCGGCGCCGCGGTGAATTTGGGGATTTTTATCCTCCCCTGCTCCGTGATTCGTGCGAGCAACGGCCGGAGCCACGATCTCCGCCACGTGGTCACGTCTCGCGAGAGGTGGAGGCGGCGCGCGCTGCCGTCGCCTCGATTTCCGCGTGTAGTGGGAAGGTAATCATGATACGGACGAGGTTCAAACTGTCGTGGACCCCGTGACGTCATCCGTCAACATTTGACGAGACTTGTCAGGTTGACAAGACCACACATGGAAGATTCCTGACCAGCAGTCAGGCCGTCTTTCCCATGTTGGCGGCGTTTGTTCCGACTACTTTAGACGGATCGCCGCTTACCTCAATTTTTGAATGCTTCAAGCTCTTCAGCCGCCTACAAAACAAGGCGGACGTCGCCGACACAAAGAAGATGGCGCCTAGAGAACTTCAACCCTTCCAGGGGCTAATGTTGGGGATATACCAACTAGGGGTATCACCAACATGGATAAATCCGGCTAGTCCCGGGTGGCCCGCAGTGGTGGTAAAGGCTTTACCTGTCGGGCGGCCCAGATAGCTGACGACCAAGGGTAGGCGGATGCCGGCAAGGAGGAGGCCCAAGACCGAAGCCCACGAAGCCATCAAGACTAAGGCGGTAGACGACATACTTGCCGGGTAGGTTTAGGACTTTGTATACTTGTCGGATACGTAATCTCCCTGTAACCCTGGGTCTGGCCGCCTATATAAGCCGGACCAGGGACGCCTTTAGGGCATCATCCAACTCATTGTAACCCGACCAAGGCTATTGCCATTATAGTGAGTTATAGCAGCACGTAGGAGCTCGCCACCGCTTTGAGATCCGAAGCTGGGTAATCCGCCTTGTTCGATCCTGACCTCGACGACGCTCCCTTTTACCCCCTCGGTCAACCCTCGGCTAGAGGACCCCCGTCTCCTATCTACGATGCCGATACGACGACAATGCTTGAATGACAGCTATCAGTGATGTCGTCTGCTTGGTCAAAGCCACTGCATCGTCCTAATAAAATGGATCTGACATGAGTACGGTGTAGATCTACTCTACCGTTCGGTTTTCGCACTGCTAGGAAGAGTTTTACCTTGGCTCCAGCCAGTGGAGATGATGGAGAGCCGGCGTCGTCGAAGATGAAGAAGAGGAGCTCTTGCCGTCCGTGGACACGACGGCGCGGATACCTCCAACAGAGCACAGCGTACAGCTGCAGCTGGTCCGGTGCCGGAAGCTACGAGCAGCCGCCGTTAGTGGAGGGGAGGTCGTGGATCCGGTCGCCGATCTGGTCACCGAGAGAGGAGCCGCCGGTGTGGATTGGGGAAAGTGTTGAGGTGACCCAAAAGAGAGGAGGGGGAGCTATGTATGGCGCGAAACAGGGGCGGGATTTCGCCGTCTCCCGCCTTCCCCGCGTGCGCGACGGTATCCCCATTTTGCAGCCCCACGGCCTGGCTCCAGAAAACTGCCGATTCGGCAATTCCTATCGGGCCTGACCCAGAGGTGCTTTAATGCCCGTGCCAGGCAAAAATCTGGTGGGATGGAACCAAACAAACAGCCCGGCTTTGCAGCCCACGGGCCTGTTTGGAGTTGATACTGGCTGCCAAACGCGCCCTAAAGGGTCCCCGAACACCTCAAGACGATGCCTCTTCTTCCTAGAGGCCTGGCATGATAACTAGGGCCCATACAAGTCCAGCCATATCTAACAGTTTTAGCCCAGCAAGCCCATTTCGTATTCCCTCGGATCAAAATAAGTATCACAGTTTTAAACTGAGATTATTTCAGACGATGCCTCTTATTCCCTCTGATAAAATCAAAGAAAACTAGTCATCGTAGCCTTGCTAATCCGTCTGTTGGTTTGTTTCACCTGATAGAGTGCGTGTGATTCAACAGAATATTTTTTTTTTGATAATGTGCATACTTGATTCATACTAACAAGATTACATCCAGGAACAAGAACAAACACGCACACGCGAAGGAAAGCGAAGAACAGAGGAAAAACAGAGAGAGACACTGCAGCACCAAACCAACTTCAACCTCGGCGACACCGAACGCGGCCGTCCTCCACCGTCGACGACGAAGCAGGCACCAGCCGCCGGCACCACCCCGGAGAACGGAGGAACTCCTTGCCCTGAGGCGTTGATGAGCCGCAACCACCACCATCCCCGTAGAGATGGATCTTCTACTCACTGAGGAACATCGGCCGGGGGAGGCCCCCGAGCACCCGCCGCTCCAGCTCTGGGGCCAGCGCCCCAGATCTTCATCCCGCACGCCACGATCCCCTGCAGCAGCCTCCTCTTCTTCCCTCTGCAGATCGCCCAGATCCGCCGCACCCGGATCCGGCCTAGAAGAACGGAGCGAAGGAAATCCAACGATTTCCCGGCTCCAGACAGTCGCACGCGAGACTGCGGAGCTCCATGGAGCGCCACCGCCGGAGAGAAGCCGCGCCGACACCACAAAACCAACCAGCACCACCGCCACCTCCAAGGCGCCACTGGCCGGACGCCCCACGAGCCCTACCCTATGTACACGCCGTGAGACGGGCTTCCCCCACCCTCCCGCTGCCGGAGCAGCCGACGGAGGGGGAGGAACCCACGCCTCACCGGCGGCGAAGGTGGATCGGCGACGAGCTCCCAAAAAACGCCTCTTCCGCACTGTAGCGATAAGAGGAGAAGGGGGAGCGGCCTTCTGCTGCGTTATGATTCAACAGAATAGGTACAGGCACAGAGAGTTAGTGTCAAAAGAAACGAAAAAGGCGCACATAGCTTCTGAAGTACTGATGTTTCTGTAGCAACAACATAAGTTAAATCGCTTGCATTTTGTTTTGACAAGCTAGCGATGCACATATGTGAGAAATTAACTTGTAGATGAAGTGTTATGCTAACAGACAGCAGCATGAGCATGACTGATCAACCAAGAGTCCAACACACATATTAGTCCGAAATCATATTAGTCTCGACTCTTTACCAAGCATGACTTACAAAATAGTGGCCTGGACACAGATATACCATGACTTGTTAGCGATAACTATGTAAACAGTTCTACATCTTTTAAGCATACAACTGGAAACGCTAATAGATACAGATGGACAGCTTCAGACAGGGTTAAGGTATCCTCAAGTTCCATGCGACATAACCAAATGGTTGGTTGCATCAGATACCATAGGACTTCAAATCACTCACATTGGCGAGGCAGGACCAACCGACGGTGAACCGAACCGTGCAGAAGGGAAGCTTGCATATACCAATACTCGCGGAGAATCTCTTTGGTGTCAAGGTTGTAGCACCAGATTCTTCGTACATATCTCCGTTTCTCTTGTAGGCCACCACAGAAAGTTTCAGCCTTCCGTCTTTCTCCACACACACAATGTGTCTGGACAGGGTGATGATACCTTCAGCTAGATCAACCCAAAACCTTCCATCTCGAGCATCAAGCAGTACAAGATCCTCGTCTATGCTGGTGGTACCGGAGATGACACGAATTCCCAAGTTTTTGGGCCATCCGCCCTGGATAAGCTCAGCGGAGATGATGGTGGCCTCGACCGCTCCGACGATAAGTGCGGAGGTGACCTCCAGTGAGCAGAACTTGCCGGAGCAAGTGCTACGCACAAGGTGACCTGCCCCGCCAGAATTGTCACATCCGAAATCACGTTCGTATACCAACACTTTGGAGATCAAATCTTTATCTTCAGGCTCTGTTCTGCCCTTCACTTTTAGTTCAATTTCCATGTCAACAGCGTCGGTAAACACAACTGCACGAGACGGGCCAGTCAACAGCAAAGAACCCTTCAAGCATCGTTTGTACTACTCGTTAACAAAGTATTTAACTACGTCAAGAAACAAAGTTGAAGGACATAGGCAACCCACATAATGACATAAATAAAATAAACATTGACCTCACCAAAGTCAGCCAAAGAGCATAATCTTATCCAAAGTTAAATGAAAATAAACATTAACCTCACCAAAGTCAGGTTCTAACACCTACTGTATGTCCTTGCAGAAGTAAAACGGGCATAACCATTGTTGGATAAAAACATTCCTATGCATGTCTATATATTTTCATTTCAATAGCTAGAGGTTGCAGACTGCAAAGTAGCCATTTCGGTATTTCAAGGTTAAATTAGACAAGGAGACACAGTATATTTGAAAACAATCCAGTGGCAACTTCCTCCCTCCATGAGCAACAAGAGAGTTAAGAAGAAAAACCTGTTCAGTGAGAAGTTGGCAGGCATCCCTTCCGCGTCTGAAGATAATGTTGCGATTATGATCCACAGCGTCTCGGGTGGCAACCAAGCCGTAGACCTCAAGTGGCCACTGGAGACCTTCATTAATCTTCTTGACTACTATGGAGAAGATCTGCAAGCAGGGTTTGACGCCTGCATGTGGTGGGGTGGGTTTGCAGGTGAAGAGCATGGCTCTCACGCACGCTGCAGCAAGCCAGCAGAGTCTCAGATCAGCACAGAAACCAAACATTAACTAGAGAATTCTGATACTACTCCGTACAACCTAATAGCTACTCCGTACAAGCAAGGGAACAATTCTATTCGAGGCATATGACAGGAAGAAGAAAAGCAGATCAAGAACCAGGCGAGTATGGGTTATTACTGTAGTCTCTGAAGGAGCCGAACTTGCCACCCCAAGAGGATTCCCAGTCGCGACGGTGCAGAGCCGGGTCCTTCTCCTCCACCAAGATCTCCATGGATGGCTTCCCTTCTTCCCCAAGTGGTCGATCTGAGAGCGAATCGGCCTGCTCATGTGGTGTTCGTGCAAATGCCGGCCCAGCAGCGTCCCCGACATGTTCCTCGCACCTGAAGGGGAACCAGAAACGAGCTCCATGAGTGGGGATAGTTTATCTCAAACAGTCCTAACTGAGTCGCCTCCTCCTCTCCCCTCAATCCCGATCAGTAAATCCGGGGAATAGAAGTGGGAGCCTTTCCATTCAGCCAAGAATCGAGACTCGCAACACCAAAGTGAAGGGAGAGACATCGTGGTGGTCGTACCTTGGAGGCGGCAGACAGCAGGGCCCTCTCTGAACGTTCGCCATCGGGCGGGGAGTCGTCGGCGGCCGGCGTGCGGGGAGAGGAAACGGGAGGGTTAAAATTTTGGTGTAGGTCGGCGGCGAAGGGGTAAAGAAATTTCAGTCGAGCAGAAACCCGATCGGTTTAATGGGGTATATTCTCAGTCGAGTTGAAATCTGATCCGTGTTCGCGTTCCTTTTCGCATGCTTATTCAGCATCTCCGACTCCGTATTAGTACCGTATTTGCTTTAGAAAGGGAAGAAAAGGGTGTCGGCGAGCATGTCCTCTGCCAGGGTGTCCATGGCTTCCGCCAGACCGCGACACGCCTTGATCGTTGAGCAGACGCGCAGATCAAAGCACGAGGGTTTTAAGCAGGAAATCGAGAACCCTCGTGTAGAGATCGAGTAACCTCGTCCAGAGATCAAGATCAACGGGAGAGGAGAGGACTGCTTGCCGCTGTGCACGTGAAGATATAGTTGGAAAAAATCGAACTAGTGTTAACTGAGTTTGAATCCGGACATTGTGTTTCCATACTTGTGTTCGGCTTGCATACGAGCGTATGAGTTTAATTGGGATTTTTTTTTGGGAACGACTATGTGTAAGGCGCCTTATATTTGGCATAACCGTAAGGCGTTAAGATAATTTTTATCAATCACCGAACTCATGCATGCATGCGCATGCGTGCAGGCCAAAACGCACGGGATTGAGAGATAGAATAGCACTCCTTTGCATGCATGCACAAAAATCCAAAAAAACTGATGTCATCCCGCATTAAATGCGAAACTCGAAAATTCAAAAAGTTTTTTAGCCCAAACCGTTTATCCGATTTAAGATCCGTTTTCACCGTTGGACTAGTCGCGACGAGATCTTCAAAACTAGATCCCATGTCGATATGTTTCGACGAAATTTTTTTTTGGCACAAAAGTTACCACCCGTAACATATAAGTTACCAAGGCTTGAATACATAAGTTACCCACCATATTAGCGATTAGTTTTTGGGTTGAAATAGAACCATTTTTTTTTTTGTTCTTTTAGATTTTTTATGAGATTTTAATTTACCACAACACTTTGAGATGGTAAATTTATCGTGTATATGTATTAGAATGATAACTGTCAATTTCATAATGAAACTACACATAAAAAGATGGGCATTGTGTTCGTAACTATTATTTAGATGACATGGTAATTACATCGATTTCGTGGTGTATAACTACATCATAAACATATGGATAACTACATAAGTACTGAGTGGGTAACTCGATCAATATTGGGTGGATAACTATTACCGAGAGAGTACGGTAACTACATTGATTTCGTGTTGGATAACTTCACGATGAAAACAAATGGGTAACTTTATCAGTACTAAGTGGGTAAGTCCATCAGTATTGGGTGGTAACTATTATCGAGAGATAAGGGTAACTATAACGATTTTGTGGTGGATAATTACACATGAAAGCATACATGGTAACTTTATTCATACTGCGTGATAACTATTATCGAGAGAGTAGGGTAACTATAACGATTTTGTGATGAATTACTATACATGAAAACACATGGGTAACTTTATCAATGCTGGGTGGTAACTTTATCAGTATTGGGGTGGTAACTATCACCGAGACAGTATGGTAACTACATTGATTTTGTCGTGGATAACTATACACAAAAACACATGCGTAACTTAATCAGTACTGGATGGGTAACTCCACCAGTATTGAGGTGGTAAATATTACTGAAAGAGTATGGTAAATAAATTGATTTTTGTGGTGGATAATTACACCATGAAAATACATGGATAACTTTATCAATACTGGGTGGGTAACTCAGTCAGTATTGGGTGGTAACTATTACCCAAAGAGTATGATAAACATGTGTAACTTTATCAGTATTGGGTGGTACACTATTGGAGTGTTAACTATTATTGAGAGAGTATGTGAACTAAATTAATTTTGTGGTGGATAACTAAACCATGAAAACACATGTGTAACTTTATCAGTACTAGGTGGATAACTTCATCAGTATTGGGATGGTAACTATTATCGAGAGAGTATGGTAAACATGCGCACAAACACAGCAACACGTCCACGGACACCAGAAAGACGTCCACATGTACTATCATCGATAAAAAATCGGACAGAAAAATGTTTTTTAAAACAAAATCTTGACAATACACACGAGCTAGTGACCTGAATGAGGCTGACAAAGAGTGATGGTTTGAAAAAGTCAGGAGCCTAGGTGAAAAATCGTCACATATTAGGACATGGGAGACTTGCACTGGGCTAGCAATTGTGGCTGACAGAAAAGCCCACCATAACTCCATCGGTACAGGGTGAGTAACTTTTACCGTGAAAGTATGGTCACTACATCGATTTTGTGGTGGATAACTATATCATGAACATATGGGTAACTCCATTAGTACATGGTGGGTAACTCTATCAGTACTGGATGTTTAACTATTAGCGTAAATGTATGTTACCTAGATCGATTATGTGGTCGATAACTATATCATGAACGTAACTCTATCATTGCTGGATGGGTAACTTTTACCGAGAGAGTAGGGTAATTATATCGATTTCGTGGTGGATAAATATATCATGAACACATGGATAACTCTAGCAGTACTGGGTGGTAACTTTAGCAGTGTTCTGTCGGTAAATTTATCAGTACAGAGTGGGTAACTTTACCAGTAGAGAGTGGGTAACTCCATCAGTATTGGGTGGGTAATTCCACCAGGACAGGGTGGTTAACTTTATCAGTACGAGGTTGGTAACTCCATAAATACTAGATTGGTAACTTTATCGGTACTAGGTAGGTAATTTTATCAGTACGGTGTGGGTAACTTTATCAATACTAGGTTGGTAACTTTTTCAGTATATGGTGGGTAACTTTACCGATAGAGTAGGGTAACCACACAAGCCCCGAGCAGTAGTTGCCATGCACGTCAGACCACCCGCTGCTGCCAACCTCCGTCAAGAGGGCTAGCAACCACGTTGGCACCTCATACCGCCATGGTCGCCCCTAAACCATCGGCCACTGCAAGCGCCGTCGCGCCGCTTACCCACAATGTGCAGCCTCGGCCACAACACCTCACGTCACGCCGGAAGCCAACACGGGGCAACGGATCTGTGCTGCGGCCACCTCATCGCGCCACTACCACAACGCCATCCATGGAGACGTCGTTCTGATCCCGCGTCAGATCTACGCACATGCGCCATGACCCATGTCGCCACGAGGCAACACGGCACACACGCCACCACATGGCCCGCAGCGCCTCTAGCTCCAGCGACCCACGGCTCCAACCCAAGGCCATCGACTCAGCATCCCCATGCCCGACAACCGTCGCCCCCACGAGCCGGTCATCCACCATGAAAACACATGGGTAACTTGATGATTACTGGGTGGGTAACTCCATCAGCATTGGGTGGGCAACTCCATCCGTATTGGGTGGTAAGTATTACCGAAAGTGTATGGTAACTACATTGATTTCGTGGTGAATAATTACACATGAAAACACATGGATAACTTTTTTTTGCGTGAGTAACATTTGCGGGAACAATAAGATATTGAGTACACGCTAGTATTATACTTAATCTAATTATAACTAAATCTACTACAAACGTGGAACACTAGCATGTATCTTCCTATGTACCCTATACATCTATCTCAGTACAAGCAAATATCAGCAAAATCTCTCCATCTAGCTTCAAAACATGTGGCAATCATCATTAACAAATCTTGCATATTCAACAAACATCACATACATCCCAAAATCCTCTCTCTCACTTGACAGGTACTAGTACTACGAGACCAAAGAATCAGAGGATCAATGAAGTTAGTAAGTACTAGTGGATCAACGAGCTTGTTTTCCAAGGAGTAGTCCAAGCAGCTCGTCATGCCGAGCAGGCCTGACTGTATTAACTAGCTGGGTTGTGGAATCGACAGCAGCAGTAGCGCCAAGCAGTACTAGTGCCATATCAACCACAAAGGAGTACAGGAGAAAATCGGAATGGAAGTGAGAGATCGGGCCGGCGTTTTTCTCGGTCATGAACTGTGGCACTGACCTGCAGTCTGGGACTGCGGCTGACCAGGAGTCGGAGATGGTGGCTAGCCGGGAGCCGGAGCCGGCGTGCTTCAGCGGCCGGTCTGCACAGCGGTTTGCTTCGGCGGCCGGTTTGCACGGGTGAGGATTTGACCACGGTAGTGTGAGTGGAGGACAGGTGGAGGCGACCCTTCGGCGGCGAGCGGAGGAACAGGGGACGAGTTGTGAAGGGTCGTGGCAGCGGCGCATCGCCGTGACGACGAGCTCCATCGCGGGCTGCTCGGCAGGGAGCCGGGAGCTAGCAGGCGCCTGATGCAGCACGGCTAGGTGGTCAGTGGAGGGCTCCGTTTGGCTGAGGAGGAGTCGACGTTTCGGCGGTGAGCGGAAGAACAACAGGGACGAGCTGAGGAGGGTCGTGGCACCGGGGCCTCGCCGCGACGGCGAGCTCCAGCGCGGGCTGCTCGGGAGGGAGGCCAGAGAGCTATGGGTGCGGCTGCTCGGGAGGGAGGCCGGGCAGCTACGGATGCGCGGAGCAGCGCGGCGGGCGGCTCGCCGGCCGGGTGCGGAAGAAGATGGGATCGGGAGGCTGAGTCGTGTGCGCGAACGAAGTCAACGGCGAGTAAGTGCGTACAGATTCGCCAACCAGCAGGCGCCTGCTGATTAGATTTCCGTTTTTTTTTTGTTTCAAACAAGTTTAATTGGGATTTGACATTATAAAGATTGATTCATACTACTAATTCGGATCCATAATAAGGGGGTGTTTGTTTAGACTGTGCTAACTGTGCAGGAAAAATTGATGTGCAGAGAAAACTGTTGTGCATGGAAAGCTGCTTTTCAGAGTTTCACTGTTTAGCGACTTGGCAGGTTGTCTATCTGTGTGAGGAATTGTCTGAAATACCCTCAGAGTTCCGAAAACATATGTTTTTACTAATTGAAGTGTACAAGCTATCACTATAAAATATCAGAAATACACGACAATAAACACAACAAATAATTAATAAGATATAGATTTATCCAAAATAAATGTCTGTACCATTACACAAATAAGATATCGTCCATAATAGATATAGATTTATCCAAACTACATGTCAATGACGTTACACATAATAACTTAGCTAGCACAAATCAATCATCTTCTTCTAGCATTGAACACTGCGGTAGCAATGCGTTCACGCCTTGCTGTCATGTCATTGGTGTTTGTTCCACTCAGGGCGGTATCACCGACTAATGTTGTTAACTGCCTTTGGACGTAATTCTCATCTTCATTACATCGATCAAACTGTTTGTCACGTAAATGGGAGTCTCTAATAAAATTGTGAAGCGCTATGCAAGCGAGGATAATTTTTTTGTGTGTAACCGAATCCGTAAGATGGAGTATACTTTAACATGCGCCACTTGTTTTCAACATACCAAAGGCGTGCTCAATAGCATTCATAAGCGATGAGTGTAGATAATTGAAAAGCTCTTCCTTTTGTGGTGGTTACCCTTCTTGACGAAAATCTGGTATATGGTACGTGTGGTTCTTAAAAGAGCTAAGAATCCCTTTCTATTTGGATAACCAGAATCAACAAGGTATTATGTATCTGCGCATAAAAGGAAAACTGAATAATCAGAATCAAACAAACAACAATGCATTTGTAGTAAAGTCATGTGAATAATCTTAGAGAATATTACCACCAGGAGGGGTCAGGAATTCTAATGGATACTCCTCAATGCTTCTTTGTAGAATGTGTGTATCATGTGCCGAACCAGGCCATCTAGCAACATCAAGAGTGAATCTCCGATCAAAGTCACATATCGCTAGCAGATTCTGTGATGTGTAACAATACCTTCCGGTGGGGATAGTCTTCTCATCTTCATCGACTTCTAACGGGAATGGCGAGCCATCTATGGCGCCAATGGCATTTTTGAAATGAGGGCCAAAGCGTGCATCTTGAAGTCTTGGACGCACATCCGTGAAATTTCAATATGCTGGCTTTATGTTATCCTTACCCAACTTGTACAAGCAATTCAAAACCATGTGGAACTTACTGTTTGTTTCAGTTGAACAACTAAAATGGTTCTGAACTTGTCTAAATGACTGGGACCCTCCAACCATCCATAAAAAACATAGCTAGACATTCAACAGATGACATTTCTTTGGTTGACTCTAACCCATAGCTAGAATTTAGAAGGTTGTGCAAGCGATGAAACACATATGGGTACAACACAACCATGTCACGCGCCAATCCAAGAAGATGACCGCATCCTTTCAATTTCTTCATCACGATCATTTTGCTAGTAATTTCTTTATCGGGCCTGGGAGTAGATGGCCTACACCTCAGGGTGGCATTTTTCTCGTAAATTCGTCAAATGACATATCCAAAAGGAAAAAATGCTCCAGTCGCCGCCGCAGGTTGCACCCAAGGAGGTGCTTTCTCTCTTACTGTTCAGACAGATACACAAAGTTCGTAGAAACAAGACATGTAGTCTTCTTAGAGGACGAAATGATGAGGGAGCATGGTAGCTCGGAAAATTGATCTTGAGGAGAAGAGGGTGTGTGTACCTTTTCCGATGATTCAGGAGCCATTTTTCGCACTACCTGTTGTACCTGCACCGACAATTCCCGAGGATGAGGTGCAAGCACCTGTTGTAACTCCACCCGTGACAACTATGGGTGAAGATCCGGAACCTGTCCATCAGGAGCCGACTGAACCCGATGTTGAGCATGAAAGGGAGGTGCAGCAGCCACTTCCATAGAATGAGACCCTTAGAAGGTCTAAAAGAGCTAAGAAATCAGCTATTTCTACTGATTATAAAGTTTACAATACAGAATTAGTTCATATGAAAAATGATCCCACTTCTTATGAAGAAGCCATGAAAAGCCCTCACTCATTGAAATGGGTGGAGGCAATGGAAGAAGAGATGAAATTGATGAGTTCCAACGATGTTTGGGACTTAGAAGATATTCCTAAAGGAGCCAAAATAGTAGGCTGCAAATGGGTATACAAAACTAAGTATGACTCAAAAGGGAATGTAGAAAAATATAAAGCCCGACTTGTGGCAAAAGGATTTACACAAAGAGAAGGGGTAGATTACAATGAGACATTTTCACCAGTCTCATGTAAGGATTCCTTCAGAATCATAATGGCACTAGTTGCACATTTTGATTTAGAGTTACATCAAATGGATGTAAAGACGGCATTTCTAAACGGGGATTTAAAAGAAAATGTTTACATGAAACAACCCAAGGGTTTTATCATGGAAGGCAAGGAAATATGGGATGCCGCCTGAAGAAATCCATTTATGGATTAAAGCAAGCCTCTAGACAGTGGTATCTAAAGTTTAATGAGACAATTAAAAGTTTTAGATTTAAAGAGAATGTTGAGGATAACTGCATTTATGTAAAGTTTTAAAATGGGAAATATATTTTCCTAATCTTGTATGTGGATGATATCTTGCTTGCTAGCAGTGATGTTAGTCTACTACAAGAAACAAAGAAGTACTTATCCTAAAATTTTGATATGAAAGATCTTGGTGAAGCATCATATGTTTTGGGCATAGAAATTCATCGAGATAGGGAAAATGGAGTTTTAGGACTATCGCAGAAGGCATATTTTGAAAAGGTTCTTAAAAAGTATAATATGCATAAGAGTAGTGCCACACCTGCTCCTATAGTCAAGGGCGACAGTTTTGGGAAATTCCAATGTCCCAAGAACCAGTACGAGATCGATCAAATGAAAGGAGTACCATATGCTTCAGCTGTTGGAAGCTTACAGTATGCACAAGTGTGCACTCGCCCTGACTTAGCTTTTATCACCGGAGTACTCGGTAGATATCAAGATAATCCAGGCCCAGAGCACTGGAAAATGGCAAAGAAAGCATTGCGTTATGCGCAAGGCACAAAGGACCTCATGCTAACATACAGAAGATCTGATTCCCTAGACATAAGAGGGTATTCAGACGCAGATTTTGCAGGAGACAGAGATGATAGAAAATCCACGTCAGGATACGTGTTCACTCTCGCTGGAGGGGCTATTTCGTGGAGAAGCTCCAAACAGTCAATAGTTGCATCGTCCATGATGTATGCAGAATTCATAGCAGCTTATGAGGCCACAGGGCAGGTGATATGGTTAAACAAATTTATACCCGACTTGAAAGTGGTAGATTGCATTGACAAACCACTAAAGATGTACTGTGACAACCAGCCCGCAGTATTCTATGCTCACAACAACAAGTCGAGTAATGCTACCAAACCAATAGAGATAAAGTATTATGTTGTGAAAGATAAAATTCAGGATCAAACTATAAGTCTCAGCATATAAGGACAAAGGATATGCTTGCGGATCCGCTTACGAAAGGCTTACCACCCAGCGTGTTCATGGAACACGTAGCCGGCATGGGTTTAATGGGAAAGCATATGATTCCTGGATCATAAGAGGCCCAAAAGGAACAGTAATTGTTTCAAAACAGAGAGGTATATTGTAGCTGTCTGATTCTATCGGCAATTGAGCTGTGACGATGAAACATGCTCTATGTACTGATCTGTGATGAAACGAGTAAAGTATAAAGTCCATATTTAAAAGTGAAAGGTTAGATCAAGGGGGAGAATGTTAGGTTGATCTCCGACCCGTGCGAGTCCAACGGCCGCACGACCTTGATCCGCGCCCTGATCGGGGGCGCCCAACCGAACCAATGGTTGGTGGGCCCCTGTGACCTGCGCTATATAGAGGGTGGGGGCCGGCAGCGCGTAGTATGAGGTTCACCGCGTGCTGTACAACCCCACCGACACATCCCTACCGATCTAGGGTTAGCGCAGAGCTCACGGGAAGCACCACTGCCGCCGCCGCCACTCACTGCCATCGCTGGCCACCTCCACCATGGCCGGCACGTCGAGCGCATCCGCGCAAGGAGAAGGTACACGTCCTTCTCCCCATCTATCTATTCTACCGGTAATGATCTAGCCTGGAGATCTTGCGGATGTAACATAATGTTAGGTTGATCTCCGACCCGTGCGAGTCCAACGGCCGCACGACCTTGATCCGCGCCCTGATCGGGGGCGCCCAACCGAACCAATGGTTGGTGGGCCCCTGTGACCTACGCTATATAGAGGGTGGGGGCCGGCAGCGCGTAGTACGAGGTTCACCGCGTGCTGTACAACCCCACCGACACATGCCTACCGATCTAGGGTTGGTGCAGAGCTCACGGGAAGCACCACTGCCGCCGCCGCCACTCACTGCCATCGCTGGCCACCTCCACCATGGCCGGCACGTCGAGCACATCCGCGCAAGGAGAAGGTACACGTCCTCCTCCCCATCGATCTATTCTACCGGTAATGATCTAGCCTAGAGATCTTGCGGATGTAACATTGGTATCAGAGCAGTTCTAGGTTCTAGATCTTTTTGGTAGTAATCAAATCACAGAAAGTTTTCCCATAACCCTAATCAAAAGAGGGCAAAGAAAAATCTCACCGGAAGAGCCTCGGGCTCGCCGGAAAAGAGCCCAGAAGGGCCTCGGGCTCGCTGGAATGAAACACCGCGGCCAAACCGCTCGACGGCGGCGCGCTCACCGCAAGGGGAACGCGCGACCGACGAGGGGGGTGGTAACGGCGCCACAGAGAGAGCGGCGTGCGCCACTCGCCGCGTTGGGACCTTGCGGGCGTCGCCGGTGGGCGCCGCCACTTCACGGGCTTGCCGGGCGCAAGGGGGCAGAGGGGGCACAGCCGCGTCTCCTCCCTGCCACAGGAGGATGGAAAGGAGGGGAAAGGGGAAGGGGGTGGCGCGGCGGTCTTCGGCGCCGTCTCCGGCGGGCCGGCTAGCCGGCGGCGCGACAGAATCCTAACCCTAAAAAGAGCTCGGGACAGAGTGAGAAAGGGGCAGAATGCGGCTAGGGTTTCGGCTGGGGCCGGTGCGCCCGTTTTTGTGTTGGTGAAACGCGCGGAGAGCCATCCGATCTTATCGGACAGCCACGATCGTCCGGCGCTGGCAGTACAGGCCGTGGGCCGTTTCGTGTTTCTAAACGGGCCATGGGCCACGTCGCTCGCTCCCGATGGGCCACGTCTACGTCGCCGCGGGCGACAGTTAAATATCGGCCGCTCAACAGGCCGTGGGCCGAGCGGGCCGCACAGAACGAGTTCAGGGTAGTGGTGCTGTCTAGTGCCATGATGGCATCGATGGCAACCTGGGGAAGGTATTCGCTTCGATTTACACCGTGGACATGTGTTGGCGGCAATTTCTAGAGCGTGCACATGAGACACTCACTCTAGTTCCACCGGTGAGCCGACAATGGATGTGGTCGGTATCATAAGGCCTCATTTTCTGTATCGTTGTGCTTGCTGGTGGTGCTTGGTCACCTTGTTTGGTGGCTTTGGTTTGTATGTTCGTTGTAATTTTTTTGGCGGTGTTTGTTGAATAAATGACATAAATGAAAACCTTGTATGCATCTCTACGATGTAGAGGCCAGTATTCTCTCTTTTTGAAATAAAAATAGTTTAAGCACTTCATCAAACATGACTTTTAGATACTTTTTTTTAAAGGAAGGACTTCTAGATACTTGACTTAGCATAGACTCCTAAACAGTTTGGACACTTGACCTAACAAGACTTGTTAATCCGTGCATAAACAGTTTGACATCTTTAACATACTACTGGAAACGCCAAACATGAAACATATAGAGTCAAACAAACTATTCAGTTGCCATCATACTTCAGTTCAAACTTTGTTGCCGCAAGGGACCAACCAAGAATGAACATCACCGTGCAGAAGCCAAGGTTGCAAGTACCTATACTCGTGAGCGAAAAAGAGATTTACAAGGGCATATGGCGCCAGGGGCAAATCTGGTCCGTCCGTTTTGTCCATCTGACGGACCAGATTCATCGTTAACTGACGGACGAAAACGGACCGGTCCGCGGCGAATCTGATCCGTCGGATGGACGAAATGGGCGGACCAGATTTGCCCCTGGCGCCATATGCTCTTTGCTCTTCGCCTGAACTCAACACGATCTGCTGCACAGATACCTGCCTCCGAGTAGGCTTCTACAGAAACCGCGAGTGTCCCGGCACGTCGCACACAAACAACACTCCTTTGAAGGGTAATATGACCATCTGGATCCACAAGCATTGGTCCATCTCCAGAATCAAGGAGCACAAAATCCTCATCTATGCCACCAGTACGGGAAACCACACGACCTCCATACTCATCAGGCCATGATCCTTGAATAATGTCAGCAGAGATTACAGTTGCTGCAACCGTGCCACCAAGCAGAGCGGAGGTGATCTCTAGCGTGCAAAAGTTACCGTCCCAACGACGACGGACAAGATGGCCGGACTGTCCAAAACCATGTCCATATACGAACCGCTGAGCCATGAATGTTTCATCTTCAGACTCTGTCTTGCCCTTCACTTTCAGTTGGATTTCAAAGTCAACAGGGTCGATCAACGCAATCGGGCGACACGGGCCAGTCAACTGCAAGAATGGATCCTGCAAGCGTTGTTGGTAACGAATCAGGTTCAAAGGATTAGGTTATGTCAGTGCCAACAGCAAGAGAATTAGTGAGAAGAAGAAAAAAATACCTGAGGGGTGAGAACTTGGGGGTCATCCCTTGTGCGGCTGAATAGAAGGTTGCGATTGTGATCCACGGTGTCTCGAGCGGCAACTAAGCCGTATACCTCCACCGGCCACCTGATTCTCCAAACTTCGTTCTCCATGACTTGGATGGAGAAGATCTGCAAGCAGCTGCGGAGGCTAGCATGCGCTGGGATGGCTCCATATGTATAAAGTACGGGAGTCACAAACGCTGCGACCAGACAATGTGAAAGATTCAACTGATCAGCTCTTGGTCATATTCATAGAAATCTAAAACTGACACAAAAAATCCCCTTTGTAGTTAATTACTAAGTACTAGAAAGCAAAAAATAAGGTACGCATGAGCCAAGCTACAAGGAAGAATGTAACCTGCTTGAGACGTAACAGTAGAGTAAGAATAAAAGAAGAGCATGAATCAGAGAAGTAGCTTACTGCAGTCTTGGAAGGAACCAGAGGAGCTGCCCCAAACGTCTTCCCATAAGCGACGGTATTTAACCATGTCTTCTTCCTCGTCCTCCAACATCTCGCTGTGTGATCTGCCTAGCCCAACCTGCTTGGGACTAAAGATTGTGTTCTTATTTGCTCGTCTGTCGACCATACCATGCATCGATTTTTGTGTTTCTGTATCATCAAGTAGTTGCTCTGAGAATGAATCAGCTAGTTCTTCCATCGTTGGTGCTGATGGTGGCTGAGCTCCTCGGAGGACGACCGGTGGTGGCGAGAGGAGAACCCTCCTGTTATTGTCGGACCTGTGGCCAGTGGCCGGCGGTGGCGTCGATCTCTTGCCGGTGCTCTGTGGAACGATTCGCTGGAGAGAGGAAAAATTGTGACTTGTGAGAGCCCGTTTGTATGTACTACTGTCCACGCTCGAATTCAGCTGTTTAACCGGCACGAATACCAAGCGGTATCGGCACCAACTCGGAGTCCGCGCGCGACGTCCGTTTTCAGCAGATGCGGGAGCAGGAGACGCTGGTCGGCGGCATGCAGGTCAGTGGTACCCGGCCGTCCTCTTCCGTTTCTCCTCTGTCTCCGGCTGTTCTCCTAAACGGTGGCTGGGTTTTCGTTGTACGCAACGGCAATGTCGTAGGTGCCGGAGCTGCTGGCTGGGATTATGGGAAGGTTGCTCGTGCACAAGATGCGCCCAGAAAAAAAAATGCCAGACACTCGAAATAGGTTTTCGCCCCGCTTTATAAATAAAGCCACACGGCCGAACCGATACAAAGTGTTGAAGAAACCCTCTTACAAAGCAGATCAAAGATACAAAATAAAATAGGAGTAGACATACCCCTCCCAGAAACTCCCAGACAACCGACAAGGGGTCACCAACATGCCTCCTCGGGAACACACTGAATCCCAGGCATGTTTAAACGGCATCAGATCTCTGAATGCCATGATCATCTTCGCACTCTAAGTCACTAGTACCATGTACGCTTCTGTGGATTGAAACACCTGAAAGCAAAACGAGATCCAGAGAAGGCAAATGTTCGGTTCCATTGGGATAAAGTAAACCAAACGACCCGTACGTCCTCACAGATCCTGCGCACTGTACAAACAAACACGGGAAAAAGGAAGCAGCACAACAATTGTAGGAATGCCATACACCGAATTGTTAGGAATGAGATCCAACAACACACAACGTTTAGAGTATAATCAAGAGGCCCATCATGTTCATTCAAAGTATGATTCAAACAAAGATCGACCGGACACATTTATTCGATGCTGTGATTCGGACAAAAGGCACTCATCCTTGCTCTTTCACAATGCGAAGCAAAACCAGAGAAAATAAATATACAGCCGAGAATTCAAGTGGCCAAGGAAAATCATGCGAGTTTTGCGTCAGACCATTATATGTACAGAAAGATAGTGCTAATGGAACCAGAAACATTAGCTGTTACTTTTCACTGCATTCAATCAGGCACCATGTTAAGAGTAAATGCACATGTTCTGAATATAATACGTGCACTAAGCAATTGTAGTAGATCCGTAGATAAACACATTACAAATTGTCCAAACACACATTAGTATTCTGCATATATTCAATAGAGAGCAAATATCAAATAGAGGTCCACAGCTGAATCCTAATCTTAGTATTTTCTTAAAAAGAGTGCATGATTTAGCCCAAGAAACTGATATTTCCCTTGAGAAACAATCTTCGCAAAAACAAGGATCCAAAGAACAGGGTGCGATTCTTCAGACTACTTGCAGCCCGGATGTACTACTCTTAGAAGTGTTTTAGAAGATACCCAGTCATGCAAGGGGTGTACGGAAACGATCCGAAGATGTCAGATAAGTAATCTTCTGGATGTAATCTGCCAAGATACTGAAATTTTGAGCTATACAAATGATAAGCAACTACTATTGCTCTAGACGATGCTAACCCCAAGAAAACAACCTCTTTGTAGGGGTGGAACCCAAGAAAGACATATCTGTTGAAACCTCCGTGAGCATCTTGCATATTCACAACGTTATCGTCGTCGGAGTCCCAGTTTAAATTTTCTCTGTTGTTGCCATATATACATCATTGCCGTCATCTAAAATCCAAGTTTTGTCAAATCTCTTAAGATTGATCAACCCGATAGTTCCGAATGCCTGAAGATCAATTAATATGGTGCTTGGACACCCAGTTTACCCGTTCACTTGATTCCACGAGAGTCCAAATGCGAAGTCGAGATCTATCATGCATTGTTGCAAAGTACACCCCATTCTCTGATTTCCCAATGTAAGGTTGCCCTTTGGATTCCTCAACATCTATTGGTGTTTTTGTTACTCGATACTTCCCGTCTGATAAAGATAACCTGCAAGAATGTCAACTCATTCATAACGAATGCTAAGAACGTTTCCATGCTGTAGAGCTAACTAGTGCAAGAATTAAAAATGTGATTTTGCAAAGACGCCCTACAATGTATATACCTCATAACAAATGCACCACCAAAATGCACGTAGAGTGATCCTTTCCAATATACACCGCATGTACATCTCGGACCTGCCCACCCCGAAGTTCTTGACTCTAATGGATCTACTAGCATATTAGTCACCGTCTCCCCAGCCACGGCTTCACGGACAAAGGACCTCTTCTTCCACTGCCTTGTACGGGATGAGAACACATTTAACGTCCATGAGGATGGTGGGCATTCCATCCGATCATGTGGGTCTTCTTCTTCCTCGGGCTGTTCTGGCGATGAATCCTTGGATTCGTCTTCGGAATCTTCTTCAGACTCATCGCTTGGCTCCCACGGGTTCAGGACCACCTTCTCAGGCTCCTGCGGGACGGAGAACACCTCATAGTGCAGCGGCGCGGCAGGATCAAACACAAGGTACGGATCGCAGCCGACATCCTCCCAGGGAAGATCTTCCCAACGCCTAGTTGCAGGGTTCACCACGCAGAGAGTCCTCAGGTCAGAGTACATCAGGAGCCCGTTGCAGTGATCCAGGATCGGTTTAGAGCCACCGCCGTAATGGGGCAAGAAGCTGAGATCGCCGTGGATGGTCGCGGGAAGCTCCCACGTCGAGGAAGGGCGGGCGAAGAAGCGCGGCCGCACGTGGTCCCCGTAGTTGAGGAAGAGTCCACGCACCGTACGCGGGAGGACGTTGGGGAGCAGCAGGCCGCGGGCGTCGACGACGGCGTGCCATGCCCTGCAGACACAACGGGACGCGGCGAGGTCGCGCGGCGGGAGGCGGACGAGGATGTTGTTGGAAATAGCCTTGTGTGTCCAGTCGACAAGTTCCTTCGAGTGTGAGGAGTCGACAAGTGTTCGAGTCAGGAGGACTCGAGTAGGTAGCCCAGTCGGAGGTTGTTCTGACTGGAGGTAGTTTCCGGGTACGTGGAGTCGAACTCTCGACTCCTACCCGAGGAAGTGTCGAGTGACGGAGTTGGCCTGTCGACTCCGGCTCGTGGACACGTCAGCGCGGGTGTTGGCGGTCTGGAATCTGCTAGGAGGTTCTAGAAGCACAGGTGTCCTGGACACCTGTGTGGCCCGCGCGTAGTGGTGTGACACCTGTCCCTGTGTGGATGGGTTCGCCACGCTGGCTGGAAATATCTAGCCAGATATTTGTAGGAATAGTGTTTACCCTATAAATACCCCATGAATAGAAAAATGCAAAATTGAGGCAAACCATTTCTTTGGCACACACTCCCCTCTCTCTCTCTCGAGCAAGAAGTCTCACGGGCAACAGTTGGTATCAGAGCCTGTGTTCTTGAGAGATCTCACCGGAGATGGGCGAAGGAAAGGCGCTCATGCCGGCGGAGGTGAAGGAGGCCGCGAGCACGCTGGCAGTCCAGCGTGTTGTGCGGGAGGCCGGTAGTTCGTGGCCGCTGCTCACGCGGTCAAACTACGCGGACTGGGCGCTGCTCATGCAAGTGAAGCTTGAGGCACGCCGTGTTTGGTCCGCCGTGCACGATGGCACGGAGGAGCGCGAGACGGACCGGGCAGCACTCGAGTACGTGCTGCTCGCCGTTCCGCCGGAGATGATCTCCACACTGGCGTCGAAGAAGACGGCCAAGGAGGCGTGGGAGGCGATCAAGACGATGCGGGTCGGAGATACCCGTGTCCGGGAGGCGAAGGCGACTGCGCTCAAGAAGCAGTACGAGGCCATCAAGTTCGGCGACGGCGAGAACATCGACGACTTCGCCATGCGGATGTCGTCACTCGTGTCGCAGCTTGGGGTGCTCGGCGTCACCATCACCGAGCCAGACACAATCCGTAAGTTTCTCTCGGTCGTTCCCACGAGGTTCTCGCAGATGGCATGCTCAATCGAGACCTGCTCGACCTCGACAAGCTCCCCATGGAGGAGCTCATCGGCCGCCTCAAAACGGCTGAGGAGCGACATGAGGCGGAGAAGCCGGAGGCCAAGCAGGCTGGGAAACTACTCCTCACGGAGGAGGAGTGGTTCTCTCGGATGCGCCTGCAGGATGGAGGTGGATCCTCCAGCCATACCGGACGCGGCGGCGGCAAGCCGCGCGGTCGCGGTAGAGGCAACTCAGCTCGTGGAGCTGGGAACCCTGGCACGTCGAAAGACACGTGCAGGTACTGCGGAGTCGCCGGCCATTGGGTGCGGGACTGCCGCAAGAAGAAGCGCGAGGAAGCACACCTCGTGCGCGCAGAGGGTGCGGAAGCACACCTCGTCCGTGGCGGAGACGATGAGATGACAGCGCACTCCTCATGATGGAGACCTGCACCATCGCGACTGCCCCACAGCTCCCTGCTTCGACTCGCCAGGCGGAGTCGAGCACCTCGGAGGCGGCACCCTTGTCTCGACCGGTGGCAGAGTCAGCGACTCGACCGGTGGCAGAGTCGGAGGGATCGTCGACTCCTCCGAAGGAACTCGCGCCGATCCAGTGGATCGCGGAGTGGGACATGTTGACTCGGGAGGAGTCGACAGCATCGTCGAGTCAGGAGGACTCGGCAGGATCGTCGAGTGGCAAGCACTCGACTGCCCCAGCTCGGGAGGAGCTGGGCTCGGCGACTCGAGGGAGTCGGCCGTCTCGGGTCGCAAGGATCCGGGAGTGTCGAGTCAGGAGGACTCGACAGCCTCGTCGGGTGGAGAGCACCCGATAACTCGTCGAGTGGAGAGCACTCGACTGCGTTGGCTCAGGAGGAGCTGACCATGGCAACTCGGGAGGAGTTGGCCACCCGGCTCCAGCAGCCGGGAGTGTCGGGTCGCAAGGACTCGACAACCTCGTCGGGTGGAGAGCACCCGACATCCTCGTCGAGTGGAGAGCACTCGACTGCGCCAGCTCGCAAGGAGCTGGCTGACCCGACTCGCAAGGAGCCGGTCCTCCTCATGCTAGAGGAGAAGGCGCAGGTGAACCTGGCGCAAGAGGGGGACGCCAAGAAGGGCGTCTGGTACCTCGACTCGGGCGCCACCAATCACATGACTGGTGACCGCGCCGCGTTCGCGGAACTCGACACAAGCATCATTGGAACTGTAAGTTCGGTGATGGCTCGCGAGTCGAAATCTGCGGGCAAGGGACGGTGCTCTTCGTCTGCAAGTCAGGCGAGCATCGGGCCGTCACCGGGGTGTACTACATACCCCGGCTGAACACGCAGATCATCAGCCTGGGCCAGTTCGACGAGAACGGCTGCCAGGTGCTGATCGAGGATGGGATCCTTCGAGTGCGTGATAGGGAGCGGCAGCTCCTGATCAAGGTCAGGCGAGAGCCGAACCGGATGTACAAGCTGCACGCGCGAGTCGCGCAGCCAGTGTGCCTAGTCGTGGGCACTGGCGACGACCCGGCGTGGACTTGGCATGCGCGGTTCGGGCACCTCAACTTCGACAGCTTGCGCCGACTGGCGAAGGGCGAGATGGTGCGTGGCCTCCCTCTGGTGGAGCACGTGAACCAGCTCTGCGACGCCTGCCTAGCAGGGAAGCAGAGGCGAGCCCCATTCGCAAAGCAAGCGAAGTTCCGGGCGAAGGAGCGACTCGAGTTGGTCCATGGCGACCTCTGCGGGCCGATCACCCCGGCCACACCGAGTGGGAAGAGGTACTTCCTCCTACTGGTGGACGACCTGTCGCGGTACATGTGGCTCGCCCTTCTCTCGACGAAGGACGAGGCCGCAGCCGCCATCATTCGACTCCAGGCGGGAGCCGAAGCAGAAACAGGCTGCAAGCTGCGCACGGATCGCGGAGGCGAGTTCACCTCCGGGTCCTTCACAGCATACTGCGCTGAGCTCGGGATGGAGCGTCACCTGACGGCTCCGTACTCCCCGCAGCAGAATGGCGTCGTGGAGCGACGCAACCAGACGATTGTGGGCATGGCCCGCAGTCTGCTGAAGGCCAAGAAGGTACCCGGAGAATTCTGGGGTGAGGCAGTGACGACGGCCGTGTTCATCTTGAACAGGTCGCCAACCAAGAGCGTGGACGGCATGACGCCGTTCGAGTCCTGGCATGGCCGCAAGCCGAATGTGAGCTTCATGCGCACGTTCGGGTGCGTGGTGCATGTCAGAGAGACGCGCCCCGGGCTGAAGAAGCTCGACGACCGGAGCAGGCCGATGATCTTCGTCGGGTACCAACCTGGGACGAAGGGTTATCGGGCCTATGACCCGGTGACTAACCGCGTGACCATCACGCGAGATGCCGTGTTCGACGAGAACGCGAGCTGGGACTGGAGTTCGCCGGACACTCCGGTGAACACTTTCGGAGTCGACACTTCGCGTCGAGCACATGGTGTTCGAGCCGCAACCAACTTCGAGTGACGGGAGTGCGGGTCCAGCACCCGACTCGCCGACTCCAGACTCGCCAACTCCTGGAGTGGGGAGTGCATCCCCAGCTGGTTCTCCAACAACACCGGAGCACCCGACAGCCGAGATTTCGACTCCGGCTGTCTCAGGCGTCGAGTTCGTCACGCCACCCTCGAGGTACTCAGGTATGCTCGATGGAAAGACGACATGAGCTTCGACCACCGGTTCCGCACTCTGCAGAACGTGCTCGAAGTGGGTTCGGCCCTTGAGCCGGACGAGGAGCTCCACTATCTCGCCTCCGAAGAGCCAGGCTCGTTCGATGAGGCGAAGGTGCATGCCAGCTGGAGGCAGGCGATGCAAGAGGAGCTGGAGGCCATCGAGTCCAATTCGACTTGGAGGCTGGCCACCTTACCACCAGGTCACCGCGCGATCGGCCTGAAGTGGGTGTACAAGGTGAAGAAGGATGCGCATGGCGCAGTCCTTAAGCACAAGGCTCGCCTGGTGGCGAAGGGCTACGTGCAGCGGCACGGGGTCGACTACGACGAGGTTTTCGCACCCGTGGCCCGTCTCGAGTCCGTCAGGCTACTGCTAGCCGTGGCGGCGAGTGCGGGGTGGGACGTCCACCACATGGACGTCAAGTCAGCCTTCCTCAACGGCGAGTTGGAGGAAGAGGTGTATGTGCAGCAGCCAACCGGCTTCGCTGCAAAGGGGAAGGAGCACCTGGTGCTTCGACTCAGCAAGGCGCTCTACGGCCTCAAGCAGGCGCCAAGGGCATGGAACACCAAGCTCGATGCATGCCTCGTCAGCTCGGCTTCGCAAGGTGCGAGTCGGAGCATGGCATGTACGCGCGAGGAGCGACTCCGAGCCGGCTCTTAGTCGGTGTCTACGTCGACGACTTGGTGATCACAGGCTCGGATTCCAGCGACATCGACAGATTCAAGCTGGAGATGCGGAGCCTATTCCAGATGTCCGATCTCGGGTTGCTAAGCTACTACCTTGGCATCGAGGTTCGACAAGGACCCAGCGGGATCGATATCTCGCAGGGTGCCTATGCCCTGAAGCTGCTCGAGAAGGCGGGGATGGGCGGGTGCAACCCCGTCCACGCACCCATGGAGCCACGCTTCAAGCTGTCCAAGTGCAGCACGGCACCCGCGACAGATGCGACCGAGTATCGGAGCATCGTCGGGAGCCTCAGGTACTTGGTGCACACGAGGCCGGACCTGACCTTCGCAGTCGGGTTCGTATCGAGGTTCATGGAGGCTCCAACTCTGGAGCACCTCGCGGCTGTGAAGCACATCCTACGCTACATCGCCGGGTCTCAGCGACTCGGGTGTAGGTATGGGAGGAGAAGGTGCACCGCGCCTGGTCGGCTACAGCGACAGCGACCTGGCGGGCGACGTCGACTCGCGCAAGAGTACGTCGGGCACCCTGTACTTCCTCGGGTGCAGCCCAGTGACCTGGCAGTCACTCAAGCAGAAGGTCGTGGCTCTGTCGAGCTGCGAGTCGGAGTATGTGGCGGCTGCCACAGCTGCTTGCCAGGGGATCTGGCTGGCTCGGTTGCTGTCCGAGTTCAGCAACGGCGAAGCTGAGCACGTGGTGCTCAAGGTCGACAACAAGTCGGCTATCGCGCTCGCCAAGAATCCCGTCTTCCACGAGCGATCAAAGCACATCGACTTGAAGTACCACTTCATTCGAGACTGCGTGGAGGCGAAGAAAGTCGAGCTGGAGTTCGTGCCCACCGAACACCAACTCGCAGACATGCTGACCAAGCCACTTGGTCGAGTCCGCCTGGCGGAGCTGCGGACAAGGATAGGCATGGTGGAGGTGTCTCCGGAACTCAAGCCTAGGGAGTGATTGTTGGAAATAGGCTTGTGTGTCCAGTCGACAAGTTCCTTCGAGTGTGAGGAGTCGACAAGTGTTCGAGTCAGGAGGACTCGAGTAGGTAGCCCAGTCGGAGGTTGTTCTGACTGGAGGTAGTTTCCGGGTACGTGGAGTCGAACTCTCGACTCCTACCCGAGGAAGTGTCGAGTGACGGAGTTGGCCTGTCGACTCCGGCTCGTGGACACGTCAGCGCGGGTGTTGGCGGTCTGGAATCTGCTAGGAGGTTCTAGAAGCCCGCGCGTAGTGGTGTGACACCTGTCCCTGTGTGGATGGGTTCGCCACGCTGGCTGGAAATATCTAGCCAGATATTTGTAGGAATAGTGTTTACCCTATAAATACCCATGAATAGAAAAATGAAAATTGAGGCAAACCATTTCTTTGGCACACACTCCCTCTCTCCTCTCTCTCTCTCGAGCAAGAAGTTCTCACGGGCAACAGATGTCGGCGAGCATGTCCTCTGCCAGGGCATCCATGGCTTCCGCGACACGCCTTGATCGTTGAGCAGAGGCGCAGGTCAAAGCACGAGGGTTTTAAGCAGGAAATCGAGAACCCTCGTGTAGAGATCGAGCAACCTCGTCCAGAGCTCCAGATCAACGGGAGAGGAGAGGACTGCTTGCCGCTGTGCACATGAAGATATTTTTGGAAAAAATCGAACTAGTGTTAACTGAGTTTGAATCGGGACGTTGTGTTTCCATACTGGTGTTTGGCTTGCATACGAGCATATGAGTTAAATTGGGATTTTTTTTTTGTTTGAAACAATTTTAATTGGGATTTGACATTATAAAGATTGATTGATAGTACTACCTCGGATCCATAATAAGGGTGGTTACCCTTCTCGACGAAAATCTGGTATATGGTACGTGTGGTTCTTAAAAGGAGCTAAGAATCTCTTTCTATTTGGATAACCAAAATCAACAAGGTACTATGTATCTGCGCATAAAAGGAAAAGTGAATAATCAGAATCAAACAGACAACAATGCATTTGTAGTAAAGACGTAAAGTCATGTGAATAATCTTAGAGAATATTACCACCAGGAGGGGTCAGGAATTCTAATGGATACTCCTCAATGCTTCTTTGTAGAATGTGTGTATCATGTGCCGAACCAGGTCATCCAGCAACATCAAAAGTGAATCTCAGATCGAAGTCACATATCGCTAGCATATTCTATGATGTGTAACCATAGCTTCCAGTGGGGTTAGTCTTCTCATCTTCATCGACTTCAATAGGAATGTGCGATCGAGCGCCAATGGCATTTTTGAAATGAGGGCCAAAGTGTGCATCTTGAAGTCTTGGAGGCACATCCGTGAAATTTTGATATGCTGGCTTTATGTTATCCTTTCCCAACTTGTACAAGCAATTCAAAACCATGTGAAACTTACTGTGAATTGTTTCAGTTGAACGACTAAAATGATTCTCAATTTGTCTAAATGACTGGGACCCTCCAACCATCCATAAAAACATAGCTAGACATTCAATAGATGACATGTCTTTGGTTGACTCTAACCCATAGCTAGAATTTAGAAGGTTGTGCAAGCGATGAAACACATCTGGGTATATTCCGAACATTTTGTAGCATCTTTTTCTATTTCCAAGTTGTTCATTAACCCATCCAAGCCCGGTTTGTTATGGAATCCTCTTAGGTTCCTTATTCAAATACTTCTCGCTAAAGGGATTGCCATAGTAGGCCAACACAACCATGTCACGCGCCAATCCAAGAAGATGACGTGTCCTTTCAGTTTCTTCATCACGATCATTTTGCTATTAATTTCTGTATCGGGCCTGGTAGTAGATGGCCTACACCTTAGGGTGGCATTTTTCTCGTAAATTCGTCAAACGACATATCCAAAAGGAAAAACGCTTCGGTCATCACGGTGGGGAGCACCCAAGGACGGTGCTTTCTCCTGTATGCCTATTTCACTCGCTGGCTTCGGCGAAGCCCACAGCCAACGCACACCGTTTGTTTTGTTTGGCCTGCTTTTTCCACCAGAAAGTTAGCAAAAGCTTAAGCAAATACTCCCTAAGTGTCGTAGTTTTGAACTAATCCCATTTCAAAGCTACAACACTTATTTTAGATCGGAGCAAGTAGTTCTTTTCAAGAGTTGAACTAATGGAGTAATGTTAAGCGTTTGCTAGTAGTAAAGTTCAAACTATGTAAAGTTCGACCAAGCTTTATGGAAAATACAACTATTAACATCTACGATACAAAATCAATTTCTTCAGATACATCTTGAAATATATTCCATATTCCTCAAAATAAGGCGTATAAATTTTGACCAAAGTAAACAATGTAAAGATTAACCAAATTTATAGAAAAAACTATTAATATCTAACATCTAAAATAAATATCATTAAATACATAATGAAATGTATTTTCATATTGTATTATATAGAGTATAGTTATCAATAGTTTTTTCTACAGTTTTGGAAAGTTAACATTGCTTAAGTTTTCAGAAAAATTATACGCTTTGTTTTTGAAGACGGATGTAGTATTTTCATATGATATCTTTGTTGTATTATAATAGTTGATAGTTTTTTTCTACAAATTTGGTCAAACTTTATATTGTTTGACTTAAAAAAAAACTTATAAGCCTTCTTTTAAAGAACGGAGAGTACACAATAATATACTCCCTCTGTCCCATAATATAAAAAGTTTTGGCAAGCTGTTTTACCTTGCTAAAACGTCTTATATTGTGATACAAAGAGAGTAGTTCTATAAATATCACAAATAAAATCTTATTTTGAAAATGTCACACATTTTGACATACTGTAAGTAAAATAAGAGGAAGTAACATGAGAATAGGGTAATTCTCACAAGTTTAATGTCTCCTGCATGAAGTTAGTGAAGCCTTTGTGCAGGATAAAATTCCATCTCAGTATCAGTTTCAATTTTGCTTTGCACAGTTAGTACACAGTTCAACCGGGCCAGCGTGAAAAATGCACCTAAATAAACACTGCATTTTCACGAGCCCATCATGTCTGTTCTATCAGGGGATATAATACATTGGGTTGGGGAGCTTGAAGGAACGGGCACTCATGGAGTAGCCCAAGAGATCACTCCATTGGTCGCCCGAATTGCCTACAATCTTGTACCCCTCTGCCTCCATCTCCAGCCTCTTCTCCGATTTGTAAGCTGTCGCCGTTTTCTTCCGGTCAGCTGCTGCCCTGGACATAGCAGAAGGCATGTTTCAGAATTCCATAACTATGCAGAAATGAGAAACATTTGTTTGCAAAACGGTGTTCAGCAATTGGATGTCGGATGCTCAGTTGACGCAATTGAGAGTATGTGTCCCAACTGAGGATAAAACGAGACTGGTGTTGTTAAACTCAGCAAAATAGCATTATGATTTCACCTTCAACTTATTGTCAGGTTGTGGTAATGGCATATGAACATTTGGATTTTGGATAAAAGGACAGCCACTGAAATCAAATCTGAAGCACCTCTCAAGTACTCAGCACTAGTAACATCTGAAACACTGCCTACATTGCGATGGCATTTCTGTGGCACAGACTGGATTTGGCAATTTAGGCATTCTAATGGATGTCTGATGAACCACTGATTGTAAAGAGCACCTCGATACCTACCACCTTACTATTTGGAACAGGCCATAGCTCAATGAAATGCCAAAATAATGAGAAAGTCTCCACAGAAATGGCAATGGACTAGTCAGGTTATTAGAACAATCACCATCAGAACACTACTACGGTACTACCCAAATTGTCCTAATAGAAGAATAAGCAATGTGCATTGTCAACAGTAGCAGGATGGTGAAGAAATTATACCTCAGTATGAGCTTGTCCCATTCATGGAAGCCTTCCTTCTTGAGATTGTCCACGGTGACGCCCTCGTGCCCCTCGCTGCGGCCGGTGAGCAGGAATGTCTTGAAGCCGAGGTCACGCACCTCCTTGTACAGCTCCAGGCTGGAAGGGATCGCTGGCGCCTCCCCCCTCTCGACCCACTTGTCGAACTCGAGGTGGTCGAACAATTCGAGCCTGGAGGCCGTTTCAAAATGCAACAGCAAATGCGCGTGAGCAATCGCAATTTCAGTTCACGAATTCGGAATCCTGCCCTGCAATTTCGAAAATCGAGGGCCTGACAGACTCACCCGTATCCGTGCTGGGCGTAGTAGGGGAGGTTGGAGAGCAGCGTCTCGTCGACGTCGAACACCCACGCGCCGGTAGCGCCGTCCCGCTCGGCGGTTGAGGCGGCGGCGCGGGCGTAGGCGGAGGCCTCCCGCGCGACGAGCTCGAGGTCGGAGCGGTAGGCGGGGCCCGTGAGGTAGCGGCGCACGTGGCCCACGCACTCCTCGGGCACCGCCCTCCACGGCGCCAGGTTGTTTGCCTCCCCCGCCAGCCTCCAGCTCGCGCACCGCACCTCCGCGTCCTCGTCCGCGCACTTCTCCGCCGTCGGCAGCTCGATGACGAGCGGGCGCGGCAGCAGCTGCGGCTGGGCGGCCTCCTCGGAGGACGCGTCCTGCGCCCCGCCCGCGACGGCGAGGAGGGACCCCACCAGCGCCAGCAGCGCCATCACGGCGCGGCGGCGCGCCATGTCGCCGCCGGCGCGGCGCCGGGTCGGGTCGGGTGGCGTGCCGCGGACGACTCGGTCGGGACGCACGTGGGGCGGCAGGTGAGACGAGGGGTCGGGAGGCGCGTGGGGCAGCGGACCGGAACGGAATTTGGTTGGGCTTGGGCGGCTCCTGCGAATTCGGCGCGACGGGGAAAGCGTGCGAGAGCGAGAGGAACGGGGGAGGGAGGCGCCGGGTTAAATAGGGGCGGAGGAGGAGGACGACCGGAGTTTTGGTAAGAGAAGGCGGAGCGGGGAGTTTGATTCGAATCTGAGGGAGGAGGATTCGTCGACCGATCGTTGCTCTTGCTTTTGCTTACGGCCGGGGTAGTTGTGCTTGTGCTACGCGAAGGTGACGTGCCCGTCACGGATTGGGCGGTGGCGCTGGCGCGCTCTGGTGGGCGGCCGGCGCAGGCGAGGTCGCCAAGCGGAGGCGTGTGCAAAAGCACTTTTTTTTAGAGATGGAGTGTCAACATCGTCTTAGTGGGAGAACACGGTGAGCCATTTCTGGAACTAATTCAACATCGTTTTCTACTATTTTACTTTTCTGAAAAAGGCTCTTTATTACTCAAAAAATGGAGGATTATACGTTGCCTCTGTATAACTAAGATGCACACAAGCCGCAACAGATTCACAAACAAAAAGAAAACGAAAAACAAGTAAGATACTTTTTTTTTACATGGAAAAACAAGTATACTTTATAAACTGTAGATCGTCTAAGGCGATGGAGGGCCAATCCGTGAATCACGTGGTCACCCATGTTGGCTAAAAAAATCTCCCGCCGTATCTTCTAACCGTGTAGCCACGTCCAAAAATACTAGTGCATCTTAGTTGATTTTTTTTTTTTTTTTGAACAAGGAGCGGCTCAGAAGGGCCTGGATACCATTATCAGCGGCGGGTACATTTTACATTAAGGACCAGAACAAAAATAGAAATTACAATCGAGTTCCTAACTTTTACAGAAAAGACCCTACCAAGAAAATTAGGAATGCAATTGGGTCCTCCGCCATTATCCGGGAAGAGAGAGCTCCAGCCGCGGCCGTCTTCCTCCGTGCCGGGGACAACGCCACTTGACTCGAAGGGGACGATGAGCGCCACAGGGAGCTCTGCATAGGGCCTCCACATGGAGGTTGAACAAACGCCAGGAACCTCCGGCGAAGATGGCCACCAGCTAGCCTTCAGAGTCGGCCGGCAATAGAACGCCGCCGAGATTGTTCTCCAGAGATTGGTATCGCTACTCCATGGCAGCTTCCTTTCAACATCGCGCCCGGTATTCTGCTTCCTCCCAACACCTCCACCGTGAGTAGAGGAAGCCAACAATACCTCATCAATCAGCAAGCTCGAGCTGCCGGCTTTCTGCCACCACACTTGAACAACAAGTCCGCCATCGAACTCCATGCTTCCACCACAAGCCGGAGGAGACAGACTGAGAAGAGATTCGCAGCAGCAAAAAGCAGAAGAACAGACCTTATTGAAGAAGGAGTTGTGCAGTTCTTGCGTCACCGCCGTATTCGGCTTCCTCCATGGAAGCTCCACCGCGAGAAGCAGCAACATCGCACAGAGCAGAGCCTGGCCAGAAAAGCTCCACTCCAGAACTCCCTTGCGTACCTTATTCAGAGGGATGCGCAAGCTTGTCCGCCACCCTTGCGCCACCGCCTGCCACAAACGAAGCTCAGCGAAGCAGAAGAAGCTCGCGGCGCGGCGGATCTGGCCGCCGAGATCCGCCGTCCGACCCTCAGACGGCACGTAGCCAAACAGGGAAAGCCCTACACTAAATCTACACCTTCTATTTACAGCCCAAGCAACGCAACCTCGTCCACGCCGAGCGGCATCGCCGCCGGAGAGGAGAGAGGCGCGCGCCGGGAAGAAAAGCAGAGGATGGAGGTCGACTCTCAAAGCAAGCGGAGAGGAAGAGGAGAGGTCAAGGGGTATGCTCGTCGTGTTCACCTAGGCCTTTAGTTGAATCATATTGCATTTTCTATACTATCTTGTTGAAGAATGCATTGATTCAGCTGTAGCTGTTTGTTTCTGCCAGAAGGCAATACTCTATTTATTTCTCTCTATACAAATCGTACGTATCTTGGACCAATTCATCATCTGGTCGTGACACAACATGCTAAGATGAGATGGAGATACAACTGGTATAAAGTGCTTCCAAATGTTAAAAAGAAAGAAAGGGAGATAAGAAGAGACCACAAGAGGAAAAAGGGATGGCTTTTTGAGGCGGAGAAAGCAATGGCACAAGAGTAAAAGCAAGACCCATAGCTACAGTTATCCATCATGGTAGTGTGAAACGGAGAAAGATCGCAAATCGCAAGCTCTTCAATAGGTAGGAACCACTGGAATGGTAGCTGCTTTCGCCTGATTTAGCAGCACGAGCAATTAATCGAGGGCTCCCTATCCTCATGGCCAGTCAGTAATCACTCTCTCCAGCAGAGTCATGCCATGTATACAATGTTTGTAATTTCAGAGAAGAACCGTCTCATGTTCTTGAAAAAAGAGAAGAACCGTCTGGCCGCACACTGCTATTTCAGTTACACAGATGACATGCGATTTAACACAGGATTAGCCTACTATCTGGTATACCCTATAGCTCATCATGCCTCACGGGAAGTGTAGATGTGTCATATATTTACATGCTGCCAACACAACATGGTCTAAACATGACCGGCGCCGCTAAACTGATACGAAACTTAAATAGCAGAGTACTTCCAACTGCCCTAATCTTCATCGAAATACTTCTCCTCCGCGTCGTAGTTGGCTTCTTTGGACCAGTGGTCATCCAGCATCTCGTCGTTATCGATCTGAGGATAGTCCATATGCTCAGAGTCTTCACCTGAGAGGAACTTCTCGTGCATCACAGAAGTAAACTGATCAAGCTGATCTTGCATCTCTTCGTTGGATAATAATTGCTTGAAAGTCCCTGCAGGGGGGCCTACAGTACTGTTGGGGCCCTCTTCGTGTGCAACCGCCTGCAAGCAGAGTTAGGAAGAAAGTGAACATCTTCTAACCTGCTATGATAGCGTTTACTATGGGAAAATGAAAATAGGAATAAAGTTATGAGAGGGGACTTTTGGAGGCCGGGCTACACTGAGCCCGGTATTTTGGAAAAATCGAAAATCATATTTTTGAGTTTCCAAAAATCGCGCAAAAAATCACGGGTGTAAATAGTCTTGAGACACACAAGCGTGAATTTTTTTGACTTCAAATTCCTTGTATTTTGGGCTGTGCAAAAAAGACAAAATTTGACAGATTTCAAAATTTTGAATCCGGGTATTTAGATCCAGAAATTTGTCTTTTAGATCTAGGCCAGAATAATTCGAATTTGGAGTTGAAACTTGGTACGATTGTAGTTCTGCATGTTGTCTACATCCGAAATTTTTTTCATGATTTTTGGAAACTTAAAAATGTCGATTTCAAATTTTTTTTAAAACGAGCTCCATGGAGCTCGAGCTCCAAAAGAGGTTTCCGTAAAGTTATCCTCTTCCAATCTGCCATGGTAAAGTTTACTACGGGCAAATGAAAATGAAAATAGGAAATAATTCTAGTCTGAACTTGGCGAGAAGCTATCCCTATTTTCTTTCCAGTCAAAAACAAAAAGGCAAATATTATATGTTCAAGCCAGAAGCAATGATAGCTGAAGGATAAGCTTTAGATTGACCAAGTCTAGCATTTTGGCCTAACTGAAACAGATTGTCATTTCTCCAGACCACACATTAAAACACATACAAAATTGGACCATTATGTTTCTGTCCTAGTCAACAACTTATCCAATGCTCAGATTCTACTCTCATTTACTTCATCTCTCACCACTCAACAGACACCACTTAAATGTACGAGTAATATGTGAGGTGCCTGTTTTTTCAGATTAATCACATGGCCATAGCAAAGAAGAAAAATACTGCAGATATAACAATGACATGATTTGCAGGTCTGACCACAGCTACATCCGAGGAGGCTACCCATAACTCATGAATACAAATTTTCCAAGAAAAAACAGGCCTCTAGTTCTTTCGAACAAATCTAGCTATAATTATGTAATAGCAGTTCCAAATTGCAATATGAAAAAACGGTTTCCACACCAAACATGAATAACATTACTCCCTCCCCCGTCTAAATGTAAAACTATCTTAGCACAAACATAACCTAAAAATAGGCTATTGTGGGAGACCCACAATCCTACACAATTTTCTGCGAATAAAGGAATTTCTGTCTAACCATTTAGATCAGTTTGATGCAATATTATCGTATCTGCAAAACGACTAATTTTCTGTATCCAAAGACTTCACACAGTGCAGATTGTGAGGGAAAGCTGTTCTCCATATTCATATTGACATATTTCACAACACGCCAACAGACTAAAAATTAAGATTGAAAATTCAAGAACCATCTAGTTGAGCTTATCATAACTGTCAAAATCTTGAAGTGTCTTAATGTAATGTTCCTGCTGGATGTTGAGCATTGTCTCTTCTGAGCACTTGGTTATGTTTCGCAACATGCTTATGACATGATGATTCTAATCTGTCAGCCTAACTCTTTTGTCTGGATCGAGCACTTGCCTAATTTCTATATATGCTACACTCTTTAATCTTGCATCGCCTTGTGATCATGGTCCTTTGTGTCCTGTTGTAACTGATAGGGACCAACCAAATGCATGTGCGGGACCATCCCTATGTGCCGAGAAAACAGAGTTGGGGAATGGGATTGGAAGGGAAGACGGTTGGGATGGTTATTGAGGGGATTGGGTGAACGTAGGGGTTTTAGCCAATCCCCGTGGAGATTATCCCCACTAATCCCCTGAAAACCTCTAGAGTACCAAATAAGGCCTGACGGAACTATAAATATCTCTGCGATAAAAAGGTAAATTTTCTGCCTAACCATTTAACTCAGTTGGATGCAATATTGTCATATCTGCAAAACGACTAATTTTATGCATCCAAAGACACAAACTATTTTTTATACCGACACATTTGCACAACACGCCAACACGTACTAAAAAGTAAGATTAAGCATTCAAGAACCACCTAGTTAGGTCGGATCATAGGAATTAGGTCCTCAGAAGTCACAACGAATCGAATATCTACATAAATCAATATAAGCACAAATGCATCGCTCAATGTATAGTCACAGCACAAACTTATACAATTCTATGTAAACGCAAGGAATGTAAAACAAACTTGCACAATTCTATGTCAAGTAAAAGCAATGTAACACAGAAATCAAGCACAATCAAGTCAGAACATGTAAACATCAATACTAGTCGGTACTAAACAAACCTCAGTCGCTTGTCTAATCTCCTCCATGTTGATATCCTCTTCCTCCTCTTCTTCCTCTTCCTCCTCCTCTTCCTCTTCCTCTTCTTCCTGCTCCTGCATCGCCGGCTCAACAGGACCACCCACCCACTCGCCGGGGTCAACCCCTCTCCTAATCTGCTCCCCACGAATCTTCTCGACGATGACGGCCTCCTCCGCCCGCCGCATCAGCGTCTCAGACCACTTCTCCCCAGGCCGCCCCATGGCCCGCCCGACCGGGTCCTGGAACCTCCCGAGGTACTCGTGGTGCAGGTACGGCTCCCGCTCCCGCATCGCCTCCTCGGAGAAGTACTCCCCCTCGCGCACCAGGCGGTGGAGGTACGCGCGGCGCCGGTTGCGCACGCGCGCGGGGGCCGGAGCTTCCCCGGCGGCGGCAGCGCGCAGGCGGCGGAGGTGCCATCCGACCTCGTAGTCTTCCCGGAGCGCTTCGAAGGAGGCGAGCTCGTCGGGGCGCAGCGCGGCGCCGTAGCGCTCGAGGAAGAGCGAGGCGTCGCGCGAGAGGAGCGCGAGGAGGGCGGATTTCCGGCTCGGAGGGGACGGCGGGGAGGAGGTCGGGGAGGAGCGGAGGAAGGCGGTGGGGTAGTAGAGGCCGTCGACGTCGGAGAGCCGGGCGGCGATGCGGTCCATCGCCGTGGGCTCCATGGTGGTGGTGGCTGGGTCGGCGCCGGAGGGGAGGGGTTCGGGTTCGGCGGTACGCGGTTAGATGGGTTTGCCAAGGATGGCAATGGGTAGGGTATGGGGTGGGTAGAGCAATACCATACCCATACCCATATACCCGTGTAGTCAATGGGTATAAAACTCTACCCATATCCGTATCCACGGGTATGAAACTTTACCCGTATCCATACCTGACGGGTACCCAACGGGTAGATCAAATAGTACACATGTACTCCCTCCGTTCCAATTTAATTGACTTGCTATGCACCACATGTGGATTTGAAATCCACATGTGGTGCATAGCAAGTTAATTAAATTGGAACGGAGGGAGTAATACATAATTTTACATTCATCGACAACACATTGATAAAAGAAAAATATTTATCTCAACTCAATAACATATACTCCCTCCGTTCACAAAAGGATGTCTCAACCTATTCCAAATTTGAATGTCTACACACATTCAAATTTGGAATAGGTTGAGACATCCTTTTGTGGATGGAGGGAGTATATAAGTACATGACAATTATCTCAACTCAAATTGACAATTGATGACAACTTTAACATAGCTTCACAAGCTCACGAGAATAAATGTTGGACCTCCACGGGTAAGGTTATAAACGGACAGGGTATGGATATACCCATGGGTACGAGGTTGTACCCGTGCCCTACCCGTGACTTAAACGGGTAGGGTACGGGTACTACCAATGGGTAAAAAATTGTGCCCATACCCTACCCATGCGAGTACGGTACCCGCGGGTACCCGTACCCGTGGATAAAATTGCCATCCTTAGGGTTTGGGCTTTGAACGCTTAGGTGAGGCGGTGCCTTTGGTCGGTTGGTTAAGTTGTGGGCCTCAATCGGAGATGGTAATGGGAGTTTTGGGCGGCAAATAGGTTTGCCGCCTTTTGCGGCGCGAGAGGCTCACGCCGCAGACCGCCGCGTCGTACTGTGCCGGCCCATTTGCGTATTTTTCTCTTTTTGCTTTATGTTCTTTTTCTGTTTTTCTGTTTACTTTTTCTTTTATCTTTTAAAATGAATTATATTTTAATTTTAAAATTTGATATTTGTTCAAACTTGGGAATTATTTAAACTAGGAAATTGTTCAAAATTTGAAAAAAATTCATACTTAATTATTTTCTAAATTCGAAAATTGTTCAAAATTGAAAATTGTTCGAATTCGAACAAAAATTATTCAGATTCGAAAATTGTTCAGATTCAAAAAATTGTTCATATTCAAAAATTGTTCAGATTCAAAAATTGTCTGAATTCCGAATTTGTTCAGATTCTAAAACTATTCAAATTCAAAAATTGTTCAGATTTGAAAATTGTTCGTATTCGAAAATTGTTCAATTTCAAAAAAAAATCCAGATTCGAAAATTGTTCGAATTCGAAAATTGTTCAGATTCTAAAATATTTGGATTAAAAAAACGCTCAGATTTTAATAATGTAAAAGAAAAACGAAAAAGGATACATATCTGATGGGCCGCGGCCCAACACACCCGCAGCAAGTGCGCATGTCTGCGTCGTGCCAGTTTGACGCCTCTAAACGCGGCAAATAGCATCTCCCGTTTTGGGCGGGCGCGAGCGCGACGCCAGCTTGAGTGGAGTGGGCCGGCCAGTTGGCTGTGATTTTTCTTTCCTTTTGCTTTATTTTTCAACATTTAGCGTTATCTTTTTTTCCAATTTAATTTTGTTTTCATTCTATTTCTTGTTTTATTTTGTTAATAAATCCGTACCAAAGTTTTATGTTTTCATTGACTAAATACGATTTATGCCTTACTGCTTCTTGCTCCTCCTGCTTGCGGACAGTGTTGGTGGCGCATCTGTCCTCTCTTGTGGTTGCGTTCATAGTGGACGACGGTGACAGATGCTTGATTCGGTGGAGGAAACTTACATAAGGCCAATCTTTGCAAATATGGTGACATGGTTGGGATGTGGATATCCCCTCTAGCGCTCGTCATGGAGGCGAGCAAGAAGGGGTCCCAATCCTTCTGCCTGTTGATGGCGGGTTCGACGCAGCAGGGAGCCCGAAAGCTTCTTTTTGGAGTGCCTCCATGACAGCTCTTCATTGGCTGCCATCTTGCAAGATGGTCGAAGGGCGACCACTCCCTCCCTTTTCGTTGGCTTCGGTTCTTTCCGGCCAACGATTAACGGTGAAAATCCATGTCCAGACTGCCATGCCAAGATAGAGGCCCCTCGGCTTCGGCGCAGCTTGCTCCCGACGCCTCGCTCCAAGTGATTATGTCCCAGGCGATGTAGTGCTAGGTTGTGTCGTGGTATTCCGATGCAGTGGTCTTATGGCGTTTTTAGATATAGATTTAGAGGCCTTTATGCAAATTATCTGGCCAGATTGTAAGTTTCATTTTCTTTTAGTCCTTTCAGCATTATGTCGTCGCTGTGAATGAAAATTTCTCGTTCCCTCTAGGGTCGCCCTGTTTAAAATATATAAATAAATAATGTGCAGTTCTACACCGAGTAGATCAGTTAATCAACGGTTCATCTATTAATAGAACGTGCCCTACTAGCAATATCTATCTGGCACGTAAGAAATTAGATTGGGCTCTATAAGGGAGACAGGACCAACACATGCATGCATGTAAGGAATCTTTGCGTAACTGAAATCCAAAACAAATCTATACCTCTTATATAGCAAAACCCCACTAGAGGGTCATTTAATTAGTCTATCTTAACATGCAGCCTATCGACATCATCATGTATTCCCATCCGTTCGATTCTAATCATCTGCCCGTACATTTGGTATTGTCTCTATCGTCACATGATCAAACCGGCACATCTCTTCAGTTTCGTCTGATTTGTCTTCCGCATGAAGTGCACACGGCTCACCCTTGACGTACCGCAACGAGGCATCAATACATGGCCTTCTCAGTTCTCACCTCCCACATGCAAAAGTTCAGTTAGTAGAGTTGCCGTGCTGGATTAAATCCTCCCGGCTCCCCTTGGGAATCGTCTTCTTCTCAATAATATAATGAGATGTATGTCGGTAGTTCAAATTTTCTAAACTGGAGGGAGCACTGGAGCTCGGAGCAAATAACACTTACCGGATGCCGTAAAGACTTTTTGCTCCCGGTTCCAGTGAACCCTCCAATTTAAAAAATATTAAAAATCATATTTACGAGTTTCAAACAATTCTGAAAAAAATGTAGGGAGTAGCCAATAGTATATTGCACGAACATGTACAATATCAACTCCAAATACATTGTATTTTGAGCTATACAAAAATGACAAATTGTGGATCTAAATATGCCTATTTTCAAATCTCTAAGTTTTACCAGATTTTGTTATTTTTTTATAGCCCATAATATAAAGTATTTCAAACTGAAATTTTACACGTTTATGGGATACACCATTATCTACATCCGTAATTGTTTTCAGAATTTTGTGAAACTCACAAATATAATTTTCAAAAAATTTAAACTGGAGGGAGCACTGGAGCTCGGGAGCAAATAACACTTACCGGATGTATCTTCATTTGTTCTCAAGATCCTCTAGCAGTGGCGGGATTTTTGGCGAATTTCTTCTCTTCTTCTCTTCCAAGCAGATCTATACACAATTTCTTATCTTTGAAGTGGATAATCAGACGAGAAACCTGAAACCGTGGACTTTGGTTGCTCCCGTTTGTATTCTATTTCGTATCTGGATTTCAGCGCTTGCAGCTTGCCTCGACGGTACTACCGCAAGCAGCCGGCCAGAAGCTGTACGCAATGCACCAACAACTACGAGCAGCAATTTTGTTCGCGTCCTTCAGCCATGTCTACGCCCAAGCACAATCTGAAGCAGCTGCACACGTATACTGGCATCCTGTACAGTGGCCAGGACCGATGACTTCCTTGGTATCATGGTGTGCACTGTATTAAAGTTTTCTATTACTCTTCAAACTGGCCTATTTCTCGAGTTTTGTTCTTTTTTCACAAATGCATTGTAATATTTTTTGTGTTGATTTTTTTCTATAGAAATTGAGTTTCTTTGTGTTGATTTTGTTCCCACTACAGGGAAACAGCTAATCACCGTGAGTCGTTTTTGGGATCACCGACGAGAAACGCACACGCCGGTAACTTCACGCCAGTGCTATTTGAGATCACCGGCGAGTGCATGGCCACGCCGGTAATTCAATCAGATCACCGGCGAGTCTCGCCCTCACCGGTAATTCAATCAGATCACCGGCGAGTGCAGTCACGCCGGTTATCCAACTTTTTCCCGGTATCAGGTATTGGTGATTACCGGCGTGGTGTGTTAAGGCACGCCAGTAATCCTTTTATTTATTTTTAATTAAATTTACAAATAATTTACGTAATTGTTGTATATTCAATATTTCGTATTTAGCGACCATATTCGAGAATTCGTTTGCAGAGACTAGATTCGAGAATACACGCATAGAAATATGAATACTATTTAACTTAAAGTTCAAAGTTGATCACAAATTAATATAGAGCTAGTTAAATAGGAAAGTCTGAACCAACTAGATAGCTATTACAACGATAAGTCTTGAAAATGTTTTTACGGACACAAAATAACACAGTTCAGCCACGGAATGTAAAGTTCACGGAAGGTACGTAAAGGACAAGCCGCTCGCTATTACAACAACAAGTTTTGGAACGCTCTACTGGCTGATGGTGTTGAAGTCACGCAAGCCATCAATTGTGAATATCCCCGTGCCACCTTGTGCCTTGAGCCGGTTGATGATGTCGTTATTATCCAGTGGTTGGCAGTAGAACCGGGCGTTGACGGCGTCGACATTTTTGTTGAGGGCTGATACGTCCAAAACGTATCTATAATTTTTGATTGTTTCATGCTACTATTATGCTTTTGACACTTGTTTTTATATTAAGTTTATGATTTATTTGGACTAACCTATTAATAGTGGCAAAAATGCACAATGTTCTTGTTTTACTCTTTGATGTGTAAGAATTATCAAAAATACAAGAGGAAACCTTGTTGGAGTCAAATTGGAACTTTCCTGAAATCTGTTTGAAAACATTTTTCAAAGATGGTCACGTTACGGACAGAAGACGACGTCAAATGGAAAAAAGTCTAATTGCACAGGTTGTGGGCAATTTTCTGCTAATGAATCTGGACTTAAAATTCGGCCCAATCGTAATCCCGACGCTCCAGATATCGCCGCCCCACCGAAACCCTAGATGGGATGACGGAAATCCGAGAGGCTATATAAATGGAGGAAACCTAGGTCCTGGGAAACACCTCATACCCACGAATTCCAGCAGCCAAAGCCACGTTTTTGCCTCCCCCATGGACCTCATCTCCATGGGGGAGGGCTCCCAAGAAGCCATGAAGGAAGGGGGCTAAGGGGCGGCGCATCCCCTTGATGCCGGCGGCGCGGGGAGTTTCCCGCGCCACCGCCGACGCCGCCCTGCGCTCCTCGTTGCCCCCTTCACCGTCTACACCGCCATCTCCACCGCCAATTGCTCCTTGTATACAGTGGTTCATCCTCCCACACACCTCTGAACCACTCTATATAAACATGGAGTTTGATGCTATAAAGTATAATCATGTGATCTATGTCATGTTTGTGTAGTTTCTTTATCTATTGATTGCTTTGTTGAAAGTCTTTGGTTCATTAGAGTTGTATGTTGATATGGTACAGTCCTACGGTGACCATTATATTTATGCGCGCATGGGTTATCATCATAGGGTTTGTAGTATGTGTAGAGCAAGGGGTAGTTCTGCCGGAGCGACATAAACCTAAGGACTCAAACCGGAAGTCTACACGTATGCGAGTAAGAGGACCATTAATTTAATGCTATGGTTGGGGAAAGCTTAATGAATTGTTAGCATACACGGTAGCCCACTAACAATCCAATCATATAGTATGTGTAGTCACAAGTATTTGAGTGCATGTATATTTAGTCTCTCCCACATAGAAAACTGCATCGAAGACAATGAACCAAGTATCTTCACTAATTAATCTTGGACAATTCCATCACACTTTTCACCACTTTTCTACACTCATGGTACTGTCAGTTTATGATTCTTTAGTGTACTTTATTGCTGCAGCAACTAACATTTACTTTCTTGTTATTTATTATCTCGCAAACTATCTCTCATATCCGTATTGTTACTCTAGTTTTATTTCCAAGTTAGAGCAAACGTTTAGTGTGCGTAGAGTTGTATCAGTGGTTGATAGAACTTGAGAGAATACTTATCCTACCTTTAGCTCCTCGTTGGGTTCGACACTCTTACTTATCGAAAAGGCTACACACGATCTCCTATACTTGTGGGTTATCAAGGACTACTGCAAGCTCGTTCTGAATGCGCGCCCAGTTATCTCTCATATCTCCATCCTTGAGATTCTTCAAGCATTCAGCCCACTTGAGGATGGTCTTGTCTCCGCCCATCATCTGATTCGCACGTACGAAGGACCACATTTGATGGAGGACGAAGTAGCCTCCCATGTTGCTATCTTCTACTTGCTGCGCGCACTTGAAATTGGTCATGTGTCGAAAACAGATCATTCCAGACTTGTTTTTCTTCACATGATCTCGGTCGATGACGCCATCGTGGTAGCTATAGTCAAAGAGAGCCTGATCCAGAGTGGTCTTGATATTATCGTAATTGAGTTTCTTGTGGAGGGCCGAATCCATAAAAAGAGCAGTACCATGCTTTGGTTCGAGAACGATAAGCACCATGTGATCGCTGCGCAAACATATCACCAAATATCAATCATATTTAGTTTGATAAGAAATGGAAATCTAAAAATCAAAGCAAACTAATGTAGGCGAGTGACTTACTACGGACAGTAGGGCACGAGAAGGTTTGTCTTGCCCTGATTCTGCAGCATGAACTTTGTCAGATATTTGGCCATTCTAGTACAGTCGGCCTTGGTCTTGAACATGTTTTGGTGTAGTATCTCGGGGTCCGCAATCGTGGCATCCAAGATATTGTCGACTATGATAGCGGAGGTTAAGTGGAGCGCCCATAGGCGGAGAAAGGATAAAGACAACCGGCGAAGGTGGAGCATGTTGAAGACGTCTTCGAAGTTCACAAAGAACACTTCTGAGGGGTATTCATGACCCCAGTCCACATATTCGTCATGCACCCTCACCGGAAAGACCGGTAGCGCGCTTATCACCCTTAAGGAAAGAAGCCATTTCTCCTGTTTGAGGATCTGTTCGTGCAGACAAGCGATTTCAATGGGCGCGACTGCGAGCTGATCCGGTGATAGCATAGGCTCACCCATGTGATATAACCTCAGCGTTTGTCCACCAGATCTCGCGGTACTTGGAGTGGGGCCGGTCGGTTGTGTTTCTGCTTGATGTTTCTTTTTAGAAGGGTGAACTTGCCTTTTCTTTGCTCTTAGGGCGGGCTGGCTGGCTATGGCCGGCTGGCGGGGTGGTATAGGTTTACCACGTCCCATGCCTTCATTCACTGCCCTACGCACTGTGCTTGGACTAAAGACTGTCCATTTTTGTGTGTCATGTTGGTGTCCTCGTCGTCTGGTGGCGTGTTGAAAAGAAGACTCTTATTGGCACGCGGGCGTTCCGGTTGAGGGCTAAGGAGTCCCCTCAGATCATTGTTACGCTGCATTTCCGTGTCATTGATGTGCTTTTGTGAGCATCGCCATGATCATTCAGAAAAGCCGTGCACGGGTCGTACTCCTTGTCCTGCAATACTTGTTTGCCAGGTTGCACGTTATTGTTAGGATTGAAAGGAGATGGACCTGATGTGCTGCCTGTTCCTGGTATTAGACCCAAAGGAGATGGAACAGATATGTTGCCCATTCGTTGTTGCACCGCGGGGGGCGAGGGTGTTTCTTCCTGTGGGACAACATCTAGCCGGATTAGCGCCTTCAGCCACTCTAAAATACAGCCTATGCAAGCTTTTAGTACCATATGGCCATCCCCGTCAGCTGGTTGAACGGGAGGGCATAAATGCTCACAATCTGCCTCGACAAACACCATTTCCACAGTAGAATTGTTTGGGTCCAAAGGCCTGTTGTGTAGAGTGGTGGCTTGCGGGTTAATGATGGAACCATATGCAACGGTTTTGTTTTCACCCTCAACCGAGGCGAGGAGAGTGCATTGACGGTCTTTACGCAAAACATGTTTGGTGTCACCAACTTAATACCTAGAGATGGAAGAAGATTTAATTTGTTGAGTAGCCAGCCGCTTACCGTGAGGGCGTCGATTTGAGCCCTTGGTGATGCGTTGCCACTGAAAGCCACAGAGGGCGGGCTGCTAGTATTGTTGCTAGGTGCGGCGGTTGGCTTAATCAAATTGACGAATTGCGCATAGCTAAATTCATCCTTTTGGCCGGCCTTCATCCAAGACTTCACTGCCTCAAACAAGACTTTGTTTTGGACTTCGCATCGAGGGTCGGCTGCTTGTTGAGCTACAATTCTGGCACGCTCTTGGAATTCCACGAGATCAGCTTGTGTGAGGTAGCTCTCGCTATCGGCTCTCCTCTTTCCCTTTCTTGCCTCTTTGTCGGCAGGATAATAGGCATTCAATTTACAAAAACTGGCGCCGTACACACGGCCACCTGCAGGTGGTTTATCAGGAGCATTGCCCTTGGCCTTGTTAATTGCCCGGTTAAGCCTCGTGTCCCACCTGGCCGTGGAGCCCTGGGAGCTTTGATCAGGGTTGTCATACTCTTCGCGCTGAAAGAATGACGTGAAGCATTAATGTCGATAAGTCGCGGAAACACGACAAATAATCGATGAAGTAATCAATTACCAAGTAGCGTTGGACTTCCTTTCGTTTTGTCATCCGTTTCGTAGACACCCGTCTCTTTATTAAATATGAACCTGCCCCGAACGAAGTCATGTTCTTTCTCATCTTCGAACGTCTTCCAGTGGTTTGGCTCTTCATTCTTCTCTATTTCCGCGTCTTCATTCCTACACTTTTGCTTCTTTGCCCGCCCGTAACCACGGGTTCCAAGACCATGCCGACCGATGCATTTCTTACTCTGGTCCTTCCCCCACTTAGACAATGCCTTGCTTCTGGGGTTTTTCAAGTTCTCTTTGAAAAATTCCCAATCATCCTCACTAACGGAAGGCCATGTTGCATGAACAACATCAAATTCTTTTCCTTTCTCAAGGAAGTCAGTTCTCGCCATGTACTTCCAACCACTCAAGCCCTTCGAAAACTTGCGTAGCGCATGCTCGTTTACCAGATTGCTAGTCTGCTTAAGGTTGTTGTACGGACGTGGGAAGGAGTATTTTTGGTGAAGCCTTTTGAGGAGAAGGTCGCGCACCGCAGAATTGTCCTTTCCCCTAATGCATCCAATGGTGTTGCAGTACTCAGAGTGGGCTGTGATCGAACTTAAAGGCTCACCAGACACGTCTACTCGCGTGACCTTTATGGTTCCGGGCTTGATTGTGTTTCGAGCCCTAGTCTTCCTCGACCCGGAATTTTGCGAGTCGTTGTTGACGGGCTCATCCTCATCTCCATCCTCCCCCTCGTCTCCTTGACGCTCATCTTCTTCCTCCGCCGCGTCTTCTTGACGCTGATCTTCTTCCTCCGCCGCGTCTTCTTCACGCCCATCTTCCGGCTGTTCCTTAGTTTCATTCGACACATATGTTTGGTCGATAAATTTCTTGGGCATGCGGATCCGCCCCGATGGAGTGAAACCGTCGGGATTTTTAGACATCTACAATTGTTAGAGCAATTGGATGATAAATGTGTATTGCACATAATCTCTTAAACTAGTAAGTCATGCCAAAAAATTGGGCATGACCTTTGCTAAAATTGGACATATTGAGTGCCAGAAATTCGACGAAACAGACGTGAGTCAAAGTTTCGTCAAAACATTGGCACTCATATACCTGCATAGGAAACAACAATAGACGCGAAAATGCTCACGAACAAGACATTGCATAGACCTCAACCACGTACTAATCCGTCTATGGAAATGAGAACACAATTCGGGTGCATCTCCATTTACACCCAAATTCATCTCCCCAACCTGCGGTAACCACATATATCTCCAAATAAAATCCTAATTCATCCTCCAAAACATGTAAAATTGGTGTCGGCATTCCAACAAACACCTCATGAGCGAGGGAGGGGTGGAGGGAAAGGGTGCCATAGCTCGCGCTGACGGCGGCGGCACCAAAGCCCAGCGTCGGTGTTTAGGAGTGGTGCGTAGACGAGGCCGGGGACAGCTCGCGCGGACGACGGCGTCTCCGGCGGCGCTTGGGGGATAGGCGCGGTCGAGGGAGACGGTGGAGGGCATAGGGCGGAGGCGCGGCCGACGTCGAGCGGAGGAGCGGCCGGCGTCCAGCGCCTGTTCAGGGGACGAGGCGTTCCGGCGGGCGGCGGCGTCAAATGCGGCGGGGGCGCGAGACAGAGGAGAGGCGTGGGCGCGAAAATGAAACTGGGTGGGGAAATTTTCACTAAGTTATTTTCCTTTTTTTAGAAAAGGGGTGTCCCGGCCTCTGCATCGAAATGAAACTAAGTTATTTTCCTATAGAACTATTCTAATGGAATCACCGGCGAGTACGAGTCGCCCACGCCGGTGATTAAAATATCATTATGTCGGGGTCAACAGCCAATTCCGGACAAAGTAATCACCGGCGTGTCCCACTAAACCCACGCCGGTAATCAACAAAGTAATCACTGTCCTGTCCAACTTAACCCACGCTGGTAACATTTTCCCCCGTAACAAGTTTTTTGGGCCCACAAATCACCGGCGTGACCCTAAGTTGTCCACGCTGGTGATTACCCCAAATCACCGGCGTGGAAAAATTCCCACGCCGGTGATTAGCTGCGGAATTTGGTCCCAGCAGATCACCGGCGTGGTTTTCAGTTGCCCTCCGGTGATTAAAAGCTGACTATTAGCTGTTTCCTTGTAGTGTTCGTTGGCATTGAAATTCTCATCAATGACTGTAGCGTGTCTGAAATACTGGTTATCTGTTTGTTCTTATCAATAGAATATAGAATCGCTACTTTTTTTTCACGCTTTTCAGTAACAAACGGTACTATTTCATTGGAAACAAAATGTGCATCCTGGCGTCCACTAATTTGTTGGAAGGCAGACAATCATGTCCAAGTTATTCTTACCCAAGAAGCTGAATTATCCACAAAGGTATTTCCTCATTTCTAATCACCACATAAACAGTGTACACTCAACTTTGCATGATCCAACCTCTTTTATAATAAATAGATGTTATGACTTACTATAATAACTTATATGTAACTCTTCAGTTAAGCAACAATTTTCCTCGAAATTGCATGATGTGTCATCTTTTAGTTTTTATACATCACTTCAGCTATATGAATTATATTCCGGAAATCATTACAAAACCATATTTGTAAAAGATAGTATGACAATTCGTACGACTACTAATGTGCCAACTACGCAAATTGGAATTCACATCACTTTTTGGGTAGAAATCCCGCCGCAACGCGCGGGGCATTTTTCTAGTTATCTATTAAACCGTCAATCCAATTGACGATCCGTTTTCACCGTTAGGTTCATATTGACGAGTACTATAAAACTCCCATCTTAATATGTTTTGATGAACTTGGAGAGCACAATTCTTAAGCACTTGCTCTAACCTTTCTAGCTTTAGAGCATTGCCCTTGGACAGATAAGAGAGCTCTTTCATCTAGGTGAGGATAAAGTTAAAAATTTATCAATTGGTAATGTTACTCCAATAGCTAACCAAAGAGCTACTGCAGTAATTTAAAACAGTCGTTTTCTGACCAGGAAAAATAAAAAATTATTTCAGTTATTTTGATGTTATTCTAATCTCATATACACAAAAAATTGCAATTATTCATCTATTGCTGGAATTTAGATTTATTTTATCGATGCAAATTGGATTTGGATAGAAGAGTACATTCTTTCTAATATTTTAGATAGAAGAAACATTTCTTACTGACTATGAAAAGTACATTTCTTGCAATTGGAATTTAGATAGAAGAAACATTCTTCTATCTAAAATATTAGATTTTTTTGCTGATATATTTATTGCTTTATCCAATTTAAGGAATTGATACACCAAGGTGCAAGGCGAAGGTAGCACTTATCACTCTAGGGCAATCAACCACTATCTGAAAACCCAGGTTGCAACAACTGTGTGCAAGGAGATTAAGTGGTGAGATTGTGCTGAATGAATTACGACAATGGCAAAGAGACTATTTCAATAGCAAGGGCTCAGAAAGCCTTTAACATCTCTTCCCAAAATAAGCCAAGCACAAGATCAATCTATTGCCTCCCCTCCGGCCACGTTTAGCTATTTTGTATCGAATAGTGTAAAACCCAATCCCAAGCAATAGTTAATAATAAAAACTTCGGACTAGGCCAGGTTATAACGCTATAGGTATTATATTACTAGTTAACAGTTACCATCCAAATAATACATAGTTACCAGATAATATTTACTCCCTCCGGTCCATTTTTTCTGTCGCCAGGAAACAACATACGCAGTACAAGTCCATAGCTTCAGTCCCGACATTCTTTTCGGACCCGAGGTAGTACATGTTTTTCTTATATCCATGATCTACATGTTTAGAGAGTGAGTAATTGATCCACTCTAAACACGTAAAATATAGAATTACTGTCACGAAAGGATTACATTGGTGAATAGCAAAGTTCAGAAAATCAGGCAACCCATTTGATTTTATCTTGGTAATCAACTTGACACTATCTGGTGACCAAGTGACTATAATCTGATAATTAGGGTTGAGAAAAAGTTGGCAAAATATATCAAGATAGATCGAGTTAGTCAACCCAAAAAGTAGATCTGAGTTTTGATTTACGGTTTAAGAGATAAAACATTCTAAAATTTTATAGCCAAAATAAATCTTTGTGGCTGCATGTATGGATCAGTTACCATATCCATTTCCGTGCCAACGGAAGTACACCATACACTACATGTTGAACACTGTTTCATTTCGAAGATATGGATACAACAAGCTCTCTGCTCCACTATTCTAATTTGTGGCTCTCGGGTACCATGTAGCCTGATATACGGAAAAAAAATAGAAATTCAAAATATTGTCAAAAGGTGTGAAACTTTTTACACTCAAAGATTACACTAGTGTAAAAAAATTGCTAGTACATTATTCTCGTTGACTTCTAAAAAAAAATGAAATTTCTGACAAATATAGCGTGTATATAGCGCTATTTAGGCAAATCTTTTTTACCCAGGTGTAGTAAAAGTTACTTTTTACTTAAAAAAACGGATACAATACTTGATAATGTTTGTCCGAATATCAGTTTCAGAATTTTTAAACTTATTTAAATTATTTTCAGATATCATGGTACTCAGGTTCTTCCATGTATTTTCGGTAGCAGAGCTGATTAATCTAAGCTAGCTGGGATCCCAAGCTAGCTGCTGAGCTGCAAGACCGAATGCTCGCTCGTTCGCTTCTTTCACCCTCGCTACTCACTCCAGTCCACTGAGCAACAAAGAAGACAGAGCGGAAGCCGCGCCGTCGCGACGAGATCCCTCGCCGTCGGGTTTCCACTAGTTAAGCAAGCAAAATCCGCGGCCTTCCTCCGCTCGCGCGCGTGGAAGCACCGGAGTAGGCGGCTCGGCGCGAGCCATGGGGTCGGTGTCTCTGAAATTGCCGGCGTCCCGCCGCCGTCACGGCCGCCTCCTCTCTTGCCTCTGTTCCCCGGCACTGCTCAATCTCCTCATGCTCCTCTCCCTCCTCTCCACCAACCTCCTCGCTTTCTTCGCCTTCTTCGCCTCCTCCCCCCGTCACGACCCCGCGGCCGCCGCCACCACCAGCAATACAACCCCCTCCAACAACCTCTCCGCCCACGTAGCCGCCATCGCGCGCGAGATAGGCGGCGCATCCTCCACCGCCGCCAGCCTCCCCGACGGCCTCCCCCGGAGCTTCTCCTCTTCCTCACCCCGCACGCTCTCCCGCTCGGCCGCGACTCGCGGTCGGGGCTCACCCACATGCAGTCCTCCGTCGCGGCCGCCTGCCTCCGGTCCCCCTCCGCGCTCGCCCTCCTCTCGCCCTTCATGTCCTACGCGCCCCACGCCACCTGCCCGCGCAACGCCACCCTCCCGCGCCGCCTCATATCCAAGGGCTGCGAGCCGCTCCCCCGCCGCCGGTGCCTCTCCCGCGGGCCCCGCGCCCCGCTCCCGGCCTCCGGCATGGGCCTCGACCACCGCCGCTGGATCGCCCCTCCGCGGCAAGTCCACGAGTTCCTCGTCGACGACGTGCTGCGGCTGAGCACGTCCAAGATCCGGATTGGCTTCGACGTCGCCGGCGGCGCCGCCAACTTCGCCGCCCGGATGAGGGAGCGCGGGGTGACCGTCGTCACCTCCGTGCTCGACGGCGCGGGGAAGCCGATGAACGAGTTCGTGGCGGCCAGGGGCCTGTTCCCGCTGCTGCTCTCGCCGGCGCACCGGTTCCCCTTCTACGACGGGGTGTTCGACCTGGTGCACGTCGGCGCCACGGCGCTGGACGAAGCCGGCGCGCCCGCGGTGGGGCAGGCGGGGACACCGGAGGCGCTGGAGTTTTTCATGTTCGACGTCGACCGGGTGCTGCGCGTCGGCGGGCTGCTCTGGATTGACAGCTACCTGTGTCAGAGTGAGGAGAGGAGGCGGTTGGTTGTGAAGCTCATTGAGAGGTTTGGTTACAAGAAACTCAAATGGGTTGCCGGAGAGAAGGCCGGTGGCGCAACGACGCCAATCTACCTCTCCGCGGTGTTGCGGAAGCCGGCAAGGGGCTGAATTCGTATGGAAGGATGATTTGGTCCTGGCTTCTTGATCACAGGTACGAATGCACCTTCCAATTATTTGTACTAGCTCACAGATTTTTACGGAAGGAGAGGAGGAATGTGAATGCTATTTAGGTGCCACGGATTATTTTGGATTATGGAGGAAACCAGTGCCACGGATTTTTAGCTTGATTCCATTGGTTGTTCAGAGATAGTAACTGAAATCTACAATAATGTACAACCCTTCTACACCTGTTTTTGGAATAGGCTGTCATTAGATGTGATACAGACCAGCACCTTTGTTGCTCTGCTGGGGAATTGCAACGCAAGGAGGTTGAAAAATTATGTGATCTTTTCATTTCAGGAAGAACATGAAATCAGTTGACGCTCTTTGAGCTACCTATGAAATGGTCCAGAGAGTCTATCATTGATAGTAGTGTGTTGTGGAGCCCCTTCCAATAGATCTGTACAATTAATTCCAATCTAGATTAGGAAAATCTGTATAGCAAAAAACTCCTACGACCGCACCATATTTCTTGCCTGCTTGAAGCCTGATTATCAACAGCTTTTTTGAAACAAAATATGTTACAGAAGGATGATTTGATCCTAGCTCCTTGATCCGAGGTGCGAATGTACCTTGAAATTATCCGTAGCTCACATTTTTTGATGAAGGAATGAGAATGTTGTTTAGGTGCCATGTTTACTACGAATTGGCTTGATTCCGTTGGTTGTTGAGAAATAGTAACTGAAAATAGCTCACAGATTTTGCCTGGAGGAGGAATGTGAATGTTATTTAGATGGATTCTGGAGGAAACCGGTGCCACAGATTTTTTAGCTTGATTCCATTGGTTGTTTAGAGATACTGTAGTAACTGAAAATAACTACAATAATGTACAACTCTTCTACATTCCTTTGTTGCTCTGCTGGGGGATTGAATGCAAGGAGGTTGAAAAATGACGTGATCTTTTCATTTCAGGATGAACAGGAAATCAGTTGACGCTCTTTGAGCTATCTATGAAATCGTCCCTGGGAGTCCATCATTGATAGTGTGTTGTGGAGCCCCTTCCAATAGATCTGTGCAATTAATTCCCATCTAGATTAGGAAAAATCTGTATAGCAAAAAACTCCTACGATCGCACCGTATTTCCTGCCGAAATTATTTACATCTCATGCTTGAAGCCTGATTATCAACAGTTTTTTTTCAAACAAAAATATGTTACAGAATGATGAATTTGTCCTAGCTCCTTGATCGGAGGTACGAATGTACCTTGAAATTATCTGTAACTCACAGATTTTGATGGAGGAATGAGAATGTTGTTTAGGTGCCATGTTTTATAAAATTATGGAAGAAATCGAGGCTACGGATTGCCTTGCTTCCATTGGTTGTTGAGAAACAGTTACTGAAAATAGTTTTTTTTGTAATAGCTGCCGGCTGTCTTTTGATGGGAAACAGATGCTGTAGGATTTCTTGCTCCGCTGCGGAATTGCATAGAGATTGTCAATGATGTGTTCTTTCATTTCAGAACAGGTAACTAAATGATACTATTTGAGCTACCTATTCATGAAATGGTCCCCTCTGAGTCGTACCGTTGATAATGTCTTGTGGAGCTCCTTTCAACCGATCTGTCTAATTAATTTCCATCTAGCTTAGGAAAACCTGTATGCAAACAGTACTCTTACAAATCATTCATCATATTTGCTGCCAAAACCATTAACATCTTATGCTTGAATCTTGGTTATTAATATTTCTACTGAAACAAAATTTGTTATGGGACATATTATGTTGTTTTTTCTACTTGACGATCTTGTCTATATATGTGAATACATTATTGTTAGTTCTACAATCGCATGAACTTCTGCAAAGCGGATAATGAGTTTCCATGTACAAATTTATTATGTAACTTACTCATATCCAAAGTCGGTTCTTTGCTTCTTCTTGAGCAAGGGAAAACCTCACAGATCTCCATCATCACCAACAAGCCAAAACATAGCTCTGGGCGCATTTTGCTAGAGTATCTCTCAGTTTAAGGCTTTATATTTCTCATCGCCTAGGTGTAAAAAAATAACCAAGATTTACAGAGTATCTCCTACAGGTGAAGTTGCGCAGAAACTAAGGACCGTAGCAACACTTAGTGAAGCAAACATGAACTTCTAACTGCGGATATTATCATATAAAGAGTTTCCATGTACAAAGTTAGTGCAGAACTTATCAGATTGCCTTGGATTTAGTTTTCTACGATTTCCATTATGTAGATTCCTCAATCTTAGACACTTTTGTTCAAAGCCACCAGGACTGATAGGATCTAGGGTTTTTCTGAGCGACCAAACCTTCGAAAAGGTTTTTTGTTATCTCCCGGGAGTGTTCTTCTGTACTACTGTGTATGTATGTACCATATGTTGTGCCCGGTACCGCTGGAGAAGTATTTACCGGAACCTTCGGAAACATTGGAAAAACCTTATGAGCAAAATTTTCCTTATCTATTTTCAAAAATCTCTGGTCCAATGTGTCTCATCTATGCTCTTACCTATAAATCTTTCATAGGTGCAACAAGAGCTCTGATTTAGCAATAAGACTTTGTATGATTTTGGAGTTATGAAGATGTGCCAAGTGCCTCTCTTCCAAAAGAAAATCTAGACCCTAGTCCAGAAAGGGAGCTGTCCCACTCTCCAAGGACAAAGATGATGAAATCAAAGAGTTCTCTAGGAGGAAGAAAGGGTAAACAATATCAACAGTCATGTTGATAGAACTAGAGCTGCCAATGACATATGTTTGGAGGAAGATCTTTTCACTCCACCTTTAGAATCCATGCCACCTCACAAAAGTGGGGCCAAGATCAAGCCTTCAAGAGGAGGCAAGAGAAATGTTGTATAAATAGTTGCGGTATAAAAATGCTACAATCAAAGGCTCCAGCAACGGGCGTTCCTCCGAGGCCAGCCAAGAAGATTGCCACCGATGCAAAGGGCAAGAACATTGCTCAAGATGATGATGAGGATGAAAATGTGCCTGAAGAGGTAGACCTGAAGAAACATCACATTCATGAACATCACATTCATCTTCGAAGAGGTAGACCGAATGATGAAGATGGGAAAGAAAAGGTATTATTACATCCGTAACCGAATCGAAGGTAATCACGTACGTGAGAATGAAGGAACTCATGATCGGGAGTCGGAAGCATTAAATTGTTGGCTAATGTGTTGTGTTCGGTGCACTTTTGGGACATGTGCACACCTGAAGCATTGAGTTGTTGGCTAAGCGTTGTATTACGTACACTTTTGGGACATGCGCACACCTGATTGGTTTCGTAGGAAATATGGCCAAATTTTCTGGTTTTGGTCTATTTGGGTTTTGTCTTGTATTTTTTGGTTTGGTGAATAGGTTCTCGGTTAATATTCGGGGCTGATGCTTATGCATCTGCCATGCCTTTCTGTTCAAACTTCCATGAAATAGAAGCCGAGCAAAGATTTTGACATTGGTAGGAACTTTGCTGGACTATATTGTCACTGCTTTTTTTGTCCTCTTCTACATGCATTAGAAGGTTGTATGCATTTCGAGATGTGAAGTTGTTTTTGTGTTGGAGAAATCACTGATATGAGGAATTTTCCATCTAAAAGTCTTGCATCAAACACAACACAACATCCAACTCGGTGGTGGTGGCATTGGTTAGATTGTTTAGTAGGTTAAACAAGAATCCATTTTGCATGATTTTGGATACTATAGTATTAGTGGAGTGAGAATATTGGTTGCGGTAGGCTAAGCACAGAGGTTGGTTAGTTTGAGACGAAATAATTATTTTGAGTTAGTAATTTTCTATGCCTAAACCACCAAAAAAAATTGGTTTGCTAACATGTTTCCAAGCGATTAGGCATTTCTCTCTGTTGGAATTATCATTGGCCATCCTTTTTTTTTTTGCTAAGATCAGATATATGTATAATACAGTTCACATATCAGATCACTAGCTTTTGAACTGGAGCGAAACGGGTACGAACCACATGCGCTGTATTTCTAATCGTCGCGTCGGTTTCACTGAACTAACTAATTAATTAGACCCATTACGTAATTCTCTCGAAAACGCTCCTTTTTGAACGTGCGAAGCGTTTGCACGGTCGTCTCCCCTCCCGCGCGAGCTGCGCTATTCCCTTTCCTTTCCTACCGCGCGGTCTTTTTTTTTCCCGCGATAGTCGATAACGTTAACGTGCCAGCGAACGTGTACCGTTTATCTTTTTTTCTTCTAGCGCTATTCCATTTCGTTCCCAAAATTAAATAGGGAGTAGCGGAATTGAACTCTGGACGTTGGCTTTTTCTATGTTGGTCTAACCAATTATTCTAGACTTTGTTGGTGATTTAGATGCATCTTTTTTTCTTTTTTACTATTCTCTTTTTACTATTCCCTTTACGCGCAAAAACAATGCCCAGTATAATTTTTCAATTCCTTTTTAGGCTTCCCTTCCCTTTTTTACTATTCCCTTTACGCGTCAAAAAAATACCCAGTATAATTTTTCAATTCCCTTTTGGGACAGTGGTTTTTTAGGGTAAATAAAAATGGGTGGGGAATAGAAAAACCCCACTTCCTACTAGTTCAAAAAATGAGAGTAGAAAAGAACTACCACTTTCTACTAGTATAAATACTACGCTAGCTATTTCTAGATCGACTATAATTATGATGGTACAATTTTGAACGTGTTCGTTCTGATATTATTCACTTTACGCGCTACAAACTAAAAGCTTCGAATTTTTATTGCAAAAAAAAACCAGTATAATTTTTCAATTCTCTTTTTGGCATAATGGTTTTTTAGGGGTAAATAAAATGGATGGGAATAGAAAAACCTACTTTCTACTAGTACAAAATTTAGAATATAAAAAACTACCACTTTCAAATAGTATAAAAATTAGAATAGAAAAGAACAACCACTTTCTAATAGTATAAAAATTAGAATAGAAAAGAACAACCACTTTGTACTAGTATACAAATAAAACAACATAATTGAGACGATGGCGCAATTTAATCATAATAGATTCCACATGAACAACAATATTATCTAAGGACAATCAACAATATAACAACGAAATGATAACCATGATGACTATTATGGGAACATAATAGATAATAGTTATCATGGTGTTGATGATGTGGTTACCAAGGAGTTAACGATGGTTGTTATCAAAGTGTTGATGATGTAGTTTTCAAGGTGTCAAGCAAAAAGTTACCTCCATGTCTACGATGAAACTACCAATGTGTTGCTAATATAGTTACTAGGGGTCGAACGAAAAATATTGCATATTGTTGATGACGATGTTATCAAGGTGTTGTTGCTTAGTTACCAAGATATATGTTGATGATGTAGTTACCAATATGTGATTATTTAGTTACCAAGGTGTCTAGCGAAAAAGTTACCACCATGTTTATGAACTTACCAAGTTGTTGATACAGTTAACATGGGTCGATTGAAAAGTTACCACTTTTATTGATGATAGGTGTTGTTGACTAGTTACCAAGGTGTTGATAATGTAGTTACCAAGGGTGAGATAATGTAGTTACCAAAGTGTTGAATATTCACCACCATATTAACGATGAAGTTATCAAGTGTTGCTAACATAATATCAAGGATCGACTAAAAACTTTCCATATTTTTTATGATAAAGTTATCAAGGTGTTGCTGAGTAGTTATCAAGGTGTTGATAATATAGTTACCTAGGGTGTGATAATTTAGTTACCAAGGGGGTGCGATGATATAGTTACCTATGTGTTAGGTGTCGATAATGTAGTTACCTAGAGTGTGATAATGTCGTTACCAAGGTGTTGATAATGTAGTTACCAAGGTTCATTCAGGTTGAAAGTAATAGTTTCTTCTTGTTTGCATATAGGATAGAGTTGTCCGAGTGAGTCGGCGAGTTAGCAAGTCATAGGTTGTTAGGTTGTTAGCTGCATGCGAGGTGTTAGCTAGTTGTTGTGTGTGTTTGCATGTTGGCCGAGTCTTGTTCATCCTGGAGCGATTCTAGGAGAGAGAGATGGAGCCATGTAGTTAGTGGTTAGTTGGTTAGTGCCGAGTGTGGTGGCCGGGTAGTGGCGTGAGTTCATGGCACAAGTGCATGAGTCCTTTGTATATATATTTTTGCACTGGAGTAATGAAAGTGAGCCGTGAGGGCAGCAGCCACAATGTAGCATCTCGTGTGACCAAGGAGAAAGGCCTCTCGCCAAGCTGGTTGTGTTTCTTCCTTGGTTGTGTGCGTGCGTGTGTTGTGTGAGAGACACAATTGATATTCAGAGTATTAGAGGGAGAAGAAGTGGCGCTGCAAGATGCAGCGCCAACATATTCTAGCTCTTAATCTCCTAAAAAGAACAATTAAGTACAAAAATAATGCAAGCTTAACCATCTATCGTAGCAACATTTTCATCCAACTCCCGTGCGGTTCCCAACAATGTTATTGTTGCCCCTGCTAGCTGTAGACCCATAGTCCACATCCCTAGCGTATGCCTTGCAGAACCTATGGCTCATGATCCAACTATGTTCAATCTATGGGTATAGCCTTGGTAACTTGTTTGTTATGTATTTGGTAATACCTTAATAAGCTTGTTATTTTTTGTTAGATATTTGGTAATCTTCCTTTTGATTTTACCATTGGTAATTTGTTTGCTATATGCTTGGTAATCTTCGACTAGATTTTTAGATTCGGTAACTTGTTTGCTATATAGTTGGTAACATCATGCTAGTTTTAGCATTGGTAACTCACCTGTTATATACTTGGTATCTTAATAGTTCAAGCTTGCTAACTTTTTTGCTAGATACTTGGTAATCCTCTAGATTTTCACCCTTGGTAATTTGTTTGCTCTATGCTTGGTAATCTTCGACTAACTTATTAGCATTGGTAACTTGGTTGCTACATAGTTGGTAAACATCATGCTAGTTTAGCCTTGTTAACTCAGTTTGTTATGTACTTGGTAATATCTTAATACTTAAAGCTTGGTAAGTTTTCGCTAGATACTTGGTAATCTTCCTCTAGCTTTTATCCTTGGTATGTCACTAGTTTTAGATGGTAACTTGCTTTTATGTACTTGGTAGCGTTCCACTATCCTTTTAGATTTGGTAACCTATGTGCTAGGTACTTGGTAACTTGTTTTGATATCTACTTGGTAATCATTCCACTAGTTTTTTTAGTTGGTAAAGTGTTCATTATGTACTTGGTAATCTTCCATAAATTTTTTAGTTTGGTAACTTGTTCGCTACATACTTGGTAATAATAAACTAACTTTTATGTTGGTTAATTTGCTCGTTGGGTACTTGACAATATTCAATTAGCTTTATCTTGGTAACTCTTTTACTAGGTGATACGTCTCCAACGTATCCATAATTTCTGCTGTTCCATGCTTATATTATACCATTTGCTACATGTTTTATATACACTTCGTATCACTTTTATGCATTTTCTGGGACTAACCTATTAACAAGATGCCACAGTGCCAGTTCCCTGTTTTCTGCTGTTTTTGGTTTCAGAAAGTTACTTCTGGAAATATTCTCGGAATTGCACGAAACAAAAGGCCAAGTCCCTATTTTTCCAGCACGTACACGGAGTCCGAAGGAGAGACGAAGAGAGCCACGAGGTGGCCAAACCACCTGGCGGCGCGGCAGTGGGCCCACCGCGCCGCCTGTGGTTTGGGCCCCTCGGGGGTCCGCCGACATCGCCCCTTCGCCTATTTATTCCCCGAGACGCGAAAACCCTAAAACACCGAGCCTTTCATCCAGAACATATTCGCTGCCGCCGCCGTCGTCAACCCTAACTCGGGGGGTTTCTGAAGCTCTTCCCGGCACCCTGCCGGAGAGGGGAATCATCACCGGAGGGCTCTACATCGCCATGCCCGCCTCCGGAGTGATGCGTGAGTAGTTCATCCTTGGACTATGGGTCCATAGCAGTAGCTAGATGGTTGTCTTCTCCACTTGTGCCATCATGTTTAGATCTTGTGAGCTGCCTATCATGATCAAGATCATCTTATTGTAATGCTACATGTTGTGTTTGCTGGGATCTGACTTATATTGATACCTATGTGGAGCTGAATATTATATTATCATGTCTATGTCATTTGTGATCTTGCATGCTCTCCGTTACTTGTTGAAGCCTTGGCCAGTGAATACTTGTAACTCCAAGAGGGGGTATTTATGCATGATAGTTGGGTTCAACCTCTATTTAACCTGGGATAGTGACAGCAAGTTCTAAGGTTGTAGATGTGTTGTTGCCACTAGGGGTAAAACAGCAATGCTTTATTCAAGGATGAATGTATTGTTTACATTACGCACATTACTTAATGCAATTGTCTGTTGCTTGCAACTTAATACTGGAAGGGGTACGGATGTTAACCGGAAAGTGGACTATTTAGGCATAGATGCATGCTGGATAGCGGTCTATGTACTTTGTCGTAATGCCCAAATGAATCTCATAGTAGACACCACAGCTCACACATGCATGTTATATGCACTTATCAATTGTCAATTGCCCAGCTGTAATTTGTTTACCCAGCATGTTAGTTATCTTATTGGAGAGACACCACTAGTGAACTGTGGACCCCGGTCCATTCTTTTACATCTGAAATACAATCTACTGCAATCATTGTTCTCTACTGTTTTATGCAAACAAACATCATTTCCATTCGATACGTTTAACCCTTTGTTTTCAGCAAGCCGGTGAGATTGACAACCTCACTGTTAAGTTGGGGCAAAGTAATTTGATTGTGTTGTGCAGGTTCCACGTTGGCACCGGAATCCCTGGTGTTGCGCCGCACTACACTCCTTCACCAACACCTTCGAAGCAAACCTCGTTTTCCTACTGGTTCGATTAAACCTTGGTTTCATACTGAGGGAAAACTTGCTGCTGCACTCATCATACCTTCCTCTTGGGGTTCCCAACTGACGTGTGACGTACAAGCATTGTTTCTGGCACTGTTGCCGGGGATATTCCCTCGTCAACTTAGAGCCACCAACACGTTTTCTGGCGCCGTTGCCGGGGAAAACCGAATTGCTTCTGCAAGGGGAGTCTCTCACACCCAATCTCTTTACTTTGTTATTTGTCTTGCTTAGTTTATTTTTATTTAGTCTTGTTTGCTCTCTTTATCAAAAACACAAAAAAATTAGTTACTTGCATCATTTTTATTTTCGTTTTTATTTTTATCATGCTCCCTAAGTACACTTTAAAAGATGTACTGTAGGTAGTGGGTCTATCATTGGAAGAGACAACATTGAAGAATTTTTTAGTCATGTTAGCAAGCTGAAAGATTTTGAAGATAGATCCTTGGTAGAACTTGCCCCTAATTATGAAATTGCTGCTGCCTCCTTAGTCCACATGCTTGAAGCTAGGTTTGTTAACCTTAACCCTATAATGCAGCATATGTTTCTTAGACTTCATGATATGGAAGAGGGGGAAAAGAAGGATTTTGTTTTAGAAACCCTTCTCAAAGAATTTGGAGATGTAGCTAGTGAAGCTAGAAAAGTTTTTATGCGATATAGGATGCTTGGTTATTACATTGATATCGCCAATATACTTGAAAAATTAGAGAAGGAAAGATCCAAGTACACTAAAGAAACTAGTTATGAAGGAGAGAATAAAATACCAATTCCTTTTAAGATTGCAGGAATGCATGAGGCACTAGAAAAGAACTTTAATTGGATTGTGCCTGAAAATTTATTTGATGAGGATAGTTTACCTAAAAGTAATGAAAGGGGAGTTTCTGAAACTTACATAGATAAAGTGCAATGCATCGTTGAGAAAACTTCTAAACTCTCCGTTGATGCTTCTTCTCTTGACAACACTTGATTTTCACTTTCTGCGCCTAGCTGAAAGGCGTTAAAGAAAAGCGCTTATGGGAGACAACCCATCGTTTTTATTTGCTGTTATTTTTGTTTTCTTTGAGTCAAGGAGTTTTGTTACTTCTGTAGCAACTCCTTTGTATCTTTATTTTATCGCAATGTTGTGCCAAGTAAAGTTCTATATTGAAAGTTGATGCAAGATTTGGATTTCTGCGCAGTGACAGATTTTTAGCTGTCACGGATTTGAGCTTATCTCCCTGTAGAAAATTCAAAAAATTCTGAGAAAAATCACGCATATTCCTGAGATATGTACGCAACTTTCATTATTTTAGGCCAGATCCATCTGAGCAACTTAAGTGCCTCGAAAAAATTCGTCATTCCAGACTGTTCTGTTTTTGACAGATTCTGCCTTTTGTTTTGCATTCGCTCTTTTACTGTGTTTGTGTGGATTTCTTTGCTCCACAAAGCATTGGTGGCTGTAGCTAATGTCCAGAAGCTTTGGGATTGATTGTATCATTACAGAATATGAGAATTTTTGATTATGCACTAACCCTCTAATGAGAACTGTCTTGAGTTTGGTGTGAAGGAAGTTTTCAAGGATCAAGCGAGAAGGGTGATATTATGTGATCAAGAAGAGTGAAAAGCCTAAGCTTGGGGATGCCCCCGTGGTTCATCCCAACCATATTCAGAGAGACTCAAGCGTCTAAGCTTGGGGATGCCCAAGGCATCCCCTTCTTCATCAACAAACTTATCAGGTCATCTCTAGTGAAACTATATTTTAATTCTTTCACATCTTATGCGCTTTACTTGGAGCGTCTGTGTGTTTTTATTTTTGTTTTTGTTTGAATAAATTCGGATCCTAGCAATCCTTGTGTGGGAGAGAGACACGCTCCGCTTTTTCATGTGAATACTCATGTTCTTCACTTATATTTGTTGAGTATTCTTAACTAGCTACTGCAGTGCTTTTAGCTCCTGTTTTTCATGCATCTCTTCGAGCTGTTAGCACTTGTTTATAAATACTCTCTTGCTGCATTATATTATCATTTGGAGAGTTTATGTTTAAATAAATTGATTGGTGTTTGTTTGGAAGAAAGAAAATGCTACATGTAGTAGTTGGTATTGGAAAAGACATATGCATTCTTGTAGATCATTGTCTTGTTTGATTTGATGCTTTGCAATTGTTTTGAGCTCTCAAGTAGATCATGTTTAAGCTCTTGCATCATGTAGTTAAAGCCTAGTAGTGGAGAACTACCGTAGAGCTTGTTGAGACTTGGGATGCATATTTGTTCTCTCTAAGGTCTAGATATTTTCTGGTAAAATGTTTGAGCAACAAGGAAGACAGTGTAGAGTCTTATAATACTTGCAATATGTTTTTATGTGATTCTTGCTGTACCGGTTTATACTTGTGTTTGCTTCAAACAACCTTGCTAGCCTAAACTCTGTACTGAGAGGGAATGCTTCTCGTGCATCCAAAACTTGAGCCAAAACCCATGCCATTTGTGTCCACCATACCTACCTACTATGTGGTATTTCCTGCCATTCCAAGTAAATATTTCATGTGCTACCTTTAAACTATTCAAAACTTTATTACTCCTTATTTGTGTCAATGTTTTATAGCTCATGAGGAAGTATGTGGTGTTTTATCTTTCAATCTTGTCATTTACTTCTGACAGACTTTCACCAATGGACTAGTGGCATATACATCCGCTTATCCAATAATTTGCAAAAAGAGCTGGCAACGGGGTGCCCAGCCCCAATTAATTACAACTTTCATTAATAATTCTCTTCACATGTTTTGCCCTGATTTATCAGTAAGCAACTTAATTTTGCAAATAGACACTCCTCCATGGTATGTGAATGTTGGAAGGCACCCGAGGATTCGGTTAGCCATGGCTTGTGTAAGCAAAAGGTTGGGAGGAGTGTCATCTATAAAGAAACTAAAATACATGTGTAAACAAAAGAGAAGAGGGATGATCTACCTTGCTGGTAGAGATAACGTCCTTCATGGGAGCCGCTCTTGAAAGTCTGGTTGACAAGGGGGTTAGAGTGCCCACTACCATTCGTTGACAACAACAAACACCTCTCAAATACTTATTTTGTGCTCTCTATATGCTTTCGAAAACTTAAAAAGCTCTAGCACATGATTTAATCCCTGCTTCCCTCTGCGAAGGGCCTATCTTTTACTTTATGTTGAGTCAGTTTACCTACTCCTTTCTATCTTAGAAGCAAACACTTGTGTCAACTTTGTGTGCATTGATTCTTACATATTTACTTATTGCACTTGTTATATTGCTTTATGTTGACAACTATCCATGAGATATACATGTTACAAGTTGAAAGCAAATGCTGAAACTTAATCATCCTTTGTGTTGCTTCAATGCCTTTTACTTTGAATCTATTGCTTTATGAGTTACCTCTTATGCAAAACTTTTTGATGCTTGTCTTGAAAGTACTATTCATGAAAAGTTTTTGCTTATATGATTCATTGTTTACTCTTTATCTATTTGTTAGCAAACTATAGATCATTGCTTTGAGTCACTTCATTCATGACATGAGCCTTGCAATATATTGATCAAGATTGTGTGAAAGCATGTCTCCTCAGAAATTATTTGTTGTTATCGTTTTACCTACTCGAGGACGAGTAGAACTAAGCTTGGGGATGCTTGATACGTCTCCAACGTATCCATAATTTCTGCTGTTCCATGCTTATATTATACCATTTGCTACATGTTTTATATACACTTCGTATCACTTTTATGCATTTTCTGGGACTAACCTATTAACAAGATGCCACAGTGCCAGTTCCCTGTTTTCTGCTGTTTTTGGTTTCAGAAAGTTACTTCTGGAAATATTCTCGGAATTGCACGAAACAAAAGGCCAGTCCCTATTTTTCCAGCACGTACACGGAGTCCGAAGGAGAGACGAAGAGAGCCACGAGGTGGCCAAACCACCTGGCGGCGCGGCAGTGGGCCCACCGCGCCACCTGTGGTTTGGGCCCCTCGGGGGTCCGCCGACATCGCCCCTTCGCCTATTTATTCCCCGAGACGCGAAAACCCTAAAACACCGAGCCTTTCATCCAGAACATATTCGCTGCCGCCGCCGTCGTCAACCCTAACTCGGGGGGTTCTGAAGCTCTTCCCGGCACCCTGCCGGAGAGGGGAATCATCACCGGAGGGCTCTACATCGCCATGCCCGCCTCCGGAGTGATGCGTGAGTAGTTCATCCTTGGACTATGGGTCCATAGCAGTAGCTAGATGGTTGTCTTCTCCACTTGTGCCATCATGTTTAGATCTTGTGAGCTGCCTATCATGATCAAGATCATCTTATTGTAATGCTACATGTTGTGTTTGCTGGGATCTGACTTATATTGATACCTATGTGGAGCTGAATATTATATTATCATGTCTATGTCATTTGTGATCTTGCATGCTCTCCGTTACTTGTTGAAGCCTTGGCCAAGTGAATACTTGTAACTCCAAGAGGGGGTATTTATGCATGATAGTTGGGTTCAACCTCTATTTAACCTGGGATAGTGACAGCAAGTTCTAAGGTTGTAGATGTGTTGTTGCCACTAGGGGTAAAACAGCAATGCTTTATTCAAGGATGAATGTATTGTTTACATTACGCACATTACTTAATGCAATTGTCTGTTGCTTGCAACTTAATACTGGAAGGGGTACGGATGTTAACCGGAAAGTGGACTATTTAGGCATAGATGCATGCTGGATAGCGGTCTATGTACTTTGTCGTAATGCCCAAATGAATCTCATAGTAGACACCACAGCTCACACATGCATGTTATATGCACTTATCAATTGTCAATTGCCCAGCTGTAATTTGTTTACCCAGCATGTTAGTTATCTTATTGGAGAGACACCACTAGTGAACTGTGGACCCCGGTCCATTCTTTTACATCTGAAATACAATCTACTGCAATCATTGTTCTCTACTGTTTTATGCAAACAAACATCATTTCCATTCGATACGTTTAACCCTTTGTTTTCAGCAAGCCGGTGAGATTGACAACCTCACTGTTAAGTTGGGGCAAAGTAATTTGATTGTGTTGTGCAGGTTCCACGTTGGCACCGGAATCCCTGGTGTTGCGCCGCACTACACTCCTTCACCAACACCTTCGAAGCAAACCTCGTTTTCCTACTGGTTCGATTAAACCTTGGTTTCATACTGAGGGAAAACTTGCTGCTGCACTCATCATACCTTCCTCTTGGGGTTCCCAACTGACGTGTGACGTACAAGCATTGTTTCTGGCACTATTGCCGGGGATATTCCCTCGTCAACTTAGAGCCACTAGGTACTTGGTAATATCTTACTAGTTTTAGCTTGGTAACTTCTTTTGCTAGGTATTTGGTAATATTTTACTAGTTAGCTTGGTACCTTATTTGTTAGGTACTAAGTAATCTTCAACTGGTTTTAGCTTGGTAACTTGTTTGCTAGGTACCTGGTAATATCTTACTAGTTTTGGCTTTGGTAACTTGCTTTTGTTAGGTACCTATAACATCTTATTTGTTTTAGCTTGGTAACTTGCTTTTTATGTACTTGGTAATGTTTCACTAGCTTTTTAGATTTGATAACCTACTTGATAGGTACTTGGTAATGTTCCAATTGCTTTTTTAGCTTTCATAACTGATTTGATATGCACTTGATAAACTGTACTTGTTTTGATATGTACTTGGTAATCATTCCACTAGTTAGTTTTTTTAGTTGGTAAATTGTTCATTTTATAATTGATAATCTTCTACCGGCTTTTTTAGTTTTGGTAAGAGATATATAGTTCTCATTTAATAAATTAAGTTAAGATATCTTCTTTTCTCAAAAGAACGTATTCCTCTAATGTTCGTGTTTTGCTTGTTCTCTATGTACTTGGTAATATTCAACTAGCTTTATCTTTGGTAATTTTCTCACTATGTACTTGGTAATCTTTCACTAACTTTTTTAACTTGGTAACTTGTTCGCTACCTACTTGGTGATATTCAACTAGCTTTTATCGTGGTATTTTGTTTGCTAGTACTTGGTAATATCTTAATAGTTTTATCTTGGTATTTTGTAAATATGCTTCTATCTTCTGAGTTTGGTAAATTTGTTTTAAAAATATGAAGCATCTCCTGATTGCTTGAAATGTTGAACAAGTCCATTTGTTATTTCCATAAACTGACATGTTTGATAAATGCATTAGTACGATGATGTGCTAATTGTTCAATTATGTGTTCTTCTATGTTCTGTTAGATGCTAGCCTGAGTGCACCTGCCGACCACTTGAGGGCAGTATTCTACAGAATGGGCCTGGATGACAAGGTGTGCCAATAATGATCTGAATCACCTGTTTTCCCATGTTGTTTACATGTTTGTTGAGCTGTGTGTACCATTTTGTCTGCACGAAATTGTTGCTTTATCTGCCAGAAATTATTTATGATATCAAAGATCCTTTTGGTGAGTTTTAACTGATTGATTGTTTTACCTTTCTGTCACCCAGACATCGTCCTTTCGAAACATATGTTGGACTTTGGTTTAAGTTGAGCAGTTGCTGCTTGTGTGCATATTTGAAGATGATTCCAAGAAGAGTCAAATCAAATTAGTATTATTTGACCATAGAGATGTTTGTAGTCGACTTAAAGAAGATTTTTTGGTCGATGCAGAACCTACAACTCTCCTGATACAATTCATTTTTCAAAATACTCTACTTGATGAAGTGATGAATTTAGAACCTTCCTCACGAAGCCGGAGGTCGAAATGGATAAAATCATTTTTCAGAAGTTGCATATATATGGTTTTCTCTTAAAGTTTACACTCACCTTTATTTTTCTAGTTTTCATTTTTTTTTCAAATAAGCACCAAATTTTTCATTTCAAAGAGAATAGAGGAATATACCAATTTTTTCTAGTTTTCCTTTCCCAGTTCAAATTACCAGTTCATTCAGGTTGAAAGTAATAGTTTCTTCTTGTTGAAAGTAGATTGTTGAGAGGGTTGAAACTAATTTTGCAATATTCGCCACCCTTTTGTGTTCAATATTGTACTAGTTGAAAGTGTGTTGTTTTTTGTGTTTGAATATTTGCACAGCAGAAAGTGGTGGTTTTTTTGTGTGCAAATTTTTGAGGCGAAGCGCGTTGACTTCTTCGCCTGACACGGACGCACGCGCTTATCTTCCCCCGACGCAGGTCTTCCTCTCCGGCGACGGCGACAGCGGAGCCGCCGCAGCCGTGGCTGGCCGCGGCGGAGGCGGTGACGGCGAGGAGCAAGCTTATCGCCGGGGTGCGGGGTCGGGGGAAATCGAAGACGCGTCGGTGGTATTCTTCTCCGGAGGCGGCGACGGCGAGGACAAACCATATGGCGGAAGTGCAGGGTCGGAGGAAATCGATGGAGCTGCCACCGCCATCTTCCTCTCCGGCCGAGACGGCGCCGGCGACGCCGCGGCGGCCGGCAGGGAGCCGGGGCGGAGAAGACGCCGTCGATGATGGAGCGAGCGATGTCGACCTAGCAACTTAACGAGGGGGGTGTGGGGAACCGAAGGATCGCCGCCGCGCCGCGCACGTCTTCTTCCTCCTCCGGCGACGGCCAGCCGAGCCGGAGCCGTTGCAACCGCGGTTGGCCGAGGGTGACGGCGAGGAGCAACTTATGGCGGGGGTGCGGGGGAAATCGACGGCGCGCGGCGTTCGTCTTCCTCCCGGCGGCGGTCGCTAAACACAAAATGGTTCGACCGCTTGAAACGTGCGATGATTAGCATCCCCGCAAATTTTGGTACTAGTAGAATGTGGTGGTTTTTCTGATCAAAATTTTGTACTAGTAGAAAGTGGTAGTTCTTTTTTGTTCCAATTTTTATACTAGTAGGAAGTGGATTTCTCCTATCTCCCACCCATTTTGTTACCCTAAAATATCACTGGCCTAAAAAGGGAATGATAAAGTTCACTAATTTGTCTTTTTACTTTCTAATAATTTCGCGCCAAAAGGAATAGCAAATAATCAAATGTTTGATTTTGGCGTCAAAAGGGAATAGCAGGAAAAAGTCGGACACGTCCGTCCCGCGAACATACGCCCATCGTGATTTCCATACTGATACACCTGCGTACATAACGTAGGCAGATCGTGACACGCTCACGAAAAGGGAATAGAGAATGAATCGGTCACGTCCGCGTGCGTGCGCACCCAATCAGGAAACCATGTCTTTCCTAATACGGAAGGATTATTTGGTCCGAAATCGTGGGATCGATACCTATCGATCGAACGTGCCATAACTAGCCTCGCCCTAATTCTCTTCTCCAATGAAATGACTAGGAAAAAAGAGTTGCCTGCCAAGCGACACTTTTTTATGGATCGGAGGAGTACTACTTTCAGCATGCCCCACAGTTTCATGCATGCATTCATCTCTAGATATAGCATGCACGGCTCGAGCTCTCAAAACACCCACAACAACAACACGAGCTGCCCATTGTGTAATCAGCAAGATCGAGTTCCACCGAAAACAATGCAAGGCCTCTCAGCATCTTCCAAGCTATCTCTGACCGTATGGTCGTGGTGTTCCTGCTCAGCTTGGCGGGTAGCGCCCACGCCGCAGAGAATCATCTCTGAGGACAGGACGAGCCGTGCAAGAAGAATAAACGCTCTACTACCACGACATCCTCTACAACGGCGTCAACAACACGCGAACGCGACGTCGGCGGCGTCAACCAAACCTACGGCACTGAGCACGACTCACTGAAGAACGGAACCTACTTCGGCACCTTGTGACGTTCGATGACCCGATGACAACAGGGAAGGCTCTTCCGAAGAGGGGGAGGAGCCCGTAGCGCGAGCACAGGGGTCTACTTGTACGACAAGCAGGAGTCATACAACTCGTGGTTCGGCTTCTCCATTGTGTTCAACTCCACGGTGCACACGGCAAAATCAACCCTCCTAGGCGCCGACCTCATGGACCAGAAAACACGAGACCTCTCCGTCGTTGGCAGCACCGGCGACTTCTTCATGACACGAGGCATCGCCACGCTCCAACTCGACTCCTACGAGGGAACCGTCTACTTCCGCCTCAAGATGTACATCAAGCTCTACGAGTGCTACGTCTGATGATG